>QLTV01004259.1:396548-424888 GCA_003457575.1 Thermophis baileyi | reverse complement strand
CTCCCTCTCTCCCTCTCTCTCTCTCTCTCTCTCTCTCTCTCACACACACACACACACACACACACACAAACAAACATGCAAAATTGACAGTGTATTATTTTTAGCTCATAATCTTTTTAGTTTCATTTTCATTTTGGTTCATGCTCAAATGCCCCTGGTGTTTCCATGGAAACACCATTTTCCTCAAAGCCCTGGGCCTGAGCAGCATCACTGAGCAGCATCACATTAATCATCCAAGTGATGATTAATAAAATGGAAGCTCCAGAGGAAAAGAAGTTTGCTTGACCAATCTCCTGGAAAGATTCCTTACTTATCTGAGTCATATGAATTCTCCAAATTGAACATCCCCTTCACGTGCAATGGATTTGACAGCATTTGGAGAATTGGAGAAATATTCATCATAAATAGATTAATCCAGCAGATAGTGATTCCTCCCCCCACCTTTTCCATTACTAAATATTTGGTTCCAAGAGGAGAGAATGGAAAGGTTGGTGAATTTGGTGAATCTTAATGTAACTCTTAAGTAGGAATACATCTGACTTTTGAGTAGCCAACCAGAAATCTTATTCCCAAACTAGATTTGGAATACTAGGGCCAGGTTCAAAACTAGATATTTTGCATATATATTTAATTAAAATTAATGATAGATTACATGATCACATTCAAATCATTTTCCTCTGTCACATTAAAAAGGACAACTTGGTAAAAACTTGGTAAAAACGTGGGAGAACTCTTAAGGTGGCACTTACACCTTTGGGGAGTTATGTGAAACTTTTGGGAGACTTGTAAACTGTTGCAAAGATATGAAACTAGGCAATGTTACAGCTCACTGGGAAAGCCGATAATCAAACAGACTGAAATATAAAGAGATTTGAATATAAAGCTGACTGTTTACTCATATGAGTTCCTTCTCAGAGCCAGTTAGACAAAACTAGAAGAATTTTGAAATGGGGTTGAATGGGAAGTGGAGGTTGTGTGTCCCTCATCCTTAGCAGTCCAATAGGCCAACTTGAGAAGTAACCTACTCTTCTTGAAATTCTTCTTACTCAAAACTCATATAAACTGCAAGATAGTGGAACGTGTAATTTGTAATTATTTCTAAAGTCTTCAAGTTGCTTGACATCTTTACAACTAGCATATTTAAAATCTTATTCTACTAAGGCTGCTTGTGGCCTGCAAGTAGCAATCAACCAATGAGAAAACGGTGGAGGAATATTTTAGTATTACTTTTCATATGCATTATTGTTTGGCATAGGTTTGTTTATTTCTTAGAGTAAGTCTCAGACATTGAAATAATGGAAATCATGTGACTTCCCAATCAAATAAATATTACAATGCTTATGGAAGCTGACCTCTAGTCAGGAACAGGAGGAGGGAGTAGGAAGACTGGTGAATCAGGGGTGGGTTCCTCCCGGTTTGTACTGGGTCGCCCAAACTGGAAGCGAGGCGCTGGTGATGTCATGATGGCGTCGTGGACCCGCCTTGGTCGGTGCCGGTCTGTGGGCACCGCCATTTTTTTCTGGGAATTTTTGGCAGCTTTTTTACATTTTGGGCTGTTTGTGCTCTGCTGCTGCTTTGGAAAGGGCCCTCCCACCCGCCCCCGGGTGAAGGCTGTCCTTTATTCTTCGCCCGAAGCACAACTGATCAGCTCCTCAGCTGTGTTTCGGGCAGATTATAGTCACTGAGCATGCGCGGACACAGAATTGCACCGGGAGAGTGCGCGCACGCATAACCCTAAGCCACGCCCACAGAGTGGTAGTGGAAATTTTCGGAACCCACCCCTGTGGTGAATGTATATTTACTGTTTAATGCAAAACTTACAACATCCTATAACACTCCACAATTGTTGGCTGACTTAAATGAAGAAAAGAAAGCCAGCAAAATGTTTGCCATTATTGCTCAGGTAGCAGAAATTACTTGGGTTACAACCACTTTCCATTTAAGCTGAGTGATTTACTATATTATTCATTTTATATAGTACTAGCTGATACCGGTGCTTCGCTACGAAACTATGTGATGGGGCTTGATAAATTGACACTTAAAGCTTGAAAATTAATGAGTAGTTAAAAAGGGGACTGTATTATTTTGTTAGAGATGGTAAGCTAAGTTTCTGTTACAGATGAAGACATTATTTGCATAGCATAGATTTTAAATTTGTCCCTCAGATGAATTGCTCGGGACCTCCCTGTAAACAACATTCCTGGTTTTGCTCTCTGGCTGGAGGATGACCAGGCTGTCAGGTGAACTGTCTCTGGAGCATGCCACATAGAACTGGCGAGAAACAGGCAGCTTCCCTTGTGTTTTTCCTAATCGCATCTGTAAATCTTTTCCTGTGTTTTTTGCCTCTTTTCCCTTTAACTGGTGTTACAGTAGAAGGAACAGATTAGTCTGAACTGAGGAGGAAAATAAGGGGGTGGGTGGAAAATCTGTCTCTGCATACCAGCATCGGTATTCATCTGGCTAGCATCCTGTTAGTGTGTGATAGATTGAGGGGTTAGGGTATTTGCAGTATTTGCTGTGTGAGCAAGAAGGAGACAGGAAAGAGTCTGTGCATGGCTTAGCTCAACTGTTCTGTAGTAAAGCTGCTTGCTGCTGTGAAAGCAAAAGCAAAACTGAAACTCCTCTGCTTGTGTTTTGCATTTGGATCAGATTTCTTTTCAGGTGGGGAAAGGGGGAGGGGGAGTAGAACTCCTTAGCATCAGAGCTTGTTAATAATAATATAAGAAATAATCATGCTCCGATGGTCATTTTGAAAAATCCTTTCTTAGTGAGCACCTAGAAGCCAAGAGGAACATACGTGGCAAATTTCAAGTTTGTAGGCTTTACGGTTCTGGAGATTTCGTGATTAATGCGTGAGTGGTTTCCGCTTTTATATATATATATCAGAGGTGGTTTCCTCCCGGTTCGGACTGGTTCGCCCAAACTGGTAGCGACCCGCTGGTGATGTCACGATGACATCACAGATCCGGTTCGGTCGGTGCCGGTCTGTAGGCACCGCCAATCTTTTTTTTTTGAATTTTTTTTAAATTTTTTTTTTGAAAAAAAATATTATTATTTTTTCTTCTGCGCATGTGCAGAAGCCGAGTTTCTGGCACTGCGCATGTGTCACCATCTTGTTTTCAGCTTTTTAATTTTTTTTTAAATTTTCTTTTATTTTTTTTTGCACTGCGCACTGCACGGCGTGGGAGGAAGCGAACCGGCAGCGAGGTAAGTTAGAACCCACCTCTGATATAGATAATATAATATAGCATATAGTATAATATAGAATTCATTTACTGTATTATTCATTCTTCTTGAGGAAAATATTAGAGGGCAGAACTTGCACTGGGATGTCAATCATTTGTGTTATAACTCTAACCCTGCTATGGATGCCCCTGCAGGCATATAATACCTATTTCTACAAATAGATAAAATCTGTAATGATATGGGAATTCTATATTGAATCCAGTTCTCCTGGTCAACCTCCATGCAGAGTGAATATCAGATGACTGCTATTCTTAAGAAACAATGGAAGATGACAGTTCATGCTATTTTATTGTGATTTGTATTTCAACATTTTTTCTTGGAGTTTTCTCTCTTATTACACAGAGATGTCCAATCGATCAAATCTAAATGAAACTCTCAGAAAAGAAACCATTAAACATTAGAAAGTGCTAGGTTATTTCTATTTAAAAGCCAACATTTCCAATATTTACACAAAAAAGTATTTTCATGTCTACTAAAACAAACTCCATACTATTGCTTATAATGGACATTAGGCACAGACGCAATTGAAAATATGGCTATTATTGCTTACTTGATTAAAAGGAACTTTTCTTTTTTTTAATAAATTTCATTAAGTTCTATTGTAAGATAAAAATACAGAAAAGGGTTAGAGAAAGAGAGAGAAAAGTGCAGAGATGATTAAAAGGAACTTTCCATTCAAAGATTTTGTTGATGAGACCATATGATTTTTTTTATCACACGGAAAGCTGTATCTGTGGTATGATTAAGGCATTTAAAAGAACATCAGTGAGTATGAAGGTTCTTGATCCCAGAATCGAAAAAAACCTACTTGTACACTTATTTCAGTGTTCCCATGAATTTACAATATTCATTCAGGACATTTTTATGATCTACCTAGGATTTTAAAGACAAGTGACATGCATGATATGAAGACTTTCACGGAAATTACTCAAGTTGCTTTTGGAATTGGATCAAAAGATTTTGAAACCTTCTCCTATCTTCTCTTGATGGCATGGCTGCTATGATATGGAGACTGGGTAGTTTCTTCTCTGGAAAGTGAAGTACTGTGATTTTGCACACATAGGCATTAGATCAGTCATTGTGTATGCAAACAGCCCTGTCATTGTGCATTCCAGGTTGGTCTCCAAAATTAATGTGGCTTTCCTTGGTGCTTGCTTGGCATTTGAGCTGCAGACATTCCTTCTGTTCTGCATTAATCCCATTACTAAACACCTGCAGACATGCAATAACAGTTTTGAAGCCAAGTCCCTTGGAAATGGATTTAGAGGAGAACATAATCTGCCATCCTGCTATCAGGGGTCACATTACACACCTGCCAAGTTTTGCTTTTGGTTGGAGGACGGGGAGGAAAGAACACTCTCTTTTCTAACTCATAACAATATTTTTTTAAAAAAATACTGTATCAAAAGTTAATCAAGTTAAGGAGACAAAAATTACATACTTTTTAAAGTTTACTGCCGCGCAGTCCATTAAATGTTATAACTTTCGAGATTAATATTTTCTTAATATTATTAAAAGCCTATTTTAGATTTTAAATATTTACACGAGAGTACGACAGAAAAGCCACGACTCAAGAGCCCACTCAGACATGTTCCAAAAGATCCATTAAAATAGAAAGATGACTCATTCCGATATACACTTTGCCATTCCATCGAGTTCTCAGGGTTTTTAATCTGATAACTGCTGAAACGCATTCCAAAGTGAAGTTTCAAAGGATGAAATAATTGTTTTTCTTACCCAAATTTCTTAACTTTCACTCACCTTTTATATAAATATCTGCTCCTTTGTGGAGCCATGGTTCCTGTGGTTCCTCATAATATCGAAGACTGGGCGGAGTGTAACTGCAGCCAAAGGGTCAGATTGCTCCATTGCTGTCTTTCCTTTCCAGATTGATTATGAAAAGGCCCATCTGAGATCCTTTGTGCCAGAAACCCATTACCCATGTTCAAACCATGCATAGCCATGATTATTCTTCAAGAGCAGCAAACCTTGATTAGTACATCTTTTTTTAAAAAAAATCAGAACAGCAACGGCATGTAAAATATATCCCTTTCTTAAATTCTGCGTACATTCAAAAGGAAGGCTTGGCATCCTGTTATCACAACTTCTGATATAGTTCCATTGAGCTCTCATTGCCCCAGCCTATCAAAAACAAACTGAAAATAGGGAAACTGTTGGCACAGAAAATGACTGGAATATCTTGTTCTTCTTCTAAGAAGAAAAACAACATTCCAGAATGTTATGGTTCATCATACCCCCAGAATTTTTTCATTGCCTTCTGCCACCATGGATATCTTTTCTGCCATGATTTCTGCCCATGTATGCTCGAGCTTGTGGTAAATGAAACAAACAAAATGTTAAAAAGTTATGATATTTATATAGTTACTTACCAAGCATATCTAAATTATATTAAAGTAACCAAAATATCTTTACAATCCACAAGGCATGTCTCAACTTTTGAGCACCCCTAATGTTTGGAAATTGACAGTTGAAAGCAAAGGTAAGCTACAGTCCAATTCAATCATTTTTATTTGATCAATGACCAGCAAAATTTAAAAGAACAAAAGCAGTGTGAAACAAATAATTACTGAATTAGTGAAGCAACAGTTTCTAGTTGTAGAGGTTCAAAACCTATTTAAAAATCCTAAATTGCCTATGGAGCCTTAAGCGCTGTAATTTCATAAAGTTTAAGATTAACCAACAGGCTCCAGATGATATAAATTGAAGCTCAAAAGCCAACGTTTCCTCCCTTTCCAAACTTAACTTTACAAATATTTCTTCTAATCACTCCTGACTTGAAAGGTTGTATACAGAAACTCAGGAAGACAGGGAGAGAGACAGAAATCTAAAAGAATAAACAAACACACTCCAAGCCAAAGAAGGGATAGGGAGAGAAGGAAAAATAGAGAGAATAGAGTGATGAGTAGATTCTGAGAAAGGTATGTTATGCAAAAGAACATCTGCAAGTATCATGTTATGTTCTTTAAACCTTCACTGTTCAATCATTTCAATGCACTGTGTATCCAAAGTTTTTGTATGTATTTGAGATATATATTTCTAACTGTAACCTTTATTTAATAACTATTTTCTACTGCAGTGTTCTAAGTTAGGGAGATAACTAAATTTCTAATGTACTATTATTCTTTTCTTCCTCTTACTAGCAGAATGGCTTGAATTTAGGATGTACAAATCCAAATCTAAATCCAGCCAATTCAACATAGCATGTGCTCAAATCATAAGCCTGTTCCCCATATCAAATGTCTACATTAAAAACTACTAAAGAATTTTACATTCATTTTTGTCCAGAAGTTTCCCAAATGAATCCGTTTTTGGAAAGCAATTTTCACAAGCATGCATGTTTGCATAGAGCTTTCGTATACTATCAAGAAATGTTTTTTCTGACGTTTTTGTGTAATGCATGCTTTTTTTCCTGGGCTGTCTTTTTTTCCTAAAAATTGCATCACAGAATACCAACAAGTACAGAATGTGGATATTAAATATATAGTGGTCTGAGAAATGCAAAAATGCAAATGAGTTCAGATTGCTTTAAAACGCTATATTTTCCTATATCCCTAGGCTTGGTGTATCTCTCGTAAATGTCTTGTAGTTTTATTGTGCATCTAGCACTAAATATACCGTAACTCTCTTTAATCAAGGGAAACAACACTCTAAGTACATGCTCATCTGTCTTCTGATTAGCTTTCAAGAATTACTGAAATATGGCTGAATATGCTTGTACCTCTCAAATTAGGATATTCATCATGTCCCACTATATTAATCTTAAGGATTAATTTCAAATGTAGATTCTAAGGCAACAAAGTCACACTAACCCTCTAAGTTATCACTGCTGTTTTCCTTGGCAAGGAACAAGTTACAATGATAAATACACACACTGCTCAGGAAGGCAATTTGGACAGGACCAGGAGCCACCTGCAGTTCATAGCATTGCAGTCACTGTCAAGGGCAATTCAGCAAGTCCTATGGGGTCTTTTGCACAGCTGAAGACATGACAGCTGCAGAACCTTCGCCAACAAGAGCGTTCCAAGGCTCCAGTCCGACACACTCACCCCTCCCAAACACCCCTTTATATTCCTCCATCCCATATGTAACCTTCAGCCCTTACTTGGAGCAGACAATCTGACAATAATAATAGTAGTCACTCAGAAAAGGTAACCTCTATCATGCTAACCATTTCTGAAAACTAAAATGCTTAGGATATGATTCAAATTAAAATCCACATTGTTTCACCTGTCTTGCTTGACAAAATGTCTTCACCTATAGTCACATGCAAGCACAAACCTGCAATCAGACCAGACCTATGAATGCTGACCTCTTCAAAGGTCAATATGCTGTCAAATATCCCTATTTTCCAGAAGTTTCAATCTTGGTTTTGTTTCCATACAGCAATGGGGAAATCTGCTACTTCTTGTTTGCTTTTGTTCTTTCCTCAAAGATTGACTACCAGTTGTGAATGAAAGATTAAAATAAGGTGTAAAGTGTGGTGCACATAGACATAAACTGTATATGCATAAATTAGTAGAAGAAAGAAAAAAAATCCATCTATTAATCATGTTCAGCAATTTTTTTTTTTTTAAAAATCATAGGTATATATAGGAATATTTTTTTCTTCTATCTTCTCAAACTCTACAGTATCAAATTAAATCCATGTATTAAAGAATGCCAAAAGTGTGTAAGAATGCCAAAATTACATACTGTTTTGTCTGTCTTACATAGGACATCACAGATTTTGGATTCTGGTATTTTAACAAGATTTTAGCATTTGGGGCCTTCAGAGTCTCATTCAAAATCACATCATAGAGCCCAGGAGCCTTTTTATAGGGGAGCAGTATGGCTGTTCATACAAAACAAACAAACAAAACTTAAAATATCTAAAGGAATCCATGTCATTAACCTGTATTTTGATGTTGTGATGGCACTGATATTCTTTCAATCTGGATTTTTTGTTGTAATTTATAATTGGCACGTAATTTGGTGATAGAGTACGGTAGGAGTAATGCCATGGCGGTAAATATTAAAGCTAGGGTTACTTTGAATTTTATTCATTGTTTATATATTTATTTAACGTAAAATGACTAAAAATTATATTATTTGGATAATTATTTTAGACAATTAGATAGTTAAGTTTCCATTGTTTGCTTATATGCCTTGTTTAGTTAGTCAACTAGATAGTTGAGTTAGTATTGTTATGCTATACTGTTATTTACTTTAGTTAATTCGTTAGTTAATAGTGGAATTTACAATCCCAGGCGGGGAGTGTGCTGGCTTATCAAGGGTTTAGCCTAGAATTAAGAACTGTCTCTTTAAGACATAGCATTCTGGGGAATGTAGTCCATGCCATGTAGTCCATGGCATGTGATCATAACTGTGTACTCTTATTGGTCATTGAAGTATGCCTGGGGGGCGGGAGTAATTGAAGTACGCTATCCCAAAGGAAGGCTTGTCAAGCTATCTACCGGGGAAGCATGCCTGAAGAAGGAGATGGGAAGCATTAATCCTTTTTTACAATATTCGTGATGGTTCCAGATTATGACTGTAGATTCAGAAGAACTTCTACATAACCGTGCGTGATGTCAGAGGATGCCTGAAGAATAAAATATACTCTGATTGAATGTACCATTGCGTCTGTGTTAAACTGCCTGATGATAGCATAACCAATCTACGCTTGATTCAGAACAACATTTGTAAAATAATGTGGAAATAATATGTGGTCTAACAAGCATTATTACATTTCCTTTCATGAATTAAATATATCTTAAAGGAGGCATAGGTAACCTTGGGCCTGAAGGCCTATGAAGGCTACATGCAGATCCAGTTACACACACTTCACACAAAACCCATACTATATACATCTATTCATAGAAAATAATGCAATTTTTTGTGTCATAGCAGGAGTCTATGAAAGTTGTTTCTCCAGCTGAAATCATAGCTCCTATTTACTGCCAAAGGCAAAATTGTTACTGAAGAAAATTTTCCACACTCTTGCTTAGAAGTTATTAGTTCTTTGATATGGGAAAACTTTGACTGAGTGTCTAGTTCTCCCATTTTGATGATATGAACAGCATAAAGCTGATATGAATAGTTTCCTATTGCCACTGATATAGTAGTGAAAATTCAATATGTTCTCCATCAGTTAATTATCTGGCAGGGAAAAGATTGCCAGCTTCTTATAGTGTGCATGAAGAGTTGTTGAGCATAAGGGAGAAGCAACTATGTTAGGCTTCCTTTCCATTCCAGTGATCATGGTCACTAGTTTCCTTCTGCCTTGTGAAATTGAAATCTTTAACAAACAAAAAAAAATTGCTTTCTTATTTTTACGAAGTTTCATACACATTCTGGATTGACAAGCTACTGACCAGTTCTCCCTGGTATATTTTTGTGATTGTTACCTATAATTCTGAAAATCCCCATCCAGTTTGCTTGGATCATTTTGAAAGCTGCATAAAACTCAGCCTGAGAGAACTGCATCTCCAATAAAAATGTAAAAAACTTGAAGGACACCACTTGAAAATCGCTGGATAAGACAGTATCACAAATAACATTATATATTTTTAAATATATATACCATATTTTCATAAAGAAAATATTATCTTTGAATTAAATCTATGCATAACATGTACAACTGCAATAAATTTGCTATTCAGTAAGCCTATATTTTATAACGTATGTCCTATCATTAAGTGTTGTACCTTATGATTCTTGATGAACTTATCTTTTCTTTTATGTACACTGAGAGCATATGCACCAAGACAAATTCCTTGTGTGTCCAATCACACTTGGCCAATAAAACATTCTATTCTATTCTATTCTATTCTATTATGATCAAATAGCGACATCCTTATCCCTACAGCACCAATACTTTCAGAGAAACCATAAAATGCATTTTACAGGCAATTTCCTCATGATATACTATATAATTGCAAAAATATTACATTTGCATGTGTAATAAAAAGCATTATGGACTCACTGGGAATTTTTCATAAATAAAAGCTGGAATCAATAGGATTTGTGATTTCAGAAAAAGAAAGCTCTGGCTAGTCTTATTATGACAACAGCTCTTTTTAAAAAGAAAAGATTATGAGTGTTCCCCCAAAGTACCACTAAATTCATTTCACTTAAATAAGATTTAATTACTGGGAGCATCAAGTTCTATTCAGAAAAGAGTCTACATCTAATTCAGTCAAAAGGTTCAAGCAGAATGTCCTCAAGGATCCGGTACAAAGATTCATCAACATGAGTAATTCAGTGCTATCTTCAATTAGAGCTGATTGTTTTTATTAGGAGAACAGTCAGTTTATGGCTGTCATATTTTCATGGATACTGTGCCTATGTTTTAAGCAGCTGTCTAAAATTAAAAAAAAAATCAAACAGGTGGACTTTTTTCTCATATGCACAGCTGGGAGGGGCAGGGGGGACGTCATCCCACTGGAAAACTCCAACCTGGGTAATTTTGATTTTCAATGAAAAAGATGATTCCAGAAAAGATGTTTTTGAAGTTTCCTGCACCAGGCTGCAGCTCAGACTTGCTACACACATACACACACACACACACACACACACACACACAAACGGGAGGGGGGGATAAGAATATTCTCTGACTGACTGGGTATGCTGCACTCATGTTATAGAGTTACCCAAGGGGAGGAGAAAAATTAAGTCTGAGGGAACAACCTTTGAGCGGGCCTGATAGTCACTGAAATCAACTTGATTTACTTATCATTGCTTTATTTTACTCCCAATAAGTAAAATTTTTGAAAACAATTTTGCATTTTCAAAAAGACGGCTCAAGAGTTCCAATAAGTTTTTTCAATTAAAAACAATAATTTATTTTCATAAAGCGTTTAAGCTGTTCCACTCTTCGCTTACAGTATTTTATTCTCAGAAACTGCTTGAATCCTTACATAAGCCAAAACCTACTTTATTTCCAGAATTTTATTGTTCCACTAAGCCTCCATAGTAATCCAAGCAAAAGTATCCTGAAACGAGATTCCTTTCATTTTGCAGGGGGTAGGACATTTATAAAGCAAAGTTGAAAAAGAAACACATATAACTTGTGCAAAATACTGTATGTCTCTGTGACTTCCCAATATCCCATGAGGGGATTCAGGATATAAAGGGATATATAGGTCAAGGGTAGGACAAATGTGGGGAAAGACTTTAAAATTCTCCAGAGCACTGATGGACTTGGACCAGTTCATAAAGCCCAGTCACAGACCAATGAATTCAAAACTAGTTTGTCCGTTTCCTTTAGTGCAGCCAATTTATCCGTTGCTGTGAATGCAAAAGGCAGAATGCATTTAGACAGTGAAATAACAGAGAGATGTTCATGAAGTCGCACAAAAAAATAATAATTCATCCATTGCATTAGAAAACGACATAAATGCAAACCAAAGGCCAGTACTGACAAAGTAAATCTGGTGATTTAAACGAACATACAGATTGCTTTGGGTTAGGAGAAAGTGTTCACACACTGCCAAACTCTGATTCAGCTTCAGATAGCTCTTATTCATAATTCTGATGCGTGGTTTAGGCTTCGACAAAGACTGCTCCATAATGCCAAACATTGTTTCGGCACCAGTGATTGTCTTGTTTTTGTTGGAACATGTCTAACAGACAGTACGTATGCTGGAGAGGAGAAACAAAAAGCTGCACATTAGACAGTATGTACTACATCCTTAGTTCTGGATCCTGATTTGTTGAAAAAGTCAGGACAAATCAAAGACATAACCAAAAATCTATCAAGCCCAAGAGACTATACTGTCTATAGCTGGGTGTTTGGAATCACGCAAAATGGGAAACAAGATAAGAATATTTAATATAAGGCTGAAGCTGTTGTTTCTCTGAGGTGGCTTGAGGTTTATTCCGCCCACCTACTACCAGCAAACCAGGATCTTAATCCAACTTTTGCTTCTTTTTCAATTTCATTTTCTAATTTTTTTGGTTCCTGTTATTTGTGTCTTGCACTTTCTTCCGGCTGATAGGGTGAGTAGATAGAATGATCTTCTACTCCTTCTAACAGGTCAAGATGTCAATTGGGAATATTTCTTTCTTTAGACTTTGAGAACTTTAGTAACACTTTTCCAGTACTAACAGAGGTTCCGGACTCATTGAAGGTTCAATAAACACGAATCCTCATTTTGAAGCTGGCATGTGAACTAGGCCAGGATGAATTTGATGTCTGCCCCTTATCATCAGTTCAGAAGAAACAAAATCCAAACCACAGAACAAATTATTTTCATGTTTCATATATTTCATCCATAAATATAAGTTATGCCATTTTTTGAATGTTCCCCAGAATGTAAGTAACTTACGTAAGGAATAATCCTTAAAGCTTACTTATTAAATAAAATTTAACCTGTAATGGATTTAAACAATATTGTGTCAAGACCCTAGAGAAAGGGGTAAACAAGGGTAATAGTTCCACAACTGAGCAGCAATGGTAGCAATTGGCACCCTGCAAGAACCACCTCTCTGCCTTCTTTCAAGATCAACAGTCTCATATCTGGGTAATTACAGGTAGTCCTCGACTTATGACCACAACTGAGCCCAAAATGTATGTTGCTAAATAAGACAGCTGTTAAGTGAGTTTTGCTCCATTTTACAACCTTTCTTGACATAGTTGTAAAGTGAATCGCTGCAGTTGTAATATAAACAGTAGAGTTTCCTTAGTCTAAATTCCCATCCCTTAAGATCACACCATCCAGCCCACCAAATTTGGGGGCCTGGACTTGTTTATTACAAGAAGGAAGGGGAGGGAGGGAGGAAGTCAAACCGATTTTTATGAAGACATGTAGCTCCTATGATCAAAGGCAAATATCAAACGCTAACTAATATTCTATGGTTTCTACTGTAGCTTCAACTATAAAAGTGAGATAGCAAGTGAGCAAGCAAGCAAACAAATAAAATAACTTTGGGGAAAGATCAGGGGTGAAATGCTCCCAGTTCGGCCCAGTCCGGGCGTACTGGTAGCGGCGCCCATCGGTGGTTTGGAGAACCGGCAGCAACGGCTGGCTGGCCACGCCCCCGAATCGGTCCCCTGGTCTCCGCTCGCTCACCCTCGGCTCTCGGCCGCCTGCTGCCGCTGCTGCTCCTGGATGCCGCCTGCCACCCACTCGCTTCCCTCCCCAGTCCGCGGTGCCTGCGCTCTGGCCCTATCCCGGCCAGCCTGATGATGTCATGCTGGAGCGCCAGCAGTCCAATGTGGTGCGCATGTGCAGCAGCCCCGGGACATCCACTTGCAGTCCCGGAGCGGCGGCGCCGCCACCGCTTTCAGCCCCATAGCAGCAGCAGCAGAAGGTAAGGCCAATTCTGGCGGGGGGGAGGAAGACCCGCTGCACTCATCTGAGGAGCCGCTTCGGAGGGGCATGGCGAGGCTCGCTCGCCTTTTGGGCTAGTCCGACGCGCGCCCGTCCCGAAAACGAAGCTTGCTTCCCCTTCCTTGGACGCGGTGAAAGGGTCTGGGCTCAGCGACGTAATTCAAGCTGGCCACCCATCCTCGCGCACGCAGGGGGCTCGGAGGAAGCAGCAGTGTCGGCAACAGCGGCAATGGCACCTCACCCTGAGGCACCGTGGCCAGGTCCTAGCGCTTGAGAGGCTCCGTTCCACAGGCCAGACACGCGTCGGAGTCACCAAAGCCGCTTTTGCCTCGGACGTTTTCTCTCCGGGACACGGCGGTTGAGAGAAAAAGAGCAGGGTGGAGCCTGGGAGGCTGCCGAGCGAAGAGCTGGAGAGGCCCGGTGGGTTCCTCTGTGGGGCTGTGCCTACCTGTGAGGCTTGTGGGGGGGGGTTACCTTCCCACGAGGCTGCTAGCCGCTAACCTGGGGAAACACCAGCTAATCGTCGTAACTTTTCAAAACTTTTTTAGTTAAAAATGCTTTAAAAATTTTTAAAAATTGGCCACGCCCACCCAGTCATATGACTCCCCCCCACCAAGCCATGCCCACTAAGCCACACCCACAGAACCGGTGGCAAAAAAATTACATTTCACCACTGGGAAAGATCCAAATGTCCCCCCTTTGATTGGAATTATAGTAGAAACAGGAGCAATCTGAGAAGGTAGCTCTCCTTTGATGAGTGTTTGTATGAAGAGAATTATCTCATAATTATTTCATGATTGCACTTCAGATAGCAATAAAAATGTGCACAATTATATCTAAAGCAGATGCATGATAGAACAGTAAGCTGTTTGATATGTACCAAGTAGCTATGCTATGTCATTGGTATGGGTTTTTTTTTAATCCACAACCCTACAAAGGATAATGTAGCAGATTCACACCAAACTATCAGGAAACAGGTGAGAGGCCAACTATATGACCATCTTGAGGGCCCATTAAACAGCTGCAACATATAAAGCCCCATTAAATTCAGCAGGTGGGACATTCCACTGTTGCACAGGTTTCCTGCAGGATGGCCAGAGCTAAATGTGGATCTCCACAACAGGAAGTGAAAGGAAAGTCCAATCTCAGATGAAATGAGTGTTGAAATGAAAGAGGGTTATACTGTAATAGTGAAGACTGGATTCCAAAAAAACTACAGTTTATACATTAATGGGTAAGAAAAAGTCATGCAGCTGAACCTAGTTAACCAAATTAAAACTGAAGTCAAATTTATAGTAAGTCTTTTTATGCAACTTCCCTTTTCCTTCCCATTAATAAAGACTGATATGCAAAATTTAGGAAGAAAACAATTGGAGGAATATCACTGCAAGTGGCATTTAATAAAAATACCTACCACCTGGTGCATACAGAATGACAACATGAAGGGAGGATCATAAGGAAATGCATTTTTGCAGATTAATTTCATATTAATATTTATCACAACGAGATAGGAATAGATGAAACAAAAAAGAAAAACTGGCTTATTTTGTAATATTCTTAACAAGTCACAAAATGAAAAGTTTTCAATGATTTCTTCAATTGTTCATTGTTATCAAAGGAATAAAATGGTGCAGAAATTGGAAATAAATTATTTGATTGAGAACATCTGGATTCATTCATCAAGTCAACCATGAAGCTCATATAGTTGGATTTGCTATTTCTGGTTTTTTAAAAACTTAACTAATTTTTATGTTTGTTATAAGATCAAAATGAAAGAATCTCCGAGATAGCTGGAAAAAAAGATAGAAAGCAAATATGATGTATAATCAAATAAATCTGTTTTCTGAATAACAACATACATGGTTTTCTGTATGTCTGCTGAAAGTGGAGAAGCTGAGGAAATTCCTTATTTGGTGTAAATCAAATATTACAAGATTCGATCCTTTCATTTAGGTATGATTTCATTTTTAGAAATAGAAATTTCAAATTGAGGTTTGTGCTTAGTTTAATTTACCTGAACAAATATGATACTTTATATATCTATATGACAGTTTTAAATTATGTTTGTTGACAAACTTGTCTTCTCACAACAACATTCAGAATTTTAGATATAAAACATTTACCTCTCCCAAAGCACAGCTATTAGGAATTCTTAGAAAGAAAGAAAAATACTAAAAAAGTCTGATTTTTTTTTAAAACCCCCACAAAAATGAATGTTTAATTTTAATTAATTTATCTGTCACTGTTACACAAGTAATTGGATAAGAAGGTAGATTTTTATCTCATAGCCATGGATTTCCAGGGAAAACAGCAACTGCTGTGTAATTCAGAAATTTCTGTACAAATTTTGTAATTTACAAATTTGGTTTAAAGATATCAGGGGTGAAATCCAGCAGGTTCTGACAGGTTCTGGGGAACCGGTAGTGGAAATTTTGAGTAGTTTGGAGAACTGGTAGTGGAAATTTTGAGTAGTTCGGAGAACCGGAAAATACCACCTCTGGCCCCAGAGTGGGGTGGAAATGGAGATTTTGCAATATCCTTCCCCTGGAGTGGGGTGGGAATGGAGATTTTGCAGTATCCTTCCCCTGCCATGCCCACCAAGCCACGCCCAAGCCACACCACACCACGCCCACCAAGCCACACCCACAGAACCGGTAGTAAAAAAAAAATGGATTTCACCACTGGAAGATATCGCTTTACAGTCAGGTTCCCACTCCCCCGACAATTATTATAGCTGATCAGCTTTTTGGTTACCCAAATCAAGTGCTTTTATAATAAAATCAATGCAGGCTTTTCTGACTACTTAAGGCTGCCAGGAAGCTACCAAACAAAACTTGTTCACCTACACAGAAAACCAGCAGCCAATCAAAATGTGCTTGATATAGAAATGTATCCTCGGTGCTCCTCTTAGGGACAAGGAAAGCTTTATTCTGTGTCTTTAGTCAAAAACAGAAAAATACTCTTTCTGCATATGTAAAATGAACTTTATTCAGAAGATCAGACATTCTTCTTGTGCCTCCCCATCTTATACTCAAATGTTCCTTTACCTCTCTGCCTTTGTAGCCAGCACAAAATTAAAAGGTTTCATTTTCATTTTCTGACATTAATCATTCTACATGACATCCCAAGAGGTGAAATCATGATGTGCTTAAACTATGTCTTTTGAACTCAAAATCAACCACAGTTTAGACCCAGGGTTGTTCTCAAACCATCCTGAAACCAGTACCTGAGTTCAGATGTCATGGGATACTGGAGGTACTTCAACATTAATATTTAATGTCAACAGTCTCAATTTCTGACATGAAAGTAGGACTCACCACTTCTCATTTTCCATAATGGAAAACCATGATTAACTTTGATCTTCTCTTTTTTCATGTGAAGGGAAAAAATGATATTCTCTTATAGATACCGTATATATTTAGATATTCCTATGAGAATGTGTGTGTGTGTGTGTGTGTCCCCTGTATCCCACCTTTATTATTTTTACAAATAACTCAAGGCAGTGAACATATCCAGCACACCTTCCTCCTCCTATTTTCCCCACAACAACAACCCTTTGAGGAACGTTGGGCTGAAAAAGAGTGATAGGCCAAAGATCACCCAGCTGGTTTTCATGGCTAAGGTGGGACTTGAGTTACTTAATTCAAAGAATTTTTGTTTTTCTACCAACAGTCTAATAAAATATGATTTTTACTAATATAGGTTGTATGATTGCATAATGAAGCATGGTTCCTGCCTATATTAAAATAACAGTTAACATTAAGTATTTCTCCAACATTATTTTAGTAATTGTAACAACTGGATGGAAATAACCATTCTTCCTTTCCCTCAGAAAATAAGACAAAGCTGAACGGACAATAGTTTGCTTAACACCACCTGGAAAGTTTAGAGAAGTGGTAAAATGTGAATTATGGACTTCCTGAGTCACTGTTAATATTTTAGTGATATTTATATTTACATTATTTAATTACATTAATATTACATTAGATTACATTGAATTACATTAGATATTGATTACTAAGCACTATAGGCAGAGGACTAGTGATTGTCTTCAAAATTTTAGTTACAGTACTCGGGAAAAAAAAATGAGATCCAAGTGGAAATGATCTAGAACAGGGGTGTCAAACTCGAGTCGTCATCATGTGACGTATCGTGACTTTTTCCCCCTTCGCTAAACTGGGCGTGGGTGTGGCCAGCACGTGATGAATCCGGCCCACGAGTTTGACAGCCCTGATCTAGAACATAAAACATCCTTTTGACTGCTCACATTTTTCTCATTTGTCTTGAATCATATTAATTGAAATGAATGCAGAGTACTACCATGTTATTACTTTGAAGCAGACTATGCCTCACTGGTACCCCCAGGCTGTGTTAAACTCTCAATTCCCCCCCCCAAAAAAAATACCAGGTGCACTGGGTGAGAATATTGATGGTTCTCCCCACACATATTTGGAGGATCCCAAGTTGATTAAACCTGTTTCGAAGTAATTCTACTCTGAACATTTATATTAAAAATATGAATATTATTCCTCCTACATTTGCACATTTGGTTCTTTCTTATGCATAACATGTGTAATTTGTCTTTGTTATCCTCTCCAGACGAATGAAAACATTTTGAATGCATAATGTGTTTTTAGCCAAAAAGTTAAAGGGACTGGACCGCACTGTAAAAACATGGTACTTTAGTTGGTCTGCCAGGTGAATATCCAAAGTTGTCCCAACTCTATGAAGAACAAGTCCAATCCAAATGCTCCACACAACTATAACTGCATTGCTCTATTCAACTAACATCAACAATTACATCAGAAAGAATGTGTTTACCTTGGTTCTATGCCACAGAAACAGCGCCCAAAATGATGCTGAACATATGTCTGCTAGTGCCGTTTATGGGGACAAACAGTGTTACAGATGGCTTTTAGCACTCTTTTCTTTTAAATAACTAGACAGCATAATATTGTTTTTGCAAAGAACATTCATTTATGGAAAATACTTTATTGATCACTAATTACATTTCCTTCATCCATCATCGTTTATATTAACTTTACAATCACATGTACTTTGATTTTAGAAGCAGGCCTTAACAGAATGACCTATGATTACAAAGCATTAAGTACTTTGAAAATTACTATTACAGATTGTGATTATATTATTGCAAAATTGACTCCTGGAACGCAAAGAAAATATTTCACAGTAGTAGCAAACTAGCCATTTTTCCACCAGATCAGAGGTGGGTTCCTGCCAGTTCGGACCAGTTCTTTAGAACCGGTAGCGGGAATTTTCCCCCGCTCGCCGAACCGGCAGCGATGGCCAGCTGGACACACCCCCAAACCGGCTCTCTCGGCGGTGCCATAGGCGCCGCCATCTTGTTTTTTGCTTCTGCGCATGCGCAGAAGCTGGATTTTCAGCACTGCGCATGCACACACGCACGAAGTGCCCACGTGGTGCGGGAGGAAGCGAACCGGCAATGAGGTAAATCAGAACCCACCCCTACACCAGATTACATGACAAGACAACTCCCATGCTTGGCTTTCACTGCCACACACAGAATGGTCAGTTTGCCTCTGATTTCAAGCTTTTGTATTTGTGGAGCATCCAAATCAGGTGACAACAAAAACATTATGTTTGAATGATGTTACTCAGCAAACGCTCTTTAAAAAGTCTGATCCAGATGGTCAGATCTAAGGGAGAGAAATACTTTCCATTTTAGCCAGACTGTTCATTCAGATTTATACAATATCATTTCAGTCTAGAAAGTTCTCCAGGTTTGCCAAGAAAATTAAATTGAAACATTTCTGGATTCCTGCTTGACTAAGTAGTCTCTTGCTTAAGCCGTAGTTCCTGTTAGAGAATAAAGTTATTCTCCTGTTAGGGAATAAAGATTCATTTAAGCAAGTTGGACTCTATTTTACAATAAAGGAGGCAGCAAGTATTTAAAAGATTGGGGGGGGGAGGTTTCAACAAAAATGAACTACACATCTGTCCTTGGGCTATCAATTTCACTGATACCAGCATGTGCTCTTTTTAAACACAGAATTGAAAATGTCCCATTTCTGGAGTACACAAAAAAAAATCACCTGCTGTATATTACAAATCCTGAAAATGTTATTAAGATAAAATAATTTTAAAAAACGTACATCTGCATAACTACATAGTCAAACAAAACAGGAAATGTTGACAAATCACACCCCAATCGAACACAATTGTCAGCAAAGTGTAGCTGCTTGGCAAGCATCACCAGAGCAAGTCTTTTGCTTCTATTTCTCTTATAGATACCATCTGGACAAATGACTCTTTCAAAGGGTTAAAAAAAGAGGATGCACTGAGATAATGTACCTCTTGCTCATTGCAGTGCCTTATTTAAGCCCATGGAGAAATTCTAACTCATAAGGAAGGAACCAGGTAGCCTATAAATGTCATCTCATCATTGTGCAAATGGAATCCAAATATCTGGAGAAAATCCAAATTGCTTACTCTGTGATAGAGGTTGACTCAGGTTTCTGTTTAGCTTCCCTATTACAGGATACAGCTGCTCCCATTTTACTTCCCAGCAGTATTACTACTGCTCAGTATTGCTCAGCAACAGTAGCTACGTCGGGATTACAAATACTGCAGTTTCAAAGGAAACTGAAGTTTATCATCATTTAATTACATAAGGTCAAAACAAACAATGGGGACGCAATAGTCTCAAAATCTTTGGATAAAAGTGGGGAAATCCAATCCAAGATTCTTTTCACCCAGCAAAATAGGCAGGGCAGGACTTGTGTAAAAAGTTTAGACTGAGATGCAAACTGCCCATACAGGAAATGGGAATTTCCTCAAATCAAACAATTAAATAAAAATAGTCAAATGGAAGATGTTTTTTGAAGATTCTGAATATTTTAAGTTTTAGTGCTTAGGAGGCAGAATTACAATAGGTCAAATCTTATCAAAATGTAAAATATTATCATAATCCATCCAGTGTTGAAAGAACACTGAGAAAGTATTATTTTGTGGGGACACACTAGTTAATTTTAGATATTCTAAACTGAAGAGTTTGTAAAAGTATACAGGTAATCCAACTGGAAACAATAGAGAAAGCATCCACAGTATTTATCTTGACATTCAAAAAATACTCCAAGAGATTGGCAATGGCAATTTCTACACAAGACTTTTCATTGGTTTGCAAGCACCATCAGAGCTTTGTGATCACCAGGGAAGGGGTCACATGTCATATGAATAAAGGAGAATATTTGTAACTCAGGGTTGAAATGAGGTGTACTTGGTGCTCTCTGAGCTTGGTTGTTTTCTTGCAGATGTTTCATTACCCAAACTAGGTACCGTAACATCAACAGTACTAGTAAGGAGTGGAATTTGCTCTCAGTTTATATTCCAGTGGCTTGCCTGACAGTGTTGGTGGGGGTGATCTTAGAGCAGTGATGGCGAACCTATGGCACGCGTGCAAGAAGTGGCACGCAGAGCCATCTCTCCGGGCACGCGAGACATCGCCCGTTGCTCTTCCGGGTTCCGGTGCACCAGCCAGCTGGTCTTCACGTGCTTGGGAGTGCCGGAAACCAGAGAGCAGCCGCCCGGTGCACATGCGCTCACCGGAAAGATGATCTTCTGGTTTCCGGCGTGTGCATGCGCACTGGCCAGCTGGTCTTCACACACGCATGCGCGCCAGAAACCAGAAGGCCAGATGGCCGGTGTGCATGCACGTGCCAGAAACCGGAAATCATCTTCCCAGCGCACATATGAGCACCGGGTGGCTGTTCTTCCAGTTTCTGGCACACGCGCGCACGCATACTCCCGTTTCAGCACTTGGTGCCAAAAAGGTTTGTCAACACTGTCTTAGAGGTTCTTTGGTTGGGCTGTTTACTGTTGGTTGGTTTGGCAATTCCTTGATTGGGGTATTGTTTACTTTATTGTTGGCTTAATGCAAAAGAGACAATCAACAAGCCAAATCAAAAAGAACAAAACACTTCCCCACCTGCAATCAGTATCCAGATGAACATAGATTAACTCCAAGATTAACATCAAACCAACAATAAATGCTAGACATTTAAGAGCCACTAAAATTATACTCTGTGGCATGAAGTTATTCATAGCAGCTAGTAGTGCTGAGTTAAGCATTTGGTTTCGGATGGCAAACAGAACCAAATGCAAGGCGCTAGGACAGCATCTTAATATTATTTTGATAACTAGCCTGTCAGAGGATCAGTAGAGAGGTGGAGCCGAGGTGGCGCAGTGGTTAGAGTGCAGTACTGCAGGCTACTTCAGCTGACTGTTCAGCAGTTCAGCGGTTCAAATCTCACCGGCTCAAGGTTGACTCAGCCTTCCATCCTTCCGAGGTGGGTAAAATGAGGACCCAGATTGTTGGGGGCAATATGCTGACTCTGTGAACCACTTAGAGAGTGCTGTAAAGCACTGTAAAGCGGTATATAAGTCTAAGTGCTATTGCTATTGCTAGTAGCCATGGGCATATTGAGAAAGAATCATAGCGAACATCACTTCTGCAAAATACATTTAGCGTGATACAGATATAGGTCCTCTGTCCCCCACCCCCATCACAGGAGGAAAAAAATATGATAAATAGATATCTTTGTGGGATACATATCTGGTTTGTATTTTCACCTGCTATACAAAGGGGGTTTTGGATAACAATTACTAGACTATAGCCCATCTGCACCTCTAGAACTTGACAAGCTGATGTTCATGTCTATGATCATATGTGGCTTGCTGCATCCAAGAGATGATCTGATTGATTTCCAGGTCAACTGTAGTATATTTGAAACTACAGGAGACTTACTTATTTCTTTGAAATGCTATGGTTTTGTAGAGCATGTAAATGATTCATGTGTTCATTTGCAGAAACTCCTGCCACTTGAATTTCAGGCCTACTACGGGGAAAGGTGTTTTACACCTTTTCAGCTCCCATTCACATGAACAACAGCTTCACACAACAGGAAATAAGGATGAAGACGAAGGGCCAAAACAATTTGTTTTATTCTTCTTTTCAAAGACAGGATTTGTGTTATTGTACAATCAGTCCAGTAGGGCAGATCAGTCCAGTCCATCAGGGCAGATCAGTAATTTCAACCTTTTTGTTTTGAGCTCAATGAGTTTGCAGTCAATCATGAATCATCTCCACACTTCATTGGAGTGACTGGGTAACAGAAATAATGGTGGTGCTGAAGTGTCCAGATGTAAAATGTAAATGAATACATATTTGTTGTAATCATCAACAGACCATGCATGTACTGAAAAAGGCAAATAGAGAATTTCAACATTTCTTCCTTCATTCCAGGACAACCAGCAAGCTGTTAATATAAAGCCACTGGGATTTGTTGAAGCACGTGAGGAAAATAAATAGATCAATTTGGAACTCTACAGAGGAGATCTGAGGAGTTTATTTAGAAAATTGAAAGACATTCTCTTCAACTTAGCTTCCTGTAAATATTGTTGTTACCTCCAACAACCAAATCAGGTGGTCAAACGCCCATCTACTTAAAAGCAAAATGGCATTACCCCCAAATAGGGTAGTGATTTTTACATACCTGACTTTCACTTTTACAAAGTGAAAGATAAAATCCTCTGTTTACTAAGAATTGATGACCTTTCAGAAATATCAATATCAGCTAAGCCTCAAGAACACCCAAAGATTACAGATCTCATTTTATAAAGCTGTGGAGTCTAATATGGTATGTGTAAATAGTCATGTAGCACAAGAGAACCATTTGCTCTCCTCAATGCCAAATTGTAATTTTCAATGGTTGCCATGTCTGTTTGCCTTCATTCTTATTCATGTATTTTACCGAACAGGCTTGTCCTTCTGATTGACCTGATTTAGTTGGAGGAAAGGTAAGAAAAGAGGAAACAGTTCCAATTTGATACTACCCATGAAACATAGCTCTGCCTTGGGATGAAACTGATGGGGAGAAGCAAAAGCACCACTGGCACTTAAGATCATGGGCAGAAGCCAAAAAATAGTAGAAGAGTCTAGGAAGCCAGAAATGGGGGGAAATGGATTGGGAGACTGGGAACAGGCACAAAGATAGATGGATGGATGGATGGATGGATGGATGGATGGATAGATGGCTAGATAGAGAGATAGATAGATAGATAGATAGATAGATAGATAGATAGATAGATAGATAGTTATTATTCTACGTTCTTCTTGACAAAATCCTAATATATCATAGTAAGTCATCCGTTTACATTTAGTAATCATTTCTCTTCTATAAAATGCTTCTTGTGCTGAGAGCCACAAGTATTTTTGGGCACAACTTTATATCTGTCCCATATTCTCAGTATGGCACATCTAACAAAATTATTTTTAAAACCCACATTAACTGTACCATAGAAATCTGTACCACCAAATCTTAAATTATGCCCTTCTAATGCCAAAAGGCTTCTGTTTCTCAGCAACATCAATTCTTTCATCCAGACCAAACAGCAGTCTGCAAAATATAGTTTAAAATCAGATAATCTCAATCCTCCTCTTTCTTTTGCATCTTGTAATTGCAAATATTTAATTTGTGGGTTTTCCCCCCTGGCACACAAATTTAGATATGTCTTTCTGCCATTGTTTAACTAGTACATCAGATGTCAAGACTGACATTCAAACAAGACATTTATCTTAATCATGGAAATTTTCCAGCAATGATAATTGTATATTTTTCTCCATCTGAACATATGGTGCCTACATTTCTTTCAAGTCTTATCATAATTATTTTGAAACAACATACAATTCATATTTGTCAAACTCTTGTAATTCTGAGAATTACTTTCTCAACACATTTGGAGGGAACCAGTTTTGAGACGACTGCTATAATTGACCTAATACTGAGATCCAACGTGTAATTATGTAACTGAAAGAGTAGAAACAAACATGGCTCCTCAATGATTGGGGTGACCAGGGAGCCATGTTTAGGATCAATCTCAGCAGAGTTCTACAAGTGTATCTCCCTATTTTTCCAGTTTAACTGAACAGTTGAAAAGTTTGTTCAGAAAATATTATCATAGTGAGTGCAGTGTCCGTTTCCTTCCCTAGGAACACAGGAAGAAACTGTGTTATACCAAGTCAGACTGTTCAATATTTTCTACACTGCCTAGCAACAACTCTCCAAAATTTCGTAGAAAAAGACTTTGCCCATTAACTGATGATCCTAAGGGATTAAACATAAAATGTTCTGCATGCAGAGTGTATATTCCTCCACTGACTTGTGCCTCTTCTCTATTAGACTGTGGCAAGTCTTTCATTGAAAGGAATCCTACATGTATTGGAGAAAGGAAATTAACAAAACTATATATAATCCCTCAGGCTTTGTCCTGGGATTACTCTGTTTTGGAATCCTCTATTATCTGTAATCACTGTAAAATGATAGCCAGTAACTAATTCTTATTTGGCCCTTATTAATTATATTGCTCTATTATTATGTCCGATTACTTCATTTCTGAACAATTCCATTTGTACACAAATGAAGTATCAGGCACTTGAATAATAAATGTTAGGCAGTGATCCTAACATTTTATGGCTTTCTTATTAAAGTCAACAGAAATTTTGGCATTGACGTTGGTAGACCATAGATTACAAAAAAAAAATGTGCTTCTTTCAAAACAAACAAAAACTCCTTAAATTATATTGTTTATTTCCCCATTTCAAAGCTGTTGGAACCAGTGTGATCTAGCATTCAGCACTTTCAGCTACAAATAGGTTACCTAAATTAACAGCCAGTCCTAATAGGGAAGATCACAGGCCATTTTTTTAGAAAAGGTCAACGAACATTATTGTGAAGAATCACACTTGGAAATATCTTAGATATATTCGTTAGGTAAAGATAACCAACTACCCCTTACATTGCCTCTAACATTAAGTGAATTTTTTTCTAGTGCAATTCTTATTGCCATGAAAATGTACCAATGTACCGAAGTGTCTCACATCAAAGAAAGAAAGATGACAAAACTATTCATTTCTTTTGAATAAATATTTATATCCCACCTTGTATACTCAACCATCTAGAAGCAATTTATATAGCCTAGCTCCTTACATTATCTTATGAGCATGTGGAAGAGCTATTACCTTCATATTTGAGGTAGCCAACCAAGGATTCAAGTAAAATGTTTGTGTTTTTTTTTTTTCCTTTTCCTTGATTGTTTCCAATCCTCAAGCCAGTCCTTTCATTAATCTATGATAAAATGAAATGACAATCACTGACACTTGGGGAAAATTCAAGGAAGAAAGGAAAATCTTGTATTATTTCCTGGGCTTCTGGGAGGATGGAAGATTATACCATAATATATAATTTTAATCTTAATTGTATGATTCTTGTATATATCATTTTTTCTAATCTATCATCACTTGCTAGGATTCATTAACTTATTTGTTTAATGAAAAGCATTCATTGAAATAAGTTGGCAGCTTCTGTGTTTAGGCTTCAACATGCATTGGATAGTGTATCTGTTTAAGCAACAGATGTCTAAGCTGTAAATCTTGCTTGTCTACAGAAATCAAATGCATTGATCAAGTGTATCAAGAACAATATTTGAATAGCAAACTAAAACATTTAATTAAAAAATACTTGTGTGGGAAGACAGAAGGAAGACTAGAGAAAACATAGAATCTAAGACAAAAATAAGGAGACCTGAACTACACAAAAAACTAATCCTGTGGCTGTTGAAGTGTAATTGCAGGTTGCTTCTCCTATGAAGACAATTCCTATAGCCTAGAAAACGCCATTATGCTGAGAAGGACTCTTTGCTTTCTTAGCAGAGATATGGCTCCTACAGTATCCCACATGAACCGATACATTCCTGAAAAGTTTTATCATGATTTATTTATAAATGATAATGCACCTAAATGTCAGTATTAATGTGTACAGAAATATTTTCTTTCTTTCTCTGGTATGTGTATGAAAAGAAAAAAGACGGATTTCTCACATGTTTTTCACAAAAGCAGCTACATTCTGAATTCCCCCCCCCATTTTTCAGCAAGAAAGATATCAAAGAGAAAATCATAAAATATCTTTCATTAATGTACCCTTCCACATCTCAAAGGCAGCAAGGTATTTTTCCTCCCACATCTATTCTATAGATAACCACAATTTCTACTCATAAAAATTAACTCAAACAAGATACTTCCATCAAAATTGTACCACCCTCCTACTATCCCCAATGCCACTGCCATTGCTCCTCGAAAAAGTTAACATTCTAACAGAGCACACACAGCATTAAGTGTGTCATGGCCAAGGCATAGCCAGTACAAGGCAAAATCTGACATTAGCTATTATGAATGGACATGATTTATGTGCCTGTCAGCAAGAAATCAATCAAGTCAATGGAAAGCCAGCGGCAACATCAACAACAGTAGCAAGAGAGGAAATATCAGAGCCAAGACAGGATGAGTCCTCTCAACCACCTGAGGAGAAGGCAAAGAGAAGAAGGAAGCAGTCAGATTCACAGTAGGCTCTCGTCCAAAAAAATAGTAGAACCTACATTTCACTGATTCTCCTGAGATTAACTAATTCTCGGGTTGTTCTTGATTACCGATAGTGGTATTATGAAAGACAGAACAGAGATGACAAGTGGAGATGTTTGGAAATGTCATTACTGTAAAGAAGAGGTCTGGATTTCTGGAAGAGAGGGCAGTTACAGTAGATAAATACATACAATAGCAAAGGTGTGTAAGGATATGGTCATAGAGGCAATATTTTACCAGATGAAGATAGGTTTGTGATTTAACTCATATGATAGAAAAAGAGAAAGGAAATCAAAACTTACAACTGGCAGGCAAAGCAGAAATGGAACAAAAAGATAGTTGTGGTTTTATAGCCTATGTTGCTGGTCAATGGTTCCACAACAATCCATACAAATATTAATACCAGACTAAAAACTGTGATCCAGCTCCTTAAAAGTTATTTTGCCCCTTCCCCCTACCCCCCACCCCAAAAAAGCTTGTCTTGTAACTTAATTCTCAAAATGATTGAGAATTTCTTCAGAATCTTTTCTGGTAGTTATTTGAGCTTACATTGTAATTGCAAATGATATAAGATGATAACATTCTGCTCCACAACTCTTATTATTCAGCAGCCCACTTCACTGTCCCTGCTTCCTGGTCTGAAAAAAAGGTCCATCAGTGTAGTTCCTTGAAGATCTGACTGAGATGTGAAAAGACAGAAGACTGCAAGGAAAGTCATCATAATAATGTAACTGTCATAAATCTACCTCCCACCCATGCCTACATGTTCCTCTTTAGGGGGAGAAATATCTTAGTGTGAATGAAAAACTGGCACAGAATTAATAAATGCACAGCTGAGAGAAAAGTTATGCAATAACAAGAGATAATGAGGTGTCACCACAGCTAAACATAGGTGCAAAACTAAAGGCAGTCCTACAAAGATGCCATTCTGACATCAACCAGTATGAAAGCCATTGTCTTCTCAATTCACCCTGGAGGCCTTTCTTGCAGGCCTACCCTTAAGATCCGTTGGATTAGTGAGCTTCTGGTTATAGGATGACTGGTGACAGGACCTTCTGAGAGTAGCCATACGGAAAAAGAGCCAGTTTGGTCTAGTAGTTAAGGCACCAAGCTAGAAAGCAAAAGATTGTGAGTTCAAGTCCCACCTTAGCCATGAAAACCAACTGGCTGATTTTGGGCCAGTCACTTCCTCTCAGCCCAACCCACCTCATAGGGTTGTTGTGTGGAAAATAGAAGAAAGAATAGAATAGAATAGAATAGAATAGAATAGAATAGAATAGAATAGAATAGAATAGAATAGAATAGAA
>QLTV01004259.1:379064-392168 GCA_003457575.1 Thermophis baileyi | reverse complement strand
AGGCCGTGCACAAAAGTAGGGAAGCCAGAGGAAGCAGGGGGCAGCACCGTGAGAGCAAACGGAGGCCAGGAGAAGCAAGGCACTGTGCCATGCAAGTGTAAGTGTAGGGAAGCTGGGAGGACTCATTAGAGTGACTTGTGGCCTTCTCTGCTTCCCCATTGACCTTGCTTGTGGGAAGCCAGCAGGGAAGGTTACAAATGCCAATCACATGACGGTGGGTTGCTGCAACCGTCATGCAAGCTTGTTACCAATTGCCCAAATTACAATCACATGACTGCACGGGTAGTACCATTGGTCAGAACTTTGAAGACTGGATGTAATTACTATACATTCAATGCCATTGCAATGTTGGTCACTGAACGAGTGGTCAATAAGCAAGGACTACTTGTGCTGTGCTGTGCTGTGCTGTGCTGTGCTGTGCTGTGCTGTGCTGTGCTGTGCTGTGCTGTGCTGTGGGTGGGGCTGCTGTGCTGTGCTGTGGTACGCTATACCAGTGAGGGCGAACCTTTTTTGGCTCGGGTGCCAAAAGGGTGCGTGCGCGCACGATAGCGTGCACGCATGTGCCCACACCCATAATGCAATGACCTCCCCCCATGCATGCGCACAACCCCCGCTGCCCCCCTGCGCATGCGCACAGGCCTCACTGAAGCCTCCGGACTTCCTGTAGGCCCGTTGGGCTGTTTTTTGCTCTCGCCAGGGTTCAGGAAAGCCTCCTGAAGCGACAGGACAGCGAAAAATGGCCCAACAGGCCAATCGGAAACGAAACAGAAGTGGAGCTGCCCTACTACTTACCTTCAAATAGTTGCAACCAGGTCTCGCACACCTCGGCCCATTTCTTCTGCAGCAAGGCTTTCCTGAAGGCCTCTCTAGCCGATAACAGCGCTCCGGATCGATCTGGAGCTCTGTTATCGGCTGCAGAGGCCTTCAGGAAAACCTTGCAGGCTGCAGAAGAAATGGGCCGAGGTGTGCGAGGCTTGCCTGGCTACAACTGTCCAAAACCGAAGAAGTTCCTGAAGACCTCTGACAGCAAAAAGGAGGCTGGGGGTGAGCACACGTGAACTTCCGGTTGGCCCGTTGGGTCATTTTCGCCATCCCCAGGCTTCAGGAGGCTTTCCTGAAGCCTGGGGAGAGCGAAAAAGGCCAAAAAGAAGGCCGAAAATCAGCTGGCCAGCGCGCGCATACGCGCTGGAGCTGACATAGGGCAACGCCTTGCGTGCCCTCAGATATGGCTCCGCGTGCCACCTGTGGCACGCGTGCCATAGGTTCGCCATCACTGCGCTATACCGACTCCCATTGTTTCTATTTGTCAAGTGGGAGGGGCAGGTCTTGTAGATCAGGGATTATTGTCTAGTGGGACCCAGAAACTTTTAGATAGGTGCACCCACTCTGTGAAATACCAAACTGCTCAAGATTCAGTTGACCCTGATTGCTCACATTTTGAAATGCCTTGAAGATCTGGCTGTTTTTCCAGGCACAAAGGCCAGGAGACCAGTTGAGCCTACACTGTTGAAGTATGGTGTCTTCAGCAGCAGTTTTCATTTTATGTTTTAGTTGAGTGTGAAATTTATTTTTAATCTTTGTCAGAATTACATTTGTGAGATGGGTGGTCATGTGAATTGATTAGATAGATAGAGGAGAGAGAGGGGAGGAAGGGAGGGGGGGCAGTCATTCTCTCTCAATCCAACCCACTTACAGGGTTGTTGTTGTGGGAAAATAGGAGGAGGAAGGAATATTATGTATGTTTGCCAACTTGAATTAATTTATAAAAATAATAAAGGTAGGATATAAATAAAGTCTTTGTCTCATTTTATCAGATAAATACAGATCATGTAAATATTAAATTCATTACTGTATATACAATACACCCTTACCTGTTAAATTAAAAACTAATGACATTTTATATATATATTTCATAAACATTATCAATATCTTTTAATATTACCAGCTTGATAATTTGGCTTTATAATCCTATCTTTAAAAGATAGGATCATAGCGTATTGGTATATGGAAATGACCTTGGAACACAGGAGGAAAAGCCACAACCTAGTCCTAGACAATGGTCTGATAAAATAAAATCTGAGTCTGAAAGGGGAACAGGGTGGAGAAAGTGTCTCAGAGGTTTTCAGGTAAGTAAAAGTAAGGGGTGGTGGGGGGGAGAGACATACTTTTAGACTTGCAAAATTCTATTACTGTAATCCTACAATAAAGGTAGAGATATGACTCATGGTTGGTGCTCTTGTCTAGACTATCTCAAAGGGCTGACACATAGCTAAAAGCATAAACATTTCCTAGTGACTATCTCAACGTTTAAGTGAAATATATTGGATCATATTTTCACCAGGAAATATTAAAATCTACATTTCTCTGACACAGACCATATATGCATAATGGTCATAAATTACAAAAGTTAAATGGAAGAAAAACACGTCCCAACGTAAAAATGTACAGGTAACTTACGTGTAAAGTTCTCTCTGTTTATCCAAGTGCTAATTAGTGATGTACATCTTTAAGAGCTGGCTCCTCTTTTGCTCTTGCTGTGTTCTTCTTATGGTCAAAGAGGGGTCTTCCATTTGGACTATAATTGTCATCATGTTTTACTGCTACCTCAGTTGGCAACAGATTGCCCACCTCTGTTTTTTATGGTTCTTTATCTATTAATGCAGCTAGGCAGATAACCTTCTTGTTTCTAGAACTTAGTCCTTGTGTTCATTCTCTTTTTCTAAATAATAGCTGCTGACATTGTTATTGTCCAATGCCAACACGTTTGAAGAGACGTGTTATCATATGACTTTAAAAAGTTGCCATGCTTCTTCTATTCCAGGACAACTGGATATTTTTTTAAAAAGAGAAGTACCCTGTACCTTTAATAATGCGGCAACAATTCTATTTCATTTTCTAAAATTCTCTTTCCTAGACATCTAGTAAAACTATTGTCACTTGCCTTTTGTTAGATCTGTTACCCTGTTTTAAAGATTTAGAAGTGTTTCTTAGTTTCCACCAAAGGACTAGTAACAGTTTTAAATGAAAAATAATTTATTTTGATCATAGTACTACTGTAGCCAGGATTATGTCCCCAACTTTATGGTTTGAGGGTTTGTTTTTTATTCCGAATGCTCCAATAATCCAGAAATATTATTTTTTTCTAAGATTTTTCTTGTGAATTTGTCTTCTTTACAATACATCTCAAGTTTAGGGTTTTAAATCTACCATTTCTTCCATGTACCCAATGGCATTTATATGAACAAGCAGCTGGTACAAAAGCAATACATTAGCTACAATATAATGTGGTTCTATGCATGTACATTCGGAGAAATGTATTCCTAGCACTTGCTTTCAGCTATTCAGACTTAACAGGGCTCCATTTTGGGCTAACCAACAACCACAGAGGGGGGAAGCCTGGAGTGAGACATGGACATGACTATTTGTGACCTTTTTGTGTTTTCTCATTCAAAATGGCAGGAAATTGTTCTGCCAATATTCAGCAATAAACATTGGTGAAGCTTTGAGACATTAATTTGAATAATGAAACGTCTGCAAGAAAACAGCCAAGCTCAGAGAGCACCAAGGACCCCTCAAAGATACGTTGGCCCAGCTTCTCTTTAGAGTGTAGCTAATGTATATACATAGAGTCTCATTGCATTGTAGCTAATGTATTGTTTTTGTAACAGCTGCTTGTTCATATAAATGGCATTGGGTATATGGAACAAATGGTAGATTTAAAAGCCTAAACTTGAGATGTAGGAACTTAGAGAACTCTGGAGCCTCTCGTTGACTAGCCCTGATAGCCTAGATTGCATTGCTTTTCCCAGATTAGGGTAGTCGTCCCTTTAAATAGGACTGTTCCCAGAAGTAAGATCCAACTATATTGTATGCAGTAGGACCCTAGGAAAAATTCTCCTTGGTGGACACTGATGATAAAATAAATGAAGGCCTAGCATGCAATGGCTTTGTCCCCACCAAATGACAGCTCACTCTAAGGAGAAGCTGGGCCAACATATCTTGGGAGGGGTCCTTGGTGCTCTCTGAGCTTGGATGTTTTCTTGCAGATGTTTCATTACCCAAACTAAGTAACATCATCAGTGCTAGTATCTGCAGGCAAATTGTTCCCATTTGCATGCTTTCTGAAGTGTTTGATGCCCATATGTGGTACCAATAGAGGAGAGTATTTGTAGTTCAAGGTTTGAAATGAGGGGTCTCCGAGCTTGGTTGTTTCCCTGCAGACATTTCATTACCGAACTAGGTAACATCGTCAGTGTTAACAAATCTTTGTAGAGTTTACTATGAAAAACCATCCCATGACACCAGTAACAGTAGCACTGCCTGGCAACGCCTGTTATATACTATTTGATATTGCCACAGTTTACAGAGAGAGAGGGACAATCCCTTCCATGCCATATGCAGTTACATGAAAATATCTTTGGAGGTATATTGGTGCAAATTGATCCTTGTTATTTGCTCCACTCCATGTTTCAAATTTACAATGACAGTTTGGGTTTTACAGAACCTTTTTCCCATATCCATGGGGGATTCAGATATCCATGAGAGATCAGTATTCAGGAACACGAAGACCAACAAACTAAAGCAAATTGCAATACTGTAAAAGGAGGAGTCTAGCTTCACTAAAGGTAGGATCCTTCAGTAGGGGAAGTCAAGAAAAATCAACCCTATCAAGTAACACAAAGAGAGAATAAAAAGACGACACAAATGATATATTCATTTGTAAAGGTAACACTACTGTGGAATTGCTTGGCAGCCACATGTACCCTTAGGCTCTGACTGAAATCAGACAAAGGCTCACAGTGAGTCTTTGCCTGCCCTCTGTCCTCAATACAACACCACTCATTGTTCCAACGCAGAGATGATAAAACCAAAGAAGCAATTTCCTCTTCCTAGTTCCACTGCATGAAGTCGAGAGTGTGTCTATCAAGCCATAGGTTTTTATTAAAAGGAATTACTTTCTCTACGTGTCTCTCTCCAGGAGACAGTGGCACCGATTGGCCAAGACACTGGGGTTACATTTGCTCCTAGTTAGGAGCAAAATTAAATGTTCAATGACAAGGATTCAGCTCTGGCCCAATTCATTCTGACTTCTACCAAAAGCCAAAGAAGAATAAAAATGTCTTGTTCTGCTTCTGAATGATGCACTGATTGTTTTGAAGAGTCTCCCAGGGAAAAAATATCAAGGTAAATGTGAAATAGGCCGGAGTGTATCTGGCAAAGTATTATATAAATTTGTTTTGGTGAATAACAGCCTGGAAATCAGCCTGTCAATCATTGAAGCAGCAATTGGGTATGAAGCTAGGATTATTATGCACTAGTAGCTGGATACCCGTGCCTCACTATGAAATTATGTGATCGGGCGTGATAAATTGACAGTTAAAGCTTGAAAATTAATGAGTAGTTACAATCGGGCTTGATACATTGACACTTAAAGCTTGAAAATTTATGTAGAATGTGTAACTCCTTAGCATCAGAGCGTGTTAATATAAGGCAACTGGCAGTTGGAACAGAGTTCTTTTCAGGTGGGGAGGGGGAGTAGAACATCTAACACCTTAGCATCAGAGCGTGTTAATATAATACTGTATAAGAAATACTAATGATCTGATGGTCATTTCAAAAAATCCTTTCTTAGCGAGCACCTAGAAGCCAAGATGAACATATGTGCCAAGTTTCAAGTTTGTAGGCTTTACAGTTCTGGAGATTTCGTGATGAGTGAGTGGTATTTGGCTTTTATATAGAGAGATAAGAGCTTAGGGATCTTTTGTACAGGTAGCCCTTGACTTAAGACAACAATTGAGCTCAAAATCTCTGTTGCTAAGCAAGACATTTGTTAAGTGAGTTTTGCCACCTTTTATGACCTTTCTTGCTATAGTTATTAAGTGAATCACTGCAGTTGTTAAATTAGTAACACAGTTGTTAAGTGAATCTGGTTTCCCCATTGACTTTACTTGTCAGATGGTCATTTGTTTCAGTGATGTTGTAACTTTGAACAGTCACTAAATTAAGTGTTGTAAGTCGAAGATCACCTGAATTGCAAAGATGTACTTCTAAAGCTTAAGGCTCAATGGGCCATTCAGGGGAATACACAGCGGGCAGCAGATGAAGTCACATGTATTGTGATATTATTGTGCAAATGACAAGGATTACACGGAATTTCGGAGATGCTTGCTACATTAAAAGAGTTTGGTCTTCCAAGTAGGATAATTTTCTAACAGAAAACCATAACCTTTATCTTGAGAGGGGGGGGGTGTAATTTAGAATCATAGACTGTAGAAGTAGATGGGGACTTAGCCCTAGTTCAACTCTCTGCCCAATGCAGGAAACCATTACTCCAGCATCTCTAACAGAAGATCATCCAATCATGGCTGAGGGCAATTGTTCCATAAGGAACAGGTAAGTAAATCCACAACTTTTCAATCTAGGAAAAAACAGGAATTAGTTTTCTCATTTATATTTTTGGGAATGTGGTGCAGACATACTTCATGCTACAGATTTTCCCACCATATAACATAATTGATTGCTAAATATGTACTTTGATTAGCAACGACACCATTTTCCTAAAATGAAGACACTATCTGATATCTAGATGCAGACTTCTAACAGTTTGGTTTTAAAATCAGTTTTCCGACAGAGTATTAATAAGTTGTCAGATATTTTTTGTTGCCTTTGAAATAAAAATGTTTAAGCATTTCAAGTTTATGCAAAAGGGTGTTACAGTTATTAGTGCGTCTGTGAGAGAGTACATGCGCTGGGACTGTGATAGTTGTACACATTAGACTTGTCTGAGGACTAAAGTCAGCAAGCGGAGAAATACACCAAAGAAGTAAGCAATAGTGAGTCTCATCAACAACCTAAAAGTCCACCAAAAATATTGTTCAAAGGGTTGTTAATAACTGTGTGAAAATGCTTAGCAACAGCTGTTTAGCATTAAAAGCTAAGGCAACATTTCATTTCTGAGCACAGTTTCCTTCATTAAGCCTGCAGTGTGTTTGCCACAGCACCCCCAACCCATGGAACAGTAGGATGCTGGTGCGAGTGTTCACAGTCTTGTCTCAACACTAGGAAGCCACAGGAACATCAATTGGTCCTTCAGAGCTTCTTTTCCCCGATGCTTGTAATGAAACGGATTTTATTGAACTAATCAGCATGAACTCCTTAGTTTTGTTTTTGCAATTGATATTGTGTTTGTGGAGCCAAATGTAGAGGACTTTGATACCCAATACCTTGTGTGTGTTAATTTTGGCAATGCAAAGAGATTCTATAGCTGACTTGCTATGTTACTACCATTGCCACCCACTCTCCTACTTCCCACCAGGCTTTCTTCCCCCCCCCCACCACCACTCCTGGATACTGGTCTTCTGTACAATACAAACGTTTTTTCCCCCAATATGTTGTTCCCGGATTTCTCAGAAAGAGATTAAAAAAAAAATTAAAAAGCCTCAGAGAACTGTATGATACTTCAGCAACATGAAACCTGATCTCCAAGTGTCTGAATGACCAGAAGTTTTCAAAGAAAACACTTCTGGATTCATGGGATTGCTGCTGCTGCAGCAGCAGGCCAATGAGATAGTCTGGGAAAGGCTAGAAAGCTGTCGCCAGGCTTTGCAACAGGAATAGCAAACCAGCCCCAAAACAAATAAACTAGTGGTGAAAACGTGGCCATTTTCACAACTCTCCAAACCAATGGCCTTCCCTTCCTTGGCAGGAAGATGACTGAAGTACTAGATGAAGGCCTCCCAGGTTAATTAGACCTGACATTCGTTAACAGCAGCATTTACTAGACAGCAATTAATCAGAGGAACTCTTCAAACAGAAGGTGAAAAAAAAAAATAAGCAGGCAGCAACATTTGTGACCCGTTTACCTTAAAGATAAGACATTGCTCCAGGTGTCATACTGAGGTGGAGGTCATTCATCCTGCTCTGTTTCTCCTTGGAAATTTGCCAATCCATCTTCCTTCAACCATCCAGACAAAAGGGCAGTTGCCACCTAACAAAAGTGTCTTGCCACGAGCTACAGAAAGTTAGAAAAAATAAAAATTCATCTAAGGTGCTTTCTACCCCTTGGAGAAAAAGTTACCCTGCCAAAATTATTTGCAGTCAGCAAAGGTGCATTTCTCTTTGAACAAAAATGAGAAACAACTTTTTTCGGTATTCAGAATAATACTGAATTTCTTAAGACAGAGTCCAAAACCAGGATAAAATATGCATTTATACTGATTAGCCCAAGCCCATGTACCAAGAAAATTCTGATATTGTTAAGTTATATAAAAGCAGAGGAAGGCCGTGAAGAGAATGAGACCACGTCACCCATGCAGACAGAGATCTTGCCATTATCTGCAGGATTTTGCTGGTACAGTAGCAGGGTCTCCTTTTATTTGTAAAGTACCGTATATCGAATGGAAGAGATCTATAAAAGTGAGAAACAAAGAAACTAATGTCTCTCATCCTAGATTACTTCACTGCACTCAGAAATGTCCCCCCACCCCCCAAAGACAGGCTTTGATACTTAAAATTGCTTCAGTCTAACAGAATGCAGTGACAAGTGAAAACTAGGTTGGCCTATGTTTAATTAATTGAGCCCTTCATCTCATGGCATGTAAGTTTAGGTGAGCCCCACATCTTTTATTTTGTCAGAAGGGGCAGATGTCAAGGCAAATGAGATTATATGCTTGCCTCAGCCTGTTTCAAAGCCCATCTAATAAGGAACAAGTGGAGCAATAAAAATCTTCTTCACTTTATAGTTGAAATCAACAATGTAGCCTCCAAATCCATTGACTTTTCTTTTGGGTTTTTTTGGAGTGGTGGTTGTTTCTATCTATAGCTACTCTAATGCCAGAGGGGCTGGATAAAATCAATAGAGACCGAGGGCTAAATTAGAAGATATGTAAATGGCATTAATAGCTTGTTTCATTTCCTGATTTACTATATTTAATTGTAAGCACACTGTAACCTGATCCAAACTGGAATCCTGTGCAGAGACAGAGGAAGCCTAGTCCTTCTCCCTTTTGGGGTTTTAAATCATAATATACGAGATTTTTAAACAGAGCATTAAAGTCAGTTCTGCTTTCTTTTTTTATCCAGCTAGGAAAACCAAGCTGGTGTAGTAATTGAGACACTAGGCTAGAAATCAAGAAACCTTGTGTACTAGTCCTGCTTTAGGCACAAAGTCAGCTGGGTGACCTTTGGCCAGTCCCTCTCTATCAGCCCTAAGAAGCAGGCAATGGCAAATCACTTCCAAAATCTTGTCAAGAAAATTGCACTGGGCCTGCAGCCAGACTTTTGAATGCACAGAGATGGAAAGATTTCCAGATTTTCATCATGGAAGAATGGATGGTGAAGTTAATGGAACTGGCTGAGATGTCAAAATTAACTACCTTCATTAAAGAAAAGAATTTGTCTAGCTTTATTTCCACGTGGACACCACTTTGGAACGTTTTGCTAGAATCCAAAAGAAATGCCACATTAATTTGGGGATTGGATGATCAGAAATGTTTCTATTTGTACAGAAATGTTTATGATTATAGGGATACAGTGTATTTAATTTTAGTTCAAAAGGTTAATGTATTTTATAGCATTAAATTAAATTTTATAGATACTATTTATGTAAATAGTATCAAAAAAAGTTGGAAGTTGCTTTTTTCATTTCTGTTTATTTTTTTTATTTCTTTTCACCTTCCCTTCTCCTATTTTTTCCTTCTTAATTCTTTTTTCCATTTTTTTTTAAAATCTTTTGATGAGAGTTAATAAAGTATATTTAAAAAGACAGAGAGAGAGAACTGGAGGGACTAGTCATGGCAACCTCCTAGGGTCAAGAATGATTCAAGGTCTCTCTCTCACACACACACAAAATTCACTTGTGTAACACATCAGTACACTGGATTAAAAGAACATAAGAATACCTCAACCCATTCCGCATGAAGAGGCCAATCCAATAGATTCCTTAAATGTACTTCAGCGCTATCAGATGCCATGTTCCCTCAGAGGGAAGAGCAGCAAGCTGGGTGAGGAAAACTGGGCAATTGCGCAGCACCGGCGGGCTGGATGCCTTCACTGCTGCCGCTGCCACCGCAGCCTCTGTGTGACGCTCTGCCGGCTGTGTCCCCCGCCGCTTCACCCCCCCAGGAATGGCGAGTCCCGGACATGGGCTCGACACACACAGCTCTCTTCTTCAACAGCTTCTGGGGTCCCTGACACCTCCATACATCACTCTGATTAGAGGTAGAGCTGGTTGTCTCAGGGACTGTTTGTACTCACAACCTTACCTCCTTGGGACCAGATATCTTGCTGTTCTTCTTGGTCTCAGCGCAGCAACAGATAACAATCGTATGTTTTGCCTCATAATATAAACCTCGTCTCCCTGTGGAACTAAAGAAGACTAAATTATTAAAATATACTGTGAGCATTTCTCCGTTAGCCTCATGTAATGAGCAGCACAATTTTGATATAAGCCAGCACAAAAGACTATTCTGTTCAATGCAAATAGGCTTAAATAGCTTTAACCTAGTGACCCCTTTTAAATAACACTATAGCAAATCACAATTAAGTAAATGCCTCTTGAGAGTTTAGATTGGGCTTGACTGTCCACATATTTGTGGGGAAGGAGTAGGTGAACCTTAATTATAAAATGAACATTGTTTCCAAATTTTATTATGAATGTATCCCGAAGGTATATGCATTCTTAAAGAAACAAAAAGCTTTAAATATCGTTAATGCTGCTTCAAGAAAATGCATCAGAAGGCAAGCCAGAGATAAAGCAGAGAAAACGTAGCCACAGAAACAAAGAAGAACGTTTTTTAAGTCATTGCACTTTGAAATACGTGGCCGAGTGAAGCTAAATTATTTCATGGAAAACATGACAATGAAAAGTTTTCATTGATTATGGTACCATGCAACTCGTACTTGTAAAAAATGGGTAATGTGGCCTAATTTTCTGAACTGCTTTTTAAGAAAATTATTATAAGGAATTGTGTGTCAAACGTTCATGTATTTGTTTTTTAAGACAGAACTGATTTTTTTAGAGCAAAAACTTCTGCTGTAGGAAATGCAATTCTAACCTTTTTGCTGGACATTTGTGAGGCTTACTTCTGAGTAAACCTACAAGACCTTCAGATTAGACACTAAGTTTCCTTTAACTGCACTGTACAGCATCCTTGGCCCATTAGAAATAGTTTTACACATATGTAATAGTTTTACACATATGTAAAACTGTCAAATAATATTCCTTAGTAGATCCCGAATGGGAAAAATGAAAACATTAACAGGTAAAAAATCATTGGGGACAGAGTACAAGTGTAATTTGTCTTCTCTGTCAAGAAATGTTAATCTTGCTAATAATGCTAAACAGGGCTTTATAATAATTATACTAGTTAGTCATATTTACATTGTCTTATTTCATTTAATACTATGGTTTGTGGCAATGGTACCCTGTTTTCCCCAAAATAAGACATCCCCTGATAATAAGCCCAATCGGGCTTTTGAGTGCATGGCAATAAGGCCAAGCACTTATTTCAGGGTTAAAAAATATATAAGACAGGGTCTTATTTTCGGGGAAACACGGTATGTTTCCAGACAAAAGTCCCCATGATACAAATCAGGGACTGGGAGCCTTTTTTCAATCAGGGTGATGATGATGATGATGATGATGATGATGATGATGATGATGATGATGATGATGATGATGATGTCAAGCTTCAAAAGAAGCTTTTGCTGTTGCAACTATCATCGCTTCTCAGCTTGCCAACAAATTATGGGGGGAAGGAAATGGTAGATAGAGTATAGCTTCCAGACATCAAGATGCCAGCTGTGAGAACCAAGGACACTTTGGCAGGTGTTTACCAGAGTCAAAAGACTTTCTCACACCAATACCAGGAGACTCCATTGGACAACGTGACCTGGTCTAATAGGGGGAGGGAAAACCTAAAGTTTTAACTATGTGGGTTTGCGCGGGAAATGGTTAGATCTGGTTTTGCCCTCATCTGTGCCGAAATGAAGTACTCAATAAAGTTTTGCATTAAGAGAGTGGATCGACTTGGCCATGCTTGCTTTGGTTTGGTTCGTCAGCTGGAATGTTGACAGATGATGATGATGGTGCAGAGGGCTGAAGAGGATCTGACAGTGACAGATTAAAGGTGTCAAATGAGCTGGGGACTTTTTTTGATGTAATGTAAGGGATGGACTTACATTTCTATCATACTTTGTGTGTGTGCATGTGCATACATGTGTATGCATTCATTCATTCATTCATTCATTCATTCATTCATTCATTCATTCATTCATTCATCCATCTGCCACTAAATTGTACCTACAAAACTGTGAGGTTCTGGAGCAGCAGAAAAACTCCAACAACATGGTTGTATGTTACCCAACATACAGGTGTTCAGCAGAAACTTTTATCACATTTCTCTTCATTCATTGATTCTGCTCCAAAAACAAACTCTTCCAAAGAAAGCTAGAAAAACTGCATGATGGATATGGTAGATCCATAGGTATTATGCTCACTCTAAAAATTGCTTTTGCATTTTTTTGCATGTATCATCCATTTTTATGATGTTTAGATTGATCTTCAAAAACCATAGGTTGTCTGAATCGCATTTGAAGTTGCTGTTGAAATTTAACTATTCATTTGTTTGTTTGTTTTTATTTATTTATTTATTTATTTTCACTGGCCCTTCTCACTCCTACAACTCTGGGTGGCTTCCCATAAAATGCTGAGTTGAGAACAAAGCTTTCATTAATGTCTGTAGTATTGGAGATGAGGCCAATCCATAGCATCCTTTGTTTAGGTAACTTTCATCTGTACTTCTTAGACTCTTTTCTGCATTCTTAATGACTCTATGGCAGTGATGGCGAACCTTTTTTGGTCCGCGTACCAAAAGGGGGTGTGTGCGCGTGCGCTAGCACGCACGCGTGCCCACACCCATTCCCTCCCCCCACGCATGCGCACAACCCCCCCACGCTGCCCCCTGCGCATGCACCCCCCACCCCCGCGAATGCGCAAAGGCCTCACTGAAGCCTGGGACGGTGAAAAACGGCCCAACGGGCAAACCAGAAGCTCGGAAAAATGCACTTCCGGTTTGCCCGTGGGGCTGTTTTTTGCACTCCGGG
>QLTV01004259.1:304220-350365 GCA_003457575.1 Thermophis baileyi | reverse complement strand
ACGCCCACCAAGCCACGCCCACAGAACCGGTAGTAAAAAAATTGGATTTCACCACTGATATGACCTGGATCTCCACTATCTGCAGGCACTAATATGCAGACAAATACCCCCTCTGGCACCCGTCAGGAAATAACGGCTAGGATGGTGGAGAGCATCTTTGAAAGCTGGGAGAAGGGGGAGGGATAATCTTACAAGACTGCGATCTGGAAAGTTGGCATTTTGTGAGTGGCTGTGCCTAGCAGAGAAGCAATTTGATTTGCATGTCAATAACAAGGCCTCAGAATTCCATATATGCCAATCAGCCAGGAAAATAAATGTGATCTTTGTTGTAGGGAAGAGGATTGCACTGTAATTCAATGGTATTACAGAAGAGTTACACAGAGATCCTCTCAAGCTCAGTCTCTGCTTTCTCCAGTTTATTAAAAGATACGACTTCAAAAGATATAAAAAGAAAGGGAAGGGAAGGGAAGGGAAGGGAAGGGAAGGGAAGGGAAGGGAAGGGAAGGGAAGGGCAGGGCTGCCTGAGAGCCCATAATGCTGAAGCCCATGAGAACAAACTATAATGGGCTTCATAGGTAAATATTCTGATCTGAGAGTATATAACTTCCTCTGATAAACCAGGTGTAGCTTTGGTTTGGATTCCCCTCCCCCATTCAATATTCCCCAATATCAATAGACAGAAGCTACTGCATGCCAAATTAAGTGCCACCTACCAATATTTTTAAAGGTTACCACTATCTGTCCTGCAATTATTATAAAGATAAATGTATTTACTTATTTGCTGACTGACTGGCATGTATATCTAACTCAGCTTGTCGTTGGCTGCGTTCCACAAGCACGCAGTCAGAAGAGGTTGAAGTGTGAACTGACTGTAGAAAAAGGAATCCTTGAGCATGCATGTCCACAGCATTAGACTGTACAGGCAGCAATGTGTAGAGAGACATAGGTTTGCCCCAGGGGTGGGTTCTACATTACTTACCTTCCCTACCGGTTCTGATCGCGACAGAAGTGCACGTTTTTTGCACGCGTGTGCGCTTCTCTCGCGCTCGTGCCCCTGTTGCATTGCGCAAAACACCCAGAAATGACCCTCTGCGTATGCGCAGAAGCCTTTGCGCATGCACAGAGGGTTATTTTTCAAGCCGCGGTGACCGGAGGACCGGTTTGGGAGCGTGGACCTCCAGTCTTTGCTGCCGGTTCGGCGAGTGGCGGTAAATTTCCGCTACCGGTTCTAAAGAACTGGTCCGAACCGGCACCAACCCACCTCTGGTTTGCCCAAATCTGTCTTGTGTTGTAGACTTCTGCTATTCTTACTACCAGTTAGAGGAATATTGCATAGAATGTTTTGCTTAAGAATAATTACATAGTCACACCCAAACTAATGTTGTGCACCTAATCAAACATATATCCCCGCCCCAAAGTATATCTGCCTTGTTAGAATATTCAAGGTGATTGGCTTAGTTACTTGGCAATTGAAAATGATCCACAGTTAGATCCTGCATTTTTCCAGCTCCATAAATTGCTCATCACAAGGCCTAGAGAAGGTACATAACCCAAGACTATTCTACCCTGTTCATCTGTTCCATCTTCCAAAGAGTCACTGAGCTTCTACTTCAGGTTTTCAGTTGCTCATCAAAAGAATGCAAGCTTGGAAGGAAAACTATAAATGGTCTTAAAAGACTTAAGTTCTCAAAATGATCGAATGTTTAACTCTTCCTTTTTCAAATGGTGAAGACTAATTGAATGGATGGTTTTAGAATATTTTGAAATTGAAGCTATTGAAATTGTTGCTTCAAAAGAAACTGAAATTAAAATTCCCAATTGATTCAGATATTATGAGTATGCCTAATATGCCACCTATTACAGCAAGGAAGTTGCTGGAAAAATCAGGCACATGGTCCTTACAGAAGTTTGACCTAAGGCTGTTCAGGTTACTTCCACTTAATTCACTGGAATTCACTCTGTGCATACCAGGTTTTGCCACATATAAATGAGCTATCAAAATCCGTATGGTGATTCTGTTCATGATAGCTCATTGGCTATTGAGTTCTCAACTGGTTATGCTTCAAAAATTCCACTTGACTTAAAAAGGGAGGTGGGATTGTCATACGTAGTTGCTGCTGAAAGTTCATAACATCTGCTCCTTGCATACTATGACAAGAAGAACAGTGCCCAACTTGACAAACCATCACAAGTGTTAGTTTTGTTCACCAACAAAACTATGCTTCTCCCGCCATAAATAAAACTCCTGAAGTATAGTGCATAATTCTTGAAAGTGTCAACTCAATTACTGTAAGCTGCAGGGTATACACCAGGAGGGGGGGAAATCAAGATGGTGGGGCTGCAACTTTGTGGTTGAAACCCCTTCCACTTTATAAATAGAGTCATTTAAAAATAGCACATTACCAGACATCCCTGCATTTGATCTTAGAAGAGAGCATGAAAAATGGAATTAATTAGCTCCACAAAGGATCTGGGCCTTGCAAAATATCGAGCTTGGTTTCCCTTTATACCTGGAGCAGAGGAATGGGTACAAATCTCTTACATTTAAGATCAGTTACCATTATGAGTACATTGTCACCAGGGGTGGGTTCTGGCTTACCTCGCTGCCGGTTCACTTCCTCACGCGCCGCACAGGTGCGCGCATGTGCAGTGCTAAAAACCCAGCTTCTGCACGTGTGCAGAAGCAAAAAACAAGATGGCGGCACCTATGGCGCCGCCGAGAGAGCCAGTTCGGGGGTGTGTGCAACCGGCCATCACTGCTGGTTCGGTGAGCGGGGGGAAATTCCCGCTACCGGTTCTAAAGAACCGGTCCGAACCGGCAGGAACCCACCTCTGATTGTCACACAGCTATATTTGAGCAAATTATTACATTTATTCATGTGCAGCGTTCACACTGAGGGTGGTGCAGCACTTTAGACTCAAGGCCAAAAGAGCAGTTAGGGCACAAATGCTGCAACTTTCTACAGCTCTTGAAATGAAACAAGTCTTTTCCTGGGTTGGTGCAACAGTAGCTGTGCAATCCTAAAAAAAAGACACAACTGCTTTGATGGATGACCTGTAAGCAATTGCTTAATTGGTACCTCCTGCTGCTCCAAAATTCCTTTTTGCCTCTTAATCAGAAAGTGTGCACAGCCCTTTTACTATTAATATGCTAGAAGTAAGGAAGACGTTACCAAAGTGTGCTTTCCTTCTCACTGTCTACTTTCTTCTGGAAGCAGACAGTGGAAGCCCGTGGCAGAATGTTGTGCATACAAATGTGGAACAACTTAGCAATGACATCACTTTGTCCACTACATGTTTCAATGCTGGCAAATAAGACATGTTCAGCTCTATGCTCCTGCAAGTTGAATCAATCCGTGATGAGTTATCAAGTAATATATCTGCCATTTCTAAAATGCAACTAGCCTGGTGAAAAATGAATCATTCCTTTTTCTTTTTTAAAATATTTACAGACCCCTCACATCCTGGACACAAACTGTTTCAACTCCTACCCTCAAAACGACGCTATAGAGCACTGCACACCAGAACAACTAGACACAAGAACAGTTTTTCCCCGAACGCCATCACTCTGCTAAACAAATAATTCCCTCAACACTGTCAAACTATTTACTAAGTCTGCACTACTATTAATCTTCTCATCGTTCCCATCACCCATCTCCTCCCACTAATGACTGTATGACTGTAACTTGTTGCTTGTATCCTTACGATTTACATTGACTGGTTCCTAATATGATTTGATTGCTTATTTGTACCCGGACTATCATTCAGTGTTGTATCTTATGATTCTTGACGAATCTATCTATTCTATTCTATTCTATTCTATTCTATTCTATTCTATTCTATTCTATTCTATTCTATTCTATTCTATTCTATTCTATTCTATTCTATTCTATTCTATTCTTCCTCTTGCAGATGATACTTTTCTTTAAAACTTGCCCTGGGAAAAATCCTGGTATGTTCTGAGGAAACAAAGAATACAGTTCGACTCAAATGGCTGTTTAGTTAAACTTATTTCTGATACTATTACTGAAGGTTCTTTTTTAGAAATTTTATATGAAATTCCTCTAGAATGTTAACCACACAATCATTACTAGAGATGTCTTTTAGCCAGAATTTATTATCTTCACATTATCTTCACATTCAAGATAAAATGTTCCTTTTTGATTCCATGAAATTAGATTTCAATCCAAAACAAACCAAAGAACTAGTTATGTTGGTTGTCCCAAAAAATATTGAATGGAAACAATATCTTTTAAACTGAATGGGTAAATAAAATATGAAATTTTCATCTTATGGTACAGTAAAATTCATTTCAGAAAAGAGACAAAAATAATGTACATATGTAGAAAATGGGGTATGTTTTCTTGATTTTTGGGGGGGTAGAATTTATGCAATAAACCCAAATTATCCATTCTGTTTGAATTGTTTATAAAGATTTAATAGAGGAGATTTGTAAGGAAGTTGCAATTGTATAAACATATGGGTATTTCCAGATGGAAATGTTTTCAGACCTGGATGTTTGAAATGGCAGGGATGGGCAATGTGTTTCCCTCCAGATGTTTTTGGAACTTCAAATCCCTTATGCTGTTACCAGCGTAGCTGATAGTAAATGATGATGGGAGTTTTAATCTAGCAACACTGAGGAGGGTTGTTGATTACCAATCATTTTTGTTTGAGAAAGGTCAAACAAAAATGAAAAGGATAAACTCTGGAGAGTATGCAAATACAGCACCCAGTTCTACTGTTGCCTACTGTATTTGTATTCATTAGAACAGGACAGCGGTCCACGGCGAGCCAGAAACTGGCCATGCAAACAAGCAAGCCCTATCCGTGCACATGTGAGATGCAGGCAGCACGCGAAACCACACCCCCTCCAGTCTGCAGAAAAACCTCTCTCCATGGAACTGGTCCCTGGCACTCAAAAGGTTGGGGGCCACTGCATTAGAATACCTGTAGTTAACGCAAAGTATCCTTTTCCAACGCAATAGAATGTCGGGGATTGAGACCTTACACATCTCTCAGTCCATCATCTGAAAGCTGAAAATAACTGGAACAAATCTGGGGTTGGAGTGGAGAAATCCACCAAATAAAGTTTGCATTCGAAAATGGGCTAGATCTGACCAAGGCTTGCAAAGATTAAAAAATCCAGAATTTTATCCTCTAGTCCATCCCTGAGAGGGAATGTTACTGACTGCTTCATTCCAAGCCCCCTCCTTTCAGACAAGAGCTTTTGACTTAGGAGTGGGGGGGGGGAGGTTTAAATCCTGCAAATCTCTGAAGATTTTCCCTACCTTAATTCCAATAAAATCATGTAGGATGGGATGTGCATTTGCCTGTGGCCACATTCCCCCCTTCCTCAATTCCCATCCATTTTACCTGCAACAGCTTGTGACAAGAGCCTTGTTTTTTGTTGAGTCCAGGGACATCCCTTAATAACTGAAAAAATGTGGAGCCTCTTGTCTTATCTTGTCTTGTCTTGTCAACCAGGTGGAATTCACAAAAGATCTGCCAGTTTCTCCTGCCAACTCAAATGAAGGGTGGGTGGGTGGTAAATTAGGTGCTTTTCTCTTTTCTTTTCTTTTCTTTTCTTTTTTCTTTTCTTTTCTTTTCCTCTTCTCTTCTCTTCTCTTCCCTTCCTTCTTTTTTTTTTACAAGTTCACTGATGAAAGAGGGAAAAGCGGATCTTTCTTCTCTTTGAAAACTAGGTGGAAATATTTCTTCCAGTTGCTCCTCACAGTCCAAGACACTGGAAAAACACTGTTTTCTTCTGTTTTTAACCACTGCATCAGCAGACATACCAGATAGGAAAGTTCAAAGGGGAGACAAGGAAGAGGATCTCATACGTAACCTGTCAGTGGAAAACAGGTGTCCTCCAAAACCTACCCACTGATGCTTGCTTTCCTGGCATGGATAGGTGGAGGACATAAGAAGGAAAATCTACCAATCAGAGGCCATGATAAACACCATCTGGACAGAACATTGGGCTTTCACCGTGGCCAAAGTAGACAAAGGGGTTGAAATCTAGGAAGATTTCTCAGGCAAGCTTCATTTCCAAAAGGTTTAGGCCCAAGAGTCAGTAGCTTAAAGCTGCATTGTGGAAAAGCTGTAGATAGGGAAATAATCCTTCTTAAAGAAAATGGATAAGAGGCAATTCCAGAAAAGAAGTAGAAGTTGCTGAAAGGATGCTGGCTGGCTGTTCTCCACACAGCCTTAGTCATTTGGCTCTCCCGATTTTCTGTTAGGTATTTTTTTCTAGCTCAGCTCAGAGGTCTTAGATTTGAACTCTCTGTTACTGTACTACCCTTCCCACATTAATTTGCAAACACAAGTTTGAGAAGACATTTGTCACCACAATGCACTTTTGGTGAAAAATGTATGAACTTCAGTAACTGTAGATAATGCTTTTTCTATTTGTCAGACATGAGAATCAATGGTTCCCAGTTGTATACGTATATCTCCTATGGAAGAATGTTCACAACCACTCACTGTAAATGCTTGCTCTCCATCTTTGAATGAACACTCATCAAACTTTTAACTATGTCTCCCAGTTCCTCCCCCTCCCCTCATTTCCACTTCAACAGCATTTCATAACCACATTATTAATCTATGGAGGAGAGTAAACAGCTGGAAGTCAACATTCCCCAAATGCTGGACCAAAGCTGCATGTGTCCTGCCCCAGATGTCATCTGCACTCAGGCAAAAGGCAGAGCTATTCCTTTGCCTGGGCCTCTGCCTGGGCCATTGCCTGGGCTCATGAAGAGTTCAACAAATGACCCTAGTCTGAATCATCCTCTTCATGCTGTCTGGCCAAATTGATAGTTCAACTAAGACAAATTATCTTGAAGGATGTATAGGCTAAGTACTTCTGGAGTCTCAGCTTTGAGACAGAAGCAGAACTCTCCTTCTGAGCTGAGCCTTCCAGCAGGGCAGACAGGAATGCCTGCAAGGAGACCCTAGACAGGAAGCAGAAGAGGCCTTGTCTGGTCTCCTCACATCACCCATGCCCTCTGCTCCTCCGGGCTTCTTAAAGCTTGCAGGCAGCCCAGCTGGGTGAAACAGTCAGTTTAAATCTGTTCTCTGGATATGCAAAGTGGGTCTTTCCTTAATAGAATAACAGAATGGAGGCCTTCTAGTCCAACCCCCTGCTCAAGTAGAAGACTCTATACTCCAAAAGGAGGGGTGTGCGCACTAGTGCGCACGCATGTGCCCACACCCATTCCCTCCCCCCACGCATGCGCACAACCCCCCCCACACTGCCCCCTGTGCATGCGCACAACCCCCCCGCCCCCCCCGTGAATGCGCAAAGGCCTCACTGAAGCCTGGGACGGTGAAAAATGCCCCAACGGGCAAACCGGAAATCCGTTTTTTGTCATTTTGCTGCTTTTCACCCTCCGGAGGCTTCAGGGAAGCTTCCTGAAGCCCCGGAGTGCGAAAAAACAGCCCAACGGCAAACCGGAAGTGCGTTTTTCCGAACTTCCGATTTGCCCATTGGGCCGTTTTTCGCATTCCGGGGCTTCAGGAAGCTTCCCTGAAGCCTCCAGAGGGCAAAACGGCCTTCCCCAAGGCCGAAAATCAGCTGGCCAGCGCATGCATGCGCGCTGGAGCTGAGATAGGAGAACGCCTCGCGTGCCCTCTGATATGGCTCCGCGTGCCACCTGTGGCACGCATGCCATAGGTTCGCCATCACTGCTCTATACCATTCCAGACAAATGGTGGTCTCTACTTAACAATCTTCTCTTGAAAACCTCCAGTGATGGAGCATCCACAACCCCCAGAGGCAAGCCGTTCCACCGATTAATTGCTATCACTGTCAGGTAATTTCTCCTTAGTTCTAGATTGGAGTTCTTTTTGATAGGTTTCCATCTATTACTTCATATCCTGCCTTCAGGTGCTTTGGAGAAAAGCTTTAAGCCTTGGCCTGATCTCAATCAGCCCTTCAGATAAGACATAACCTTCTTCAGGTAGATGCAGAAAGTGAGGGAAGGCTAGCATCCATGTAAGCATTTTTGGAATTAAATGGAAACACACACACACACCTGCTTTAAGCGGCCTAGGAGTGGGGACAGTAGTTAGATTTTGTTCCAAGCAGCCAACACTAAGGAAAACACAACCATCTCTACTGTAAGCATTTTAAGCAAACTGTTTTGGTTGTGGGGAAGGAATTGTTTTCGGGAAGTGGCTATAGGCTGCTTACCAATTATCACTGCCTCAGTGTTAAAGACTGAGCTTGTCAGCTGGAAAACTACTCCCCAGCTTCTGTCCACCTAGTACAGTGATGGCGAACCTATGGCACGCGTGCCACAGGTGGCACGCGGAGCCATATCAGAGGGCACGCGAGGCGTTGCCCTATGTCAGCTCCAGCGCGCATGTGCGCGCTGGCCAGCTCATTTTCGGCCTTGGAGAAGGCCGTTTTGCCCTCCGCAGGCTTCAGGGAAGCGTCCTGAAGCCCCGGAGTGCAAAAAACGGCCCAACGGGAAAACCGGAAGTTCGGAAAAACGCACTTCCGGTTTGCCGTTTTGGCCATTTTTCGCCGTCCCAGGCTTCAGTGAGGCCTGTGCGCATGTGCGGGGGGGGGGGGTCGGGAAAAATGCTCTTCCTGTTTGCCATTGGGCTGTTTTTCGCACTCTGGAGGCTTCAGGGAAGCTTCCTGAAGCTCCGGAGTGCAAAAAACGGCCCAACGGGCAAACCGGAAGTGCGTTTTTCCGAACTTCCGGTTTGCCCGTTGGACCGTTTTTCACCGTCCCAGGCTTCAGTGAGGCCTTTTCGCATTCGCGGGGGGGCGGGGGGGTGCATGCGCAGGGGGCAGTGTGTGGGGGGTGTTGTGCGCATGCGTGGGGGAAGGGAATGGGTGTGGGCACATGCGCGCGCGCTAGCGCACGCGCGCACCCCCCCTTTTGGCACGCGGACCAAAAAAGGTTCGCCATCACTGACCTAGCAGTTTGAAAGCATGCCAATGCAAATACATAAATAGGTACCACTTCAGTGGGAAGGTAACAGCATTTCATGTGCCTTTGGCATATAGTCATGCTAGCCACATGACCACAGAAATGTCTTTGGACAACGCTGGTTCCCTCGGCTAAGAAATGGAGATGAGAACCGCCCCCGAGAGTCAGACATGATTAGACAGAAGAAACTTTTATTTTTTTTACACCTTTATGTCTCTAGTTCAATTTCCCCTTGCTTCTAGAGCAAATGCATCCATATTCCAAGAATGTCAGAAATCGCCAGTATTCTTTCCCCTCTCAAACCTTGTAAATGAGTGCAAGAACTAAGACATTTGAGGAAAGGTTGATAAAAAAACAACAACAGGTGAGATTAAATTTCTCCAGAACTCTTTCCCTCAACCATCTCCATAGTATGGTGTGGTTAAGAACTGCAATTTTCTAGGCACTCATCTGGGAATAACTCCTGCCACCACTATATCAGAAGGTTTACTTCTAAGTAAGTATGTCTAAGGTTATGTTGCCTGCTGCATTGGGGTTTTTTGGGTCCTAACACTCAAGTCACATTTTTATATAACCTTCTCTCTCTATCTCTTACAAGAGCTCAAATATATTATAGCATGATGCTATAGGACTTCCAATATGCTTGTTGAGGAACAAAAGCAGAAGGATGCTAGCACTGTCATATCCTGCTTGTACTATAAATATTTAAGAGATATCTGATTGTCTGCTGGTGAAATGTAACACCAGCCTAGATTATCTTTTCAGCATGAATTAGGAGGACTCCCATTTTGATGCAAGGACTTTAATGTACTATTGTGCATATCTAGGCACTTGCATCACAGGATATGACTGGGTCTTATTTTCTTTTGACCCCCCCCCAAAAAACGGCTAGGCCTTCTTTTCGAGGGGTGTCTTAATTTTTCCCCCACGTGCCTCGCCTGGCCACCGGGCTGCTTCTTTCGCGGCCGAAAAGAGCGAGCGATGTGACCCACTTGCCTCGTGCACCCTTGCCTACCTGTAATGGTCACTCCACCTACCGGTAGCCGTCCACCCGAAAAAGCCTGCCGTCGTCCACTCCGGCAAGCCTGGCCGCGCATGCGCTTAAATAGGGCCAAATTTTGGGGGTAGGGCTTAATTTTAACTCATGCGCACAAAACAGTGCTGGGCCTTCTTTTTGGGGTGGGTTGTGTTTTAGGAGAAACACGGTAACTCAAGATAGCCACTCAAGAATTTGCACATGTGAAAAAAAAAAAACCAACCTGTTGCCTATTGTTCATCTGTGTCTAAGTATCTGTAGCGTCAGACTTTTCTTTCTTACTTACTTACTTTCATTTGGAACTGTATTTCTTTCCCTGAGCCATCAGATAGGCATGATTGAAGAGGAGACAGTGTGAACTCTTCCAAGAGCGTGTATTTTAAAAACTCGGCAGACAAATTTATCTGGCAACTAAATCTGAAAGTGGAAAAGAACCTTCTCAAAAATCAAATTAGCAGTTATATGGGACAGGATTTGGCCTTCCACTGAAGCTGAACTGACTTGTTAGGACCTAATATTTCTTTCAATTTGGCATATTGAGCCTCGCTTTTCGTAGCACATGAGTAGGGAACATTCCTTCACTTCTACAGGCGCATCTACCAAGAATATTTATAGAATTTTGCCTCTGGGCCAAAACAAGATCATTTGACTAGCTGATGCTCATATATGTAAAAGACTCTGAAAGCATTATAATATAGGAAGCATGAAAGAAGAACTCAACTATTTCTTCTCCACCCTTTTTCGATGAAGGAAATCTACATCGAGAGTAGGCAACTTTTGACCTTCCATATGTTACAGAACTACAATTCTCAGTACTCCTTTCCATGAGTATACTACTACTATATTATACTACTATACTATTGAGATAGTAGAAGTTTAAATCAGCAATATATTGTGGGCCTGTGGAAGCTGTAATACAAATACAATCCTTCATGGGATCAGAAACCTTGATTATGATGGTTTCCAACCCCTCGGAGGATTATTACTACTTTCAAAAAGAACACCTTGCAGATGCTCACTCGTGATACAAAGGAAGTTGAGTTAGAGGAGTGAAGCTGGTACAGGTAGTCTTCAACTTAAAACCACAATTGAAACAAAAATTTCTGTTGCTAAGCGAGATAGTTGTTAAATGAATTTTGCCCCATTTTATGACCTTTCTTGATCCAGTTGTTAAGTGAATCACTACAGTTGTTAAGTTAGTAACATGGTTGTTAAATGAATCTGACTTCCCATTGACTTTGCTTCTAAGAAGATCGCAAAAGGTATTCACATGACCCTGGGACACTGCAACTGTCATAAGTGCATGCCAGTTGCCAAGCGACTGAATTTTGATCACATGACCATGCAACAGTCATAAGTGTGAAAAATGGTGAGAAGTCACTTTTCTCAGTGCCATTGTAACTTTGAATGATCACTAAACTGTTGTGAGTCGAGGACCACATATCTATGCATCCAATGTCCATACAGGCTGTGAATTCTGTAATTTATATTGCCAAAGAGAGCTTATGAGGCCAATAAAGAAATAAGACGAACTCTAGATATAACAGTCAATAGACTGGGTGAGAAGTTTGTTATTAGTTTATGACACAAACGGCAGCTCATCCCAGTTTGCAAAAAATAAATGCAAAACGTTCAAAGAGACTCCACTTTATGAACACATTCATAAAAGAGGACTGGAGGTTCCTATTGCAGTTTGTAATACCGTATATTGCACCTTACACTTAATTCTTGCATTAAAACTCCTTGTTCATACCTGTGCAATTTTTTCCCCCTTGAACATGCCTTATGATATAGAACTCAACGTATAGTATCTAGGAGCACCAAGTTGAGAAAATCTAATAAGGAATATGATATACTATTATACCATAAATATGACATGATGTGTTCACTATTGCTCGCTGTCTTGGAAATATCTCCAGTCTCTTACTCTGTTCACTTTTTTTCAACCTCTCTTTTTCTTCAGCTCCCAGAATAAAGTCTGATTATTTAGCAGCATTTCTCCCAAATCATCATAATCTTAATTTTGCATGTGCATTGAGAGCTTTTGCACCGGAGACAAATTCCTTGTGTGTAATCAACTTGGCCAAATAAAGTATTCTATTCTATTCTAATTTTAATTTATCCATTCCTTTTTCCAATTATTCCATCCCATCAGCACGTTCAGCTTCTCCTGAATCTGGCCTTTCTGATTACTGTTCTTCTTATCCAACTTCATGAAGTTATTTCTACACGACTACTACACAGAAGATGGCTCAGATAAAATCCATCATCAAATTCATACATAATAATTAAATCTATATACACGTTAGGGCAAACTAAGATTTCAGTTGCCTTCCCAGTTTGTATGCATATAAACATAAAGGCACACGGCCTTATTATGACAGACTACACCAGTGTTTCTCAAGCTCAACACTTTAAGATGTGTGGACTTCAACTCCCAGAATTTCTCAGCCAGCCTTGCTGGGACAGTTGAAGTCCAGACATCAGCCAAGGCTGAGAAACTGTCTGACTTAAGAATGAACACATGAAGTTACTTCTGAGTAGTTACTTTATTGTTATTTGCCTAGGAACAGAATCTTGCCAGACTAAAGCAACTATCTGTATCACTATAGATATGCTCTGTGAACTGCTAGAAAGGAGTCAGCTTTTATCTCTTTCTACCTACCAGGCGTTCCAAGCTTTGCTGCCTCTTTGCCCTCTGGGAGGCAGCCCCTCCCTCCTGAGACTCCAAATTACATTTCACCACACAAACACTGGACTACACATTAGTATCCTTTCATTACCAACATGGAAGTATTGGTAATTTTCAGAAAACTTTATCTTCTATTCAGAAGTTCTCATTTAGAAAGATCTAGAAATATAAGCCTCCACATGTGGCAGCACTAAACAAACTAGGCTGATTTTGAAAAAGCTAAGCAGACACAGACTTGGTTAGTAGTTGAATGGAAGACTCAGGGGTAGGTTCCAACTTGCCTCACTGCTGGTTCGCTCCCTCCCATGCCGCATGGGCGCGCCTCATGGGCGCGCTTCACGCACACGCGCATGCACAGTAACAAAAAAATCCCATTTTTTTTTAAAAGCCGAAAACAAGATGGCGACCGCATGCACAGTGCCGGAACTCAGCTTCTGCGCATGCTCAGAAGAAATAAATAAATAAAAAATAAATAAAAAATTCAAAAAAAATTTCAAAAAAAATTCAAAAAAAAGATGGTGGCGCCCACGGATCAGCACCGACCGAACCAGATCGGTGACGTCATCGTGACATCACCAGAGGGTCGCTACCGGTTTGGGCGAACTGGTCCAAACCAGGAGGAACCCACCCCTGGGAAGACTGTTGGAAAATCCAGTGTTGGAGGCTAGATTGGGAAGTTGGAAAACCATCCTAGAAGAAAGTATCCAGGAAACCTTTACGGATGTGTTGACATAGTCATCATCAGCAGTCAAACTCAACTTGAAAAATTATTTGGCAACAATAATAGAATAATAATCCCGTTCATTCTAGAAAGAATCATCACAAGGAGAAAAAAGTTAAGGCAGAATGAATTGTGGCTGGGCCAAAATTTCAGAACTACTTTTTCAGTTGTTCTTGGGATTAGGAATGAAACAAAATCAGGCAACCCAAAGATTTGGGGAGCAAAAAAAGATTTTTTTTTCTTCTAAAACTTCATGTGAGGAGTTACCACCGCTCTTCTTGAAACTTCGAATGCAATGAAGGTTTCCAGGATTTTTGCTTTTCAGGAAAGCCTTCTAGGAAACGCAGCAATGAAGAGGCTGCAAAAGAAACCACACACTCCATACAAGGGCATAAGACTTGAAATGAGAAAGCCAGACAGCAAAAAAAAAAAAAAAATTAAACAAAAAAAGATGGACTTTCCTCAATTAACTTGTACAATTAAATAAATGGCAACTTCCACTCTCCAACATTCATCTACAGTAATTAGTAAAAATTATGTTGTTTCTTTTCAGAGGGATAATTTGTTCAAGAAATTGGGAAAGCATGTAAAGGAACAGTGATGAATCCCTTTCCTTCATTATTTTTTAGAACAACCTTCTCCCAATACTCAGTCATCCAAGTCACGGTTGTCCCAAAGGTGCTTTTTCAAGAGACAACTGGACTTTGTTGTTTTTTTCTTTTGAAGATGTTTTACTTCTCATCCAAGAAGCTTCTTCAGCTCTGACTGGATGGTGGGGAATGGAAGGATATATATTCCTTTGCAGACAGCTGGTCATTTGCATCCTTTTAGAGAGTCGTTGAGGCCACTTGGAGGTTTGTCTGTGTCCTCAGGGTCACCTGAGTAGTGCAATGGGTGTGGAGCCTTCTTGGAGCTGTGTTTTCTGCAGGATGTTTGCACTACTCAGGTGACCCTGAGGACACAGACAAACCAACAAGTGGCCTCAACGACTCTCTAAAAGAATGCAAATGACCAGCTGTCTGCAAAGGAATATATATCCTTCCATTCCCCACCATCCAGTCAGAGCTGAAGAAGCTTCTTGGATGAGAAGTGAAACGCCTTCAAAGAAAAACAAGAAAGACCAGTTGTCTCTTGAAAAAGCACCTTTGGGACTTCTCCCAATGCCTTGCAGGTACATTAAATTTTAAATCGCATCATCCTCAGCTTTATAGCTAAAGGTTTCTTAAAATAGTCCACATTTTAATACAGGGGTGTCAAACTCGATTTCATTGAGGGCCGCATCAGGGTTGTGTTTGACCTCAGGGGGCCGGCTGGGTGTGGCCAGTTTGACATCACTCGTGTCAGGGGGGCTTGTGGTGGCCCGAGTGCTCACGGCCCTCCCGAGCTCTGTTTTCGCTGGCAGAGGGTTGCAGGAGCCGAAAATGGAACTCAGCCGAAAATGGAACTCAGGAGCCGAAAATGGAACTCAGGAGGGCTGCATGCGGCCCTCCTGAGCTCCATTTTCGCTGGCAGAGGCACCACGGACTGGTCCTTCGCTGTTTCCAGGGCAGCCCCGTGGGCCGGATCTAAGCACCCCGCGGGCCGGATCTGGCCCCCGGGTCTTGAGTTTGATACCCTGTTTTAATATAACACATCCAGAAGGCACATCATGTTCGTGCACCCTAAGGGCACATTCCAAACACTCCAACATTTCAGTGTGGTTGCAGTGGGACAAAATGAAGCCAATGTATAACTTTACTTTTTCAGGAATTTCAAATGATTTAATCAGACTGTGTTTTATTAGCACAGGCAAGCATGCTAGAGCCTGCCTGTTTGTCTCTGTAAAGATAACATCGCTATATATATTTTTTTCTGGGAGGAAAAGAATCACCAATGTCCTAAAATTCTCAGTTTGCTATTGTTAGTTTAGCATATTCTATCACAGGCTTTGGACACTGATGAATCTTGCTCTCCTCTCCCTAATGAAATACGCTCTCCTCTATCTAAAACTCAAAGTGTATATGACTGTATATCGATAGAACTAAAAGGTAGGATGGGCTTTTGAAGTTTGGGAGGATGTGGAGATTGATCTTCCTGTGGAAAAAGCCAAGCGAAAATTTACAAGGCAGGATTGATGAGTGCCGAGTCAGAATATTTTCCCTCTTTTTTTCTCTCTCTCTCTCTCTCTCCTCCTCCTCCTTAGGAATTACTTTTAAGACAAGCCTGAAATGTAGCCAGACGCAAATTTAAAGCCAAAGGAGTGTTGCTATTTAAAAGCCTGGGAGCAAAGCAAAGCAAAGCAACAAGGTACACACTCACAGATAATGGCTGGAGTCTGACGTTAGAAAAATTGAAACTGGAAAAAGGACAACAACTGTCTGGACCACAAGAATAAGTAACTGCTGGAGCAGCCCAACAAAGGAAATAGTACATTCATCATCACTTACAATCTTGAAATTAAGACTGGATGGCTTTCTGGAAGATATGCTCTACTTTAAGCACCAGTGTTGGAGTCGATAATATTAATTTGCTTTTGAAGAAGAAGAGTGGTTCTTTCCTATGGAAAGCTGCCTGGAGAAAATACAGTCATCTGCATTGAAGGAGAAGGTCAGACTAGGTGCTTTTGGTGGTTCAGGAAATTATATAAATACACATTATTCATTTTTTCAACACAATAGCACTTCTATAATTATGCAAGTATTATATAATAGCTATTATATGTAGGTGCAGGACCTTTTTCAAAGAGAAACAATGTGTCCAGAACAGTGGTGGGTTTCAAATTTTTTTACCACCGGTTCTGTGGGCGTGGCTTGGTGGGCATGGCGTGGCTTGGTGGGCGTGGCAGGGGAAGGATACTGCAAAATCCCCATTTCCTCCCGATCAGCTGGGACTCGGGAGGCAGAGAATAGATGGGGACGGGGCCAGTCAGAGGTGGTATTTACCAGTACTCCAAACTACTCAAAATTTCTGCTACCGGTTCTCCAGAACTGGTCAGAACCTGCTGAAACCCACCTCTGGTCCAGACCCATCAAATAATTAGAGCTTCATCTAATNAGACTGAGCAGGCTACGCGGGAGAAGAGTGCCCCACCCATCTTCACAAGGCACACCTGGGGAATGAGCAGGGATGAAATGCTCCTGGTTCGCTCGTACCTGTCGGTCACCGTAGAGCCGGTCACCAAGGTAGCGCGAGGCGCCGCCCACCCACCCGGATGCCACTATTTGGGCTCTTTTACCCTCTGCGCATGCGCAAAGCATTCTGCGCATGCGCAGAGGGTAGAAGAACCCAAATGGCGGCGTCCGGGCTACCAGCTGACGGCGACCCGCAGGCACGGCTGAACCAGGACCTTTTTACCCCTGCAGTGACGGTGGCACCAAGATGGCGGGCTAACGCGCGCGGCGACCCCTGTGAAATGGTCGTTCGACCCCCAAAGGGGTCGCGACCCACAGGTTGAGAACCGCTGATCTAATGGACCAAAACTTTTTTCTAACATTTTGTCCTAGGGCTATCAGAGCTTTTGAAAGTCTCAGGATGAGCCCAGAGCAAAGGAGAGAGGAACAATTTCCAGGAAAAGACAGTTGCTCACGTACACTTTGTGCATGTCTAGTCAGAAGTAAGCTTTCTTGAATTTCAAGGAAATCACATACCTTGAAAGTTTGAACCAATTCATGGAAGATCCATGGATAATCAGAGTGACTGCCTCTGAAGGCTATCTGCTGGAGGACTAGCTGGCTTCCTTGTGCAGTTGGTTGGCCACTGTGAGAACAGATTGCTGGACTAGATGAGCAGGGTCTGATCCAGCAGGACATTGCCTCTGTGTTTGTGTTATATTCCTACCCTTTTTAAAAATCCCTCATTTGGGCAGGAGAGACGTGGGAATGCTTTCTGACTGACTGGAGGGAGGCTCTCAAAACACAGAATTGCTGGTGTAGATCAGTGATAAGCTAATGTGTTGCATAATGAGAACATGAGAAGATGTCAACTGGATCAAGCCAAAGACTTATCTAGGCCAACATTCTGTGTCATACAGTGACCAACCACATACATCTAAGAAGACCACACAAGCAGGACAAGAGAAAATGCAATGAACTAAGCAGTGATCTCTGTGTGTGTGTGTGTCTCCCCAACAACACTCATTTCTCAATAGTCAGTAGTATAAACGTTCACACATTTTATTTAAAATATCCAAAAACGTAATAGAAGAGAACGGCTCAAAGTTATAGATTTTCTTCATTTCCTGTACCACCCTAATTTTTCAGATAGCAAAGTCTAAATTCCTGCTCATCCACGAAGCTTGATCCAGTTTGGCTCTTATTTAAGTCCATCTTGCAAATCTGCTACAGAGATAAAAGAAAAAGGGGAGAGAGGATGCCAAACTCCTTAGTGGATAGAAATTATATGAATCCAGCGCCATGCCTCACTGAGAAATAGATTTGCTTTCAAACATCTTGAGTATATCCCTGCTACAAATGAATTAATTAGTTGTGGCATTTGGATTTAGGCCTCTTAATGGCTCGATCAGAAGATCCAATGCTTTGCCAGATGCTATGTTGTACTAGTTTTGCAAAAAAATATCGGGCCACATCCATCAGGTCAAATGATTAGAATTGGAATGTAAATCCCGTTGTCAGATTAAATTGGCTGAAATCCAAATCATGTTTAGGTTTAACAGTTTTATGGACCTCAGCCAACGCAAGAAGAAATCTCATCCTACAGATGTCAGATATAAGATGCTGGATTCGCTGTTGTGTCTTTTATTTGGCCTCACTCTAAAGGAACTTCGACCAGAGAACAGAGAAAATTTTAAAACAATCTTAATCTGTCTTCAGATGGAGGAGCTCTTCCACGTCAACCTCACTCACAGAAATTTTTCATATGAAAGGAGAAGACTATCTTTGTTTTAACAGAAAGACAAATGAACAAGTGAAAGCAGCAGCATACATTTGCCTACAGTGAGCCAACGGACTTCAATACAAAAACCTCCTGCAGAAACTATTGAGTTCAATCAGGTTTCTCCAGGAATGAATTTGGCTCACAATACTCAATCCATTTATAACCACAATACATTTGGTTATGACCCAAAAGTATACTAGAAATCTGAGTGGAATTCCCCGTTGACCAAGATTTCCTAATGCTGACTTAGACTAGAAATCAATGTTATACAGCTTTCTATTTCGGACACTGCTAATCCCTCCGAATTTGAACCTGCTTGCACAATCCTGTACCCATACACACTCACACAGATACACACATACAGGAAATACCTCTCATAAATTAACAATACTAATTAATCAGGATTGTAGAGTTAATGTTTGAGAAGTAAATAAAAGAGAATTCAGATGTCCTCTAAATTCTAACATGGCTCCTGACTTTTCCTGAGAGACTTTAAAGCCACTTGGAGATAAGAGATAGCTAAGAGATGATAGAGATAGATGATAGATAGATAGAGAGAGAGAGAGAGAGAGAGAGAGAGAGAGAGAGAGAGAGAGAGAGAGAGAGATCCATCCCAAGTGGACCATGGCTTTAAAGTCTATAAGTGTCTCTCTATCATATTTCTCTCTCTCTCTCTCTCTCTCTCTCTCTCTCTCTCTCTCTCTCTCTCTCTCTTTCTTCCCCTCTCCCTTCCCCTTCTCTCCCTTCCTCTCCCCCTCTCTCTCTCTCTCTCTCTCTCTCTCTCTCTCTCTCTCTCTCTCTCTCTCTCTCTCTCTCTCTCTCATAGGAAAACTACTTCTACTTAAAAATACAGTTGGAATAAGCAACTTGGTACTTTTCAGCTGCTTCCTATCACTGAACTTAGCCTTGCTAGTAACAAGGAATTATGCAAAGTGGAATCAAAACATTGAGAGAGAGCATCAGTTTGCATATTTCTTGCATTATAATGTTTGCGTCTCTATGGAATAGACTAGTCCTAAATGCTATTTTTCATGTGTCAAAGTAGACTCCATGCTCAGCAAGTGAATCTCTTCGTGGAAGGAACAACTGACCCTCCATTCATTACAGTGGACAAGAACAGTCTATCCAGCTGCAGCCCAAATCATGGGAATCAACAGGGTGGGGATTTAGTGAAGGAGATTAGCCATGCCCTGTAAGACCACAACAGGGGTGGGTTCTAACTTACCTCGCTGCCGGTTCGCTTCCTTCCGCGCCACGTGGCTGCGCACGCATTGCGCGCCGCGTGGCCGTGCCTCGTGGGCGCATGTGCAGTGCCGAAAATTCACAAAAAAAATTTCCCCCCCAAAAAAAGCCAAAAACAAGATGGCAGCGCATGCGCAGTGCTGGGGACTCGGCTTCTGCGCATGCACAGAAGAAAAAAAATAGCAAAAAATTCCAAAAAAAAGAGATGGCGGCATCCATGGACCGGCACCGACAGAACCGGCTCCGTGATGTCACCAGCGGTTTACTACCGGTTCTATAGAACCGGTGCAAACCGGAAGGAACCCACCTCTGGACCACAACTTTTTTTTCTATTAGAATACCATATAAAAATGTAATGCTCCATTTTCAAAAATTGGGAGTAATCCTATCCAAGGATAAGCATTCTACCATCCCGCTGATTAGAGCAAGAGAGTGCAAGAGAGTGTTAATAGTACATTTATCTCCTCTCTTCTCTGCCCTTTCAGCACAAACACTTCAGATTATTTTTCCTTACAGTTCTGACGGCAGCAGGGCCGTCTTAACAGCATTATGGCCCCCGGGCAAAGCAGTGTACTGGGGCCCCTACGACAACTACTCACAGGAATAAAAATGTAAATGGTCGATAAAATTAAACATATATTTGCATGTTAGTATTAATTTAAAAATGCAGTAAAATGTAATAAATATGTTGCTGTATTTATATGATACAAGGTGCATTGAAGGGTTAACATACACAGATTAGTATGGGGGCCCTATGCTCGTGGGGCCCATGGGCAAGTGCCCCAGTAGTGGGTTCTAAAACCCTTTACTACTGGTTCGCACGTGCGCACGCTTCTGCACATGCACAGAAGCTTCTGCGCATGCGCAGAAGTGTCCTGGGCAGGTGGGCGGAGCCTCCCGCCGTCGCCACTACCGGTTCTAAGAACCGGGCAGAACCGGGAGCAACCCACTGCTAAAGTGCCCATCAGGCCCATGCATTAAGACAGCCCTACTAAGCAGGACCTTTTTTTCCTGCTACTCACTCCAAGGCTGGAGGTTCCTCATTCTAGACTTTCAAGGCTCCCTCCTTCCTTTGCCTCTGTCAGTCTGATGGCCTTTGAAATGGGTTTAGCTACTTTGGTATTTGGCTAATGGGTTAGTGCTCGGCCTCACTATTCCATCTTACTCTCCTAGGGTAATGCCTGTTTTCTTTTACTTGTCAATGTAGGAGCACTCAGTCATATTGTTTTAAATATGTATGGGTTTTGGGTTTTGTTGCAAATAATTGTTTACAAGTTTGGCTATTAAAAAACTGTGAACTAATTTTATTGCTTGGAGTTATGTAACACTGGGCCATATCTTGGTAAAGTCATGTTGTTGTTAAGCATAAATTAAATAGGTTAACTTTAATTAGATTGTGTCCCTTAAAAATTACATTTATTTAAAAAAACACTTATTTAAAAAAGGTTAGATGGAGGATGGATGGATGGACAGACTTAGTATTTGTGCAAAACATCCTGAAGCTGCCTTGGAAGGAAGAGAGTTTTATCAAGATATTTCTGCAACAATGTTCAGTTCAGAAAGCAAAACATCTATAAATGGATATTACATCATACTCATTTCCCCACAAAAAAGACAGATAACTCAAGAAAATGTTTTAGCTCTTGCTGTGTTTGTGAAAAGTATTTTATATTTTAAGGATTTTTTACTTTTACATAGTATAACTTTCCCTAACCAGATGTCTCCAGATATGCTATCCATGCTGATTGAGAGAAGCATGTGGGAAATACGTTGACTTGTAATTCGAGGCCTTTCCCCCTAATGCACAGAGCTGTTAAATGCACAAATTCTTCCTTGGTTCAGTGTCTTGTCTTGTTCATTTTTACCTTTGCCAGATTCTGACCCAAATCCTCAAACTAGTCATACCTAAAATGGAGACTCTGCAGATCTCCATATGTTGCTGAATTCCAACTCCCTGCGTTTATCATCATTGGCCATGCTAGCAAATGCTACTGGGAACTGTATTCCGGAACACCTACAAGGCAATAGGTTTATCAACTCTGAATTACACATATGGATGCTGTGAGAAACTATTGGTCCATCTAATCCCACGTTATCTTCTTTGACAAGGAATAGTCACCAAGGCATGTCTAAAGATGCCCAAGACTGAATCTAAAACATCCAGACCATATTCTTTAACTGTGAGTTGAGTCTTCTGGACTCAACTAAACCTTGCTCTAAAAGTCCATATGGACATGGACAACCCAGAAACAAACTAGGAATGGTTCCAAAAGGAACTTGTTAGAAATGATTCTCTAGCATTTTTCCTGAATCTCTGTCACTATAAGCATGAATGTAGAAAGGTGCTTGTGCAAGGGCAAGCATGTGTGGACATACATGTGTATAGTTATTATCAATTCAAATCAATCCACTGCAGAATGAAAACCTCTTCATTGAAGGTTATGGGTTATGAAGGTTATCATCTATACAGTATGCTGGTCCTATGTACCGGTACATTGCCAGATAGATGCTTTTTTTACTTCCCAGGCTAGGACTGAGATAGTGATTGGTCAAAGTAACCAGCCAGTTCCCATGCTTAAAAGTAGAACCTGGGTCTCCCCAGCCCTAGTCCAGCAAATTCATGATTACATCAGACTAGCTTTGGGTCTTATATACAACCAGGAGCAGGGAAATCCAGGATGTAGCCTTAACCATGGAGTGCAGAGGTGGGTTCCTCCCGGTTCAGACCGGTTCACCCAAACCGGTAGCAACCCGCTGGTGACTTCACGATGACGTCACGGATCCGGTTCGCTCGGGGCCAGTCCGTGGGCGCCGCCATCTTTTTTTTTGAATTTATTTTTATTTTTTATTATTTTTTTATTTTCTTCTGTGCATGCGCAGAAGTTGAGTTTCCGGCACAGCGCATGCGTCGCCATCTTGTTTTTGGCTTTTAAAAAAAAAAATTAAATGTTTTTGTATTGCACATGCGCGCCCACGAGGCGTGGCCACACGGCGTGGGAGGAAGTGAACTGGCAGGGAAGTACGTTAGAACCCACCCCTGATGGAGTGGTAGATTATCAATTAAGTGGTAGCTTTCAATGAAGGGCCATTACCTTGCCTTGGATTAATTTGGGATGATAGAACTTTAAATAAACATAAACAGTTTATCCTGGAGTTATTTCTCTTTTCTTTTATTGCAGCACATAAATGCAATAACAGAGATTATTTTTATTTTATTTTATTTTTTAAACCAGTTTATGTAGCCGCCCATCTCACAAATAAGAAACTCTGGATGGTATACAACAAAAATTCTTGGCAGCATCAAACAACCCAGCTCAAGATGTTCGATTTCCACATTTTGTCTTTGCAAAGTTTATTCTGGTCTGCATTCACTGCTCTCCCCCTCAGTTGCACCATAGCCATTCATTTGCCTTGCCCTCCCCTCCCCTCCCCTCCCCCGCAACCCAGGATTAACATCCCTTGGTGGACTTATAAATAACAGATTTCTCAGCTTGCACTGAAATCTGTTTTCAAACAAAAAGAGCCCTAATTGTTGCTAAGAAGATCGCGAGGCAGTGATCTGGGGGAAGCTGCATCTGACTGATCACCTCCTTGGACCTGAATCAGGAAAAAAAAAATCTTTTATTTATGACTAAGATAAAAAGATGACAGAACACTGGAAGATATCTTGTCTTCTTGTTTGGCCCCACCAGGTGTGAACTACAGGGAAAACCTTCCCACTCATATATTTCCCTTTTGAAATGACTAGGAAAAAAAAGAAAAAGAAAAGCAGTATGTAGGTAGGTGTGTATTCCTGTCTTTTCATGACACCTCTCAAATTTGTAACTCTTCCTTCCTTTCATAGAGTTAGATATATAGGACACAGCCCACAGCGCTTGAATGCAGTCCGCTCCCAGATATTTGGCATAGTTTATTGAAGATAGAAATATCTACTTGGTCTCCCTATTTTTAAATGCTTTCAGGCATACAGAGAGTCTGTGGGCTCTCTCCCAATTCATGTCTTTCCCTTCACTGTTTCCATAAGCAGACCCTACAATAAAATGTTGCTAGAGGGATTTCTAGAATTCCACCCCCTGCAGCTTTATCCAGTGTTTCTTTCTCTTTCTTCATTTTGTTCTATGCCCAACAATCAGCATTCCACAACTATCCATCGTCCTTCATCCCCATTTGGCCCATTGGTAAAGCAGGCTGAAGTTGTCCTTAGCTGTAGTTGTTAGGGTAGTTTTTCACCTTGTCTCTAACATCCTTCAATGGCAGCCTCGGCGTATATAAAATTTGTTAGGCTTTGTCACTCGTCACCTTGGCTGGCAGTGGCTGGGAACAGTAGCAATGAAGCAAGACAAAGATCAGCAACTTCATGCTTAGATGGTGTTCTGTTAGCAGAACTTCTTACACTCCCCCCCCCACATGCTGAGTGCTGACCCAAGGAGAGATGGATAAACTTATACAACCACAACAGAGAAAGGCCCATAATATGTGGTCAACTCATCTTTGTTTCCCTGAATATTTCTCACCTTTTGCACCCTATGAAATTCCTGCAAAACTGATGATACTTCCATATTGAGAATACAAGCAGTGATATTAACAGTGTGCCTCTTAGAAGCAGAGGGTATGATAGTCATTTTAGCCTGTAATGACTTTTGTAGCTATTAAATATTCATTTTGCAAGCTGGATATGTAACCTTGGAATAACAGAGTTGGAAGGGACCTTGGAGGCCTTCTAGTCCAACCCCCTGCTTAGGCAGGAAACCCTACACCACTTCAGACAAATGGTTATCCAATCTCTTCTTAAAAACTTCCAGTGGTGGAGCATTTACAACTTCTGGAGAGGACATGTCAGAGTTATACATGAAAGATTAACTCAGTACACAGATCGTTCTATTATCAGTGCTGTAAGATTGGATGACTGAATGTACAAGAAAATCATAGGATTAGTTCCAGGAAATTTCCAGAGAATACTTTTTCCAAAGATTGATTTAAGAGTTTGGGATATCTATGTACCAATCCTTTGCAAATGGCTGCAAAGCAACTGTCAGAGAATTTGAGCTTTGTAAGTTCTGTATAAAATGCAATATTAAAAATCATAGAATTTTTTTTCCAGTTATTTTAGCTGGAAATACTCAGAATGCTCCTGTGAGCTACAGTTTGTCCACAAAGATGGAAACTCTACGACCTCCTTAAGCAGACTGTTCCACTGTTATGCAACTCTTATTCTCAAGATTTTTCTTATATTTAAGCACATTTGGGGTATCTACAAACTTCCAGCCTTCTTGTTCTAGCTTATGCTATGCTTCTGCTATCCCTGTGTTGCTCTGTAACATTCCAGAACACAGTTGTTGTTGTTCTTGTTCTTGTTGTTCTTGTTGTTGTTCTTGTTGTCCTTGTTATTGTTGTTGTTGTTCTTGTTCTTGTTCTTGTTGTTCTTGTTCTTGTTGTTATTCTTTTGTTCTCTTGTTCTTGTTCTCTTGTTCTTGTTCTCTTGTTCTTGTTCTTCCTCTTCTTCCTTCTCCTCCTTTTCTTCTTTCTTTCTTTCTCCTCCTCCTCCTCCTCCTTTTCTTCTTTCTTCTTTCTTCTCCTTCCTCCTTCCCCTTGCCCTCCTTCCCCTCCCTCCTCCTCCTCCTTCCTGTCCCCATACTGTAAAACTTTAAATTTCATTTCAATAAATCAAAGATGTAAAATCCTCAGAATGTTAGATAGAATACACTGAGAAAACAAACTGAAAGCTAAAGGGGAACCTACAATGTTTTGCATTTCGCTGTAGAGATTACTAAAAGTATAATACCAAGGGCAGTTCACCCAAACCATGTTATCCATTTCTGAATTTGAGCAATCAAGATACTTGGGTTTGTTTTGCCTTTACTTTACTTTGAAAAAGGTAACCAGCATAAACAAGGCTTAGAACAAGCTAGCTAGACAACAATCCGTGGACCTTCTTCTCCAAGGTTGTGTACTGGAGCATTTGCAAATGAGCTTTACTCTAATCTGTTCCCCAGAGAAATTTCAGAAAGAGCTGTAATCTGATCAAAGTTTTGTTTTGTTGGACTGTTTCTGTGAGAATCTAATCCTCATCTTCAAATAAGGGGGAATGCTTCCAGTCTGGCAGCATTAGGAACTTCTCGCCAAGAGTAAACCTCTAGGGACAATGATTGTGTCCAACATTCAACAGGTATAGCAAGTAAGGCTTGCTTGTTTATATGGATACAACTTGGTTTGGGCTTAGAAATATTTCCTCTGCAGGTGGTTTTCAATCTTCTGATCAAATAATTCTAGTCAAGTATAGATGTCTGGATTTTACTAATATGTGTTTCAATCATATCCTATTTAATGTACCTATTTAATGTACATAACCAGGCCTTTATTACCCTAAGCTAACAGTTACTGTAAACTGTTTTGCTATCAGTTTTCAAAATACGGGTACATCCAGCCCATACTAAAGGAAGTAGCCTAAAAGTACATTCTAGAACAATTAAAAGGTTAAACAAAGTTATTATTAAATAACGTTTATCTGAAAAACAAAATCAATTTATTGAAGTTTAAGTTATTACAAGATTCTTTGCTGTTTATTTCCTTGTGGCTTCATTCTTAATTTCATTTCAAAATAAATAAAAGTTATGGGGAGGAAAGAAAATTATAAGGATAATTTGTTATTGTTATTAACCCCATTAATGTAATTTACTAATTAAATATGATTATAGCACCGTCTTATATATTCACAAGTCCCACTGAATTGAATGGCCTAAGTCAAAGTAAGGGGCCATAGAAAAGTGTAACTGATTAATCGTCTTACCTTTTCATCAAACAGTTAAATCTCCAAACATTTGTACATGAGCCAAATGATAAGGTAGGCATGTTTCAGACCTACAAAAGGAAGCGCAAAAAAGAACAAAAAAAAAAAAAAAAAAAAAAAAAAAAGATTAGAGCTTGCTAAGTAAAATCTGGCCTCGCCGTTCACGGTCAAACCCATTAGTGGTGGCTAAAAAGCGAGAGGTTTTTATGTGCTATTTATTCATGCATTTTTGTTCTTCTCGAGTCAGGGGCAACATTTCCTCCCTCATCCACTCGCGCCATCACTTTGCCGGCTTTTTGAAGAGCTAAGTTTTCTTCTTCGAGGGCTTTTTGCACAACCCGAGCACGGAGCTGGGATGCTCGCTTTCTGGAGACAGGCCCCAGTTCCACTGAGGAAGCGGATCTGTCGAAAGGCAGCAAAGTTGGCTTCCTAGCAAGCGAGCAACTGGGGACGCGGCCTCAGTGTCAGTTTTTGCACCCAAGTCGGAGGGGGGAGGGGAGACGCGTCCCTCTTCACAGGCTCCAAACTCTCCTGGTTTCCCTCCATATTCTCTTAAGCTTTGGGAAACGTGCGCTTTCCACCCTTTCTTTGGGGGGGGGGAAGATGTTGAGACTCTAGAAAGAGTGCAGAGAAGAGCAACAAAGATGATTAGGGGACTGGAGGCTAAAACATATAAAGAATGGTTGCTGGAACTGGGTATGTCTAGTTTAATGAAAAGAAGGACTAGAGATGTCATGATAGCAGTGTTCCAATATCTCAGGGGTTGCCACAAAGAAGAGGGAGTCAAGCTTTTCTCCAAAGCACCTGAGGGTAGAACAAGAAGCAATGGGTGGAAACTAATCAAGGAGAGAAGCAACTTATAACTAAGGAGAAATTTCCTGATAATTAAAATAATTAATCAGTGGAACAGCTTGCCTCCAGATGTTGTGAATGCTCCAACACTGGAAGTTTTTAAGAAGAGATTGGACAACCATTTGTCTGAAATGGTATAGGGGGTTGGAGCAGGGGGTTGGACTAGAAGACCAAAGTCCCTTCCAACTCTGTTATTCTGTTATTGTTTCTTCACCCAGCAGCCTTTTTCTGCTACTCTTTCTGGGCGCCATGCTCCCATAAACGAGTCTCCTTTATTGATCTAATTGTAATCGAGGAAGAAAGCTTTTTTTAAGCGTTTTGGCTCTGCTGTCAGCTGGAGCATCCTGGAGCTGCACAGCACAACAATTTGTTTGAGAAAAGAGGCGCAGATAAAATGTTAGTCCAGTACAAAAGCTGGTGTTAAGAGTCAGGGTTTGCTGAATTCAATGGGATTGGTTCGGGGGTACAAGGAGATGCCGGCAGCCACCTAAGAACCCCGTCACCAGGATATAGGTGCTACAGGTTAGTCCTCGACTTATGACCACAATTGAGCCCACTATTTATGGCAGTTGCAGTGTCCCAGGGTCATGTCGTTGCCTTTTGCAACATTCTGACAAGCACAGTCAATGGGAAAACCCAATTCAATTAACAATTGTGTTACTAACGTAACAACCACAGTGATTCACTTAACAACGGTGGCAAGAAAGATCGTAAAATGGGGCAAAACTCACTTAACAAATGTTTCACTTAGCAGCAGAAATTTGGGGCTCAATTGTGGTCGTAGGTCGAGAACTACCTGTACTGAAATTCTTAAGTAACTTTCTATGTTCAAGGAAATTAACTCTGAAATATAAAATCTCCAGAAATGTTGAGGGAATTGACTTTTTTAGTTTGCTCTGAGAAAAATAATATTAGGGAAAATTGAAAGCTGGTTATGTTTAAGAGGCACCTTTTAATTTAATTTAATTTATAAAATTTATATGCCGCCTAACTCCCGAAGGACTCTGGGTGGCTTACATCACGTAAAAAAATAAAAATAAAACATATAAAAACAATTTTAAAAAAACCATATCCATATTAAAATAAAGCATTCACACAACCATACATGGGCCAATCAGAACAACTATTGGCCCCAGGCCTGCCGTAAAAGCCAGGTCTTAACGGCTTTACGGAAGGCCAGTAAGGTGGGGGTAGTACGGATCTCAAGGGGAAGTTGGTTCCACAGAGTCGGAGCGGCTACAGAGAAGGCCCTCCCCCGCGGTCTGTTTACTATTCTAAACATAGCCTCTGTTTCTTTAACAACAAAAAATACCTAATACGTAACTTGGTTTGCTTATTGTTATATTTTATCATATAATAAACTTAAAAGTATAGATGTTTCTTTTAAAAGGACACTTAAGTAATTGATTTTGTCATAATATATCAGATTAGTAAGAATGTGAAAATATGTACCACTGTCTTTTTGATTATGGCAAAATGTGAATTTTATAAATAAATGTAGGGCTAATAAGAGTTTGATACAATGAATTTGGAATTTTTAGTAGAGAATTATGGAAACCTTTCTTTCTGTTCCTTTCAGCTGGTCTAGTCGTTTATAGATTTGAGCACAGGAAGAAAAGTTATTTCCAGTCTCAAGAACAGTCTTAATATTCCCTATCACAACCAGTTCCTTGTTTCTAATCTCTACAGCTATTTTAGTCAAAGCAATCTTGAATTTTGAAAATGTGTGATGAATGTTTTCAAAAAGTATTGTCATGATCCATTCATCTAGTGGAGTGTTTTTCAAACTTGGCAACTTTAAGACATTGGACTTCGACTTCCTGTGTTGGCTGGGCAATTCTGGGAAGTTCACACATGTTAAAAGTTGCCAAGGTTGGGAAAACATTGATCTTGATCTAGGTAGGAAGCCAGTCACAAAACACCTATTAGAAGGCAAATAGATACATATACCAGTTTGTGGGCAACTGGCACTTGAGCATAGCTAAATTTCACCCTTCCATTTATTTTTAGTTAAAATCATTAAAAAAAGGAGCTGGCATGTTGCAGAGCCAAAATCCTGGTAGGCATAAGAGAGATAGCGGTGGATACATTGGTGTGGTAAGATCATAATAGAGACTCTGACTGTATAGCATATAACAGTGTATGGATTTTACCTCCTCCATTGCCCTCTTGGGCCTTTATTACCTATTCAGCTGCAAGGAGAAAGGAAGAAACACTAAAAAAGTGAACAGGTTAGTCCAGAAAGAAAGTAGGCACTGAATCTTTTTCTTGTAAAAATGACAGTGCCTCTTGGAGACAGAAATGCACATTATTTTTGCAGATATAGCTTGACCTCCATGTAGCAATTATGATTACTGTATACGGTATATACAAAAATGACTTTTCCCTGAATATTTTCTAATAATGGTGGTGGGAGGAACAATGTCAGCCTCCTTGTAAATATTTTATGTATTATTCTGAAACAAGATGTTTTTCATGGCAATTTTTTAAAAGTCCAGCTGTTCAGATAAAAGTTAACAAAAAGGATAAGGGTAGGGGAAACTTTATTTAAATCAAAAATAAATCCTTTCTCTCCCACTCTTCACAGCTTTCCAAAGAACGAAAATAACTGTTCTTCTATAGATTACATGAAGTTAAATCTTAAAAATAGAAGATGTAGCAATGATATGATAATTCATACATGTTTACCAGATGCTAAAAATAAACCTGGAATTAGGAATTTAATATCTGCCTTGACATAAGTTCCTTGGAAAAAGATAGGATTTAAATATTATAAACTTCAGCTCAATTCTGCAAGATACCAACCTTATCACACTGAGTGTTTTGACATAAATAGCCAAGTACCTGAAATTGTAATCATGTGTATGCACCCAAGAATTAAAGTTAATTAAAGACAATACCCCTGTTTCTACAACACACTTAGTTATCACAAACCCAGTAAAACATAGTACTGTAAAATACTTATTTGTAGTCTGGCAGCTCATAATCACACTAACTGGGTCAAAAAGTCACAATTCTCCTTTTCTCTATACCCTGTTTCCCCCAAAATAAGACATCCCCTGATAATAAGCCCAATCGGGCTTTTGAGTGCATGGCAATAAGGCCACGCGGGTTCAGGGTTCAAAAAAATGTAAGACAGGGTCTTATTTTTGGGGAAACACGGTAAGTGTCTGGTGTGTTCTGAGTTGTCATGCTAGGTGATCAGCAAAGCTTCATGACCTCACTAGTCACCTTCCCTATTGGTCAGGCAGCCATGGATAGTCAACACAATTACGTTTCGGACCAATTATATGTTCTGAACTGGCAACAGTCTTAATCATCATCATCATCATCATCATCTTGCCAATAAAGTTCTATAACTGATAAACTTTTTCACCCATTCTTTCTCTCCACCTCTTTTTCTTGGAGGACTAGGTGAGCAAAATGGGTCAGTTGACTTATTGTAGTTTGTCCCACAGCACAACTGACTAGGTAGAATGAGTTTAACCCTGTGCATTGCAGGTCTGTTTAAGGCTAAATTTAATTGACTGGGGCTAGGTGATTGGATCAATTTGCATGTTCTTGGTGTTCTCAAGACACATTAACTATCCATTAACCAGTTAAATATATTGTGAGAACAGTTACTGAACTTTATTTTCAAACCTGCCTATGTAGGAAATGCTTCGATTGTCTCTCCTTCCATAAGTCAAATAACCTGAAAATTGTGGTTTTGAATGGATAAGTCCTGCAATTCCTGTTTGTGGACCTACTGAGTTCACTGGTGCTTTTTGAGACAAGGCACATGGTGTTGCTATTCAAAAGACAATATGCAGTTTTCCTCTCTTCCTTCTTCAATGTTTTGGGTGAAAAGAGATGGAAGGCCCGATAGGAAATCAATTAGATCTAGAACAAAATACTTGGTCGTCCTGTACAATTCCTTTAAAGAGTTAAAGTGATGGCATGACAAATACCTTATCTGGCAATACCTTTTTCATATATCAGTGTTATATACAAGGTATCTGTTACAGCCAGAATGCTTAATTTGGAGAGGTGGGAATATTACATATCCTCCAACTGTTAGCTAACAGTGTCCAGTTTGGTGACAATTGACTTTTTTTATCAATTAGTTCATTTAATTTTTTTTCCAAGTTTGTGTAAAGAAATGTACTTTCTAATTAAATGCCCTGAAAGTAAAACTAGGTTATATTCCCAAATAACTACGTTTAAGATTGGGAAATTGCCTTAAGATTCACTGAGAATATGATAAAAAGAATCTGGTAGTATCTGCTATATAATGACTCTCATCCTCTGATGAGAATATGATAATAAAAGAAAATATATAACGCTTTCTGTAGAGAGTTCCCTCATTTCATGTTACTGCAACATATATTTTTAATTTTTTTAAAGGAATAGCACTGTTACTGGTTTTGTCATTCACCTGCTGGATGAAATGTGTTTATACAATATTGAATGAGATCTATCTCACTAGGAGCTGTGGTGGTGGAGTGGTTAAAATGCAGTATTGCAGGAAACTCTAGCCACAGCCTGAAGTTCAATCCTGACTGGCTCGAGGTTGACTCAGTTTTGCATCCTTCTGAGGGTCAGTAAAATGAGGACCCAGATTGTTGGGGGCAATATGCTGACATTGTAGACTGCTCAGACAGTGCTGTAAAGCATTATGGAGTAGTATATAAGTCTGAGTGCTATTGCTGTCCATTCTGTTTGATAACTTCTTCCAAAGTGCAGGTGTTTGCATTTCAACATCTGGTCCATTTTTTTTTTACCTTTCACCTTTCCTATTTGATTTCACATCCAGCCTGAAGAATTCAACATTATTTATTTTTGTGTCATTTTTCTTGGGCCTGCGTCTGTAACTTCACATGTAGATGTGTGATTCCATGAAGCATTAAAATATAGTTTTCCCCAAGAAATAACATCAAAAGAAGACTCCTGATCAATCTTTAGAAGAAAAATAGAAGAATTGACTTGAACACTCCAGACCACCATTTTCTACTTGAGCCATAGATGATAGATAGATACATAGATAGATAGATAGATAGATAGATAGTTAGATAGATAGATAGATAGATAGATAGATAGATAGATAGATAGATAGATAGATAGATAGATAGATAGATAGATAGATGATAGATAGATAGATAGATAGATAGATAGATAGATAGATAGATAAACAGCTCTTGGCTTTTGCTTAGTGACCAAAGTTACAACAGCACTTAAAATAGTGACTTATGACTGTTTTTCACACTTACGACCATTGCAGCATCCTTATGGTCACATGATCAAAATTTGGATGCTTGGCAACTGGTTCATATTTATGATGGTTGCAGTGTCCCTGGGTCATATGATAATCTTTTGCGACCTTCTGACAAGCAAAGTCAATGGGGAAGCCAGATTCACTTAACTGTGTTACTAACTTAACAACTGCAGTAGTACACTTAACAACTGTGCCAAGAAAGGTCATAAAATCACTTAACAAATATCTCACTTAACAACAGATATTTTGGGTTCAATTGTGGTCAGACGTTGAGGGCTACCTGTATACAGATATTGTAGAATTTTAATCACTTCTTATAGTAAAACAAGCTCACCTAATCCATCCTACTTTTTTATGAGACTGATCCTTATTCCTATTTGTTTCTCTCTATCTTTTCCTAGAAAAAAAATCAGAAAAACCTGAGTGTTTTAATAAATTCCATCGTGTTCCTTTCAGCACAATCCTATGAATGGCTATTCAATTTCTTGCACCCAGTTTAAAAATTCCAGTTTTATCTAGAATCATGGACTCAGGCTCCAAAATATCAGTTCCAGCCTTGCTGAAGTCAGTGAAATTTATACTTCTCAGTAAATACATAGGACAGCAGTGATAGTTAATAAATCAATTGTTAAACAACATTACTTAAAATATTGTTATATTTTATAACTCATTATTGATTATTAATTCCATTTCTGGGAAATAAAACCATCAAGTAATGATATAAGAACATGACAGATAGCATAGAGTTTTGCAAAAACAGCTTTAACCAAGAGATTTAAATGTCACTCAGGAACATTTGCCTGTAAAATACCAATTTATTTTAATACTTAAAAAATAATAATAAATCCAGTGATAAATGTTCATTATCAAGAATCAGCATAAAGTGCCAAATAGCAATAACTTTAAACCAAAAACATATTGGAATGTCTTGTCTTTTTTTTTTTTACACTGTTTAAGGGGGAAAAAAAATAAAGATGATTCTGGATACAATGCTCACGTTGAGATTTGTCAGCAAACTCTCCCACCTGCCCTTTTACCACCAAGGCCACACTGTGCATAGCAGTCACTTTGATTTATTATTATCAAGTTTCCCTTTTTTGTCACTTGGGTTGCTTTTTCGTTGGTTGCTTGATTTGGTTTGCTTGGTTTTTTCTTTCCATTTTTCTTTCAAATTACAAACTACCTCCTAAGGCACCAGACCACGAATAAACAGAAACAACAAGATGTTCACTAGAGCATGCAGAAGAGATTCCCACACACACACACAAAGAAAAAAACCCTGTCCACCAAAGACAGAAGTGTTAATTTCTGAAGAGGATGGCAGGCCCCCATTACAAATCTGCTTCAGAATGTTGCCTCTTTCCAAGCAGTTTTATTAGTGGTCTTCCCTGCCATCTCAGCTGTGCCCTAAATGTGGAATTAGTTAGGATAATACCCTTCTAGATTTTCTTTTCCAAAGTTTATAAAGGAGACGCTTTGAAACAAGTCACTCACAAAAGAATAAACTTAATTGGGGAGGTAGAAAGCTATTTGTTGTTTGTGTTTGAACTGAGGACAAAAATTCCTCTCCAATACATGAGCACCACCTTTTGACGTAAAGTTTCGTGAAGTCACGCAGGATTTACACTTGGAAGTACCCAGGTTTTGGAAAGGCCGACTGCATTTTTGTGCATGTCGAGTTGTGGGTTCTCTTGATGTATTTTTTAAGTATTAAATTAATTATGTTGAGTGTTCCCCATTGTCTCTGTGAAGAATTTGATCTAAAATGTAGAGTGGAGAGATGAAGTTCGTTGGGGTTAAAATCTTTAGCATTTCATTTTGGAAGGTCTGAGTTCCTTTACTTGTGTGTGTAGTGTCTTGTGAACAGCCAGAGTCCTGGATTGGCAAAATCCTTTTCCGCATTCTTGACACTTAAAAGGTTTTTCTTTTGAGTGGATATATCTGGGAAGAGAAAATAAGAGAGAGAAAAAGATATATATTTTTTTAATGGACGTTTAACCTCTCCAGGGAAATACAATTCTGTTTCAACTTGCTGGAATACAAATATTTGCTGGGAGGAAAAAAATTAAAGGGAGCTTTGTTGAACTGAAGAAAACTGTAATCACTCTGGATTTGGATGCAAAATTAATGTTGATCCTGCTACGATTTACTGTTTAGACCACTGTTTCTCAACCTCAGCAACTTTAAGATGTGGAGGCTTCATCTCTCAGAATTCCTAAGCCAGTTGAGAAATACTGGTTTAAACAGTGGCACTCTTAGCAATAGCACTTAGACATATATACCTCTCCATACATCCCTCTCTAAGTGGTTTACAGAGTCAGCATATTGCCCCCAACAATCTGGGTCCTCATTTTACCAACCTCAGAAGGATGGAAGGCTGAGTCAACCTTGAGCCGATCAGGATCGAACTCCTGGCAGTGGGCAGAGTCAGCCTGCAATACTGCATTCTAACCACTGCACCACCATACAATACATGAATATGTCATGATGCAACTGCCATGATTAAGATAGGTATCAGGATACCTAACTCAAGGGCATAAGTTGCAGCATTTTTTGTGATTATGTCATCACATGCATCGCCACTGGCTCTCCCTTGCCCACTCTGCAAGAACTCAGGAAAGTACAAAAATGGTCATGCAATATTTTTGTTAATATCAGAATGAAGTTCCATCCAAAAACGAACACAAAAAGATATATTTAGAGCATCTTTTTGAATTGGATAGGAAAATACAAAAATCAAAGAACCCACCATCCCCAAAAATAATTGAATTAGAAAGTTTAATATCCAGTTCTGTGTTAATAACATCGGTAGAATAGCACTAGCAATAGCACTTAGACTTATATACTGCTTTACAGTGCTTTACAGCCCTCTCTAAGGGGTTTACAGAGTCAGCATATTGCCTCCAACAATTTGGGTCCTCATTTTACCCACCTCGGAAGGATGGAAGGATGAGTCAACCTTGAGCCTGGTGAGATTTGAACTGCCAAATTGTAGGCAGCCGGCAGTCAGCAGAAGTAGCCTGCAGTACTGCACTTTAACCACTGCACCACCATGGCACAGCCATGTGTATCAGTACGTCCCACTGTTTTCAGACAATTCTGAAATCATGTTTTCAACTCCCATTGTGTTTAGTAGTGAAAAGTGGAAAGGATTAAATTCTAAAAGCATAGTACTGTCCTCTTTCTATTAGTTTCTATTACCATATCTAGGCTGAAAAAAAACTCAGCAGCAAAGAGTTAAGAATATCTTGATAGTCATCTGGTGGTCATCTGGACTTTAGCAGATTACACAGTGTAGCCTTAATTTATAATTAGACTTTTGGATACAAAGAGAAGGATCCAAAGACTCAAACTTTTTTTCAGTTGTTTAAAATAAGTGACCAAGGAAGTCTCCAACTTTAATCAGAAGAATCCTGGAGGAAAAAAATTTTTTAACACTTCTGCTATCTTTAAATCTCTCTCCCAGAATTGCTACATAGAAGCCTTTCTTATTTCCCATCTTTAAAATTGGAAATAATTCTAAAGTGACATTGTCATGGTAGTATGACAGTCTATAAATTAAATAACCAAAGGATCCTAATTATTTATAGGTTCCTAATTATTTTTCTAAATCCTTTAACATTCACTTGGCCTCCCCTATTCAAATATAAGACAGACAGAAACCATCAATTGATGAAAAAGCCCAGAAATCATACAACTAGAATGAACAATGAAAAAAGATAATTCACAAAGGAGCTTCACACAATATTAACAAGCATGTATCTACAGCTTCAAAGTGGTTGCAATTAGCTTAACTATAATGGTTTATTTATTTTTATTACCGTTCTGAGAATTCTCTATTAGGTTTTAGTATAGTTTTCATAATCCAATCCTACACTTTGAAACTGATTTAATTGTGTTGAGTAGGCATGTATTTATCATACCAGTAAAAATATGGAAATACATACTAAATGAAGAAGCATTACAATAAAATTTAATGTGTCCCCCCCCCAATTTTTGTACATGTCAAGGAAAGCGTGTACAAAAAGCTACATAAAGTCTCTTGGGGGGAAATGTTGATTTTGTAATCAGAAATTGTATCCGGTTTTGGCATTAGATTACCAAGCTTAGTGGTTTAAAGCAGAGTTCATTGATTGGACTGTTGGGAACTATTATTTAGAGCAGAGCATAATGTAAAAAGTAATTTCAAAAGGTTGTGGGGGAGGAGAGAGAATAGTGATACATTCTCTAAACAAGAGTTTAAATACGAAGCAAACTCCTGATCTGCACTGTCTTGAAACCAATATATCTAATCTTTCTCTTTTTTCCCCTCTGCCTTTAAATCCAAGGAGTTAAATGGAAGCAAGATTGCAGCTCCGGTAATTAATTAGCTTCTCCTCATTAAATTCTTGGAACTTACCTCTAAGAAACGGGTTTAATATGATACATTCGGAGGGGCTTTATATGAAATATGCAGTTATTTGAATTGGTAATTATTTAAGGGAGGATACAGTTAAAAGTATCCTCTTTTACTCTTTACATACAGAAGATTCAGTTTTGATTAGTTTTGCTAATCAAAGTATTCACACGGTATGTGTTCTGCCTGGTGTAAGCTACTAGCCGTATGCCCAGTTAGTAAATTAAAGTTGCCAGAGATAAAGCTCTGGAACCTATGATCTAAACACCATTACAGAATGAGAAACCTGTGCTCCTCCAGATGTTGCTGAACTTTAGCTGCCTGGACCAATGAGAATTGTATTTCAGCAAAACCTAGAGAAGCACAGCAATAAAAGCATAATAGGATTTTTACCAATAAAATAGTTTCTTTGTTGTGATTCCAACTTGCCGTTAAAAACAAGTTCATCTGCATATTTACTCCATAAGCTTAAGTAGCTGAAAATTCAGTGAGGTTTACTCTGAAATGATATCCTCCAGATGTGTTCAACTGCAATCCTTAAAATCCTCAAAGAGCATAACGTTTTGAAGTAAGCAGGGAGATATCTAGCGGGCATGAATATGGAGAAAGCTGGCATACGAGCTTTGATGATCTAATGGTCATCAATGCTCAAATTAAGAAGCATTGGCAATCAACAATGGATTAGGAAAGTAAGGGGAAGCACGCAGATCCAATCCCTAGGCACCTTCTCAAAGGAGAATCTGGAATTTGGGCTCATGGAGTTAGCAACAGCAATAGCACTTAGACTTATATACTGCTTCACAGTGCTTTTACAGCCCTCTCTAAGCAGTTTACAGAGTCATAATTTGGCCCCATAATTCTGGATCCTCATTTTACTGACCTCGGAAGGCTGAGTCAACCTTGAGCCGGTGAGAATTGAACTGCTGAACTGCAGGCAGCCGGCAGGCAGCAGAAGTAGCCTGCGGTACTGCATTCTAACCACTGTGCCATGGTTATATACCATTAATGTGAGAGATCTTTAACAAAGATCATTACCATTTTTTTTGCATGGTAATAGCAAGGTGGATGGAACAGGAGAGACTGGGACATATCAAGTTATCAGTGATGCCATCAGAGAAGGATATGAATGTCCATAGCCTCTACTCAGGAAAACAAGGAGCATCCTGAAGTACCAATCTAGTTGACAATCATTTTGAATTAAATGAAGTAATATTTCCTTCATGTTGAATAGGAACATAAGACCATGAAAAGCAGTTTCTAGAACTGCATGACCAGTGCCTATAAGAGATCTTCATTTTTTTTCTGAGCTTTAAGAATTGTTTGCAAATGTCCAAGCCCTACATTGTCAACATCACATTATCTGCAAAAAAAAAAAAAAAATGGATATCCATCACTTAGATGGGTGTATTATATTTAAATCAAAGCAGTGTGATTTATATTTATGATACAGCCCAAACAAGCAATAGTGTGATACATTTTCTAAACAATGCACCCTAAAATCCTTTATAATAAGCCTGAGTTTTGTTAAATCAACATATTCAATTACCTGTGATCTCTCAGATGATCTTGCCTTCTGAAGGCCTTATGACAAATGTCGCACGTGTATGGCCGCTCATCGGTATGGGTTCTTTCATGAATCAAAAGGTTGTAGGACTTGGTGAAGTGTCTGCCACAGAATTTGCACACAAACTCCTTCTTGGTCTTGGAGGGTAGCCTCCCACGGCTGGGTTTCTTCTCAGGGGAAAGTTTGGTCACTTCAAGCAATGGGCCCAGGCCTGCAGAAGAGCCTTGGTTGTCTATCTGTCCCAGTTTTGAATGATCTTCTTGGGTGGCAGCCACAGCAAGGTTTGCAAAATCAAATCTAGGCTTGGCTTTGAGCGGCATATTTGTGGCTTCGTGCTTGGGATGGATGACGTGTGGGAACAACGGGAAGGCAGGCAACTGGAATCTGGCATCCACCAGGCTGGTCACACCAGGCACTTTGGAGAAAGACGAGCGGGGCAGATGCATGGCAGGGTAGCCCAAAGTCCATTGGTGAAGATGAACAGCATGGAGGGCACTGAAACCGTAGAGGTTGGGCAGATGGTCCGAAGGCACTGCAGGGAGGCCATTGAATGCTTGCAGAAAGGAGTAATTGGTCAGCTGTAGGGAAGGATGGATGGGTACTGGGGCAGGCAAGGTCTTGCTCCCCATACTGGCAGAGAAGTCTGAAAGAGAAGGCAAATGCCAGGAAGGAAGGAAGGAAGGAAGGAAGGAAGGAAGGAAGGAAGGAAGGAAGGAAGGAAGGAAGGAAGGAAGGAAGGAAGGAAGGAAGGAAGGGAAGAAACATAAAATGGCCTCAGTAAATGAAGTGTGGAACAAGGCAGCTATTTAATTTAATATAATTATCCTAAACAGAATTAAGATGACACAAAGACACTGAACCAAGAAGAACAGGCATAGCATAATGTTCAGAGAATGTTAAGATGCTGAATGATGAAATTATAAGTACAGAAATTATAAGTAGAGCATCAATTATAAGCTGCAGCATCAGTCTCATTTCATAATACAACTTCCCTGACAGATTGTTTTAACAGCTGTACCTTCACAATTAATATGAAACAGAGTAGCCTAACCACTAGGAAATCTTAAGCAGCTATTAGAAATCCTGAAGGGCAACAGCAAAAGCCTCTCTTTTCCTTCTGAGGCCTGTCCATGGTCCCAGAGCTAATCTTCTTCCTGATGGCAGTGTGGAATAAGATTCAGCTACCGACCGCTTCGGAGAGCTTCTGTCCACATCATCTTCTTTGCTTTGTACAACAAAACATCTCTGTACAATTCTGTGTGAAACTTTCTGAACTTTGCCCCAGTATGATAGACCTTGGTATCCTGGAGACATCAAGGGAGGGATAGTTACACTATACCAATGTCATTTTGATTCAGTGTGTTATAAAAGGACAAGAAATAGAATGTAATATAGACAGTCCCCAGGTTAAGAAGTTCCGACTTACAGACAATTCATACTTACAAACAACTTTAGCTTATTGCTAAAATGGTACAAAGCTTTCTCCTTCCTCGAGCCGACAAACTACTGAAGCCTCACAAAGTTTTTGGGAACTGCTGAAGCTGCATGTTTTTTAAATACAGCCTGTTTCAGTGGTTCATGAAAACACCCTGCAGCTTCAATGCTTCATTGACATGAGGAAGGAGAAGGGAGGAGTAATAGGTAGCTCGTTGGTAAGTATGAGTTCCGATTTACATACAAATCTGAGTTAAAGACAGACTTAGGATCAGAACTCATTCTTAACCCAGGGACTTCTGGGTTGAGTAGAAAAGAAACTTAAATTATATGTTCCCAGACAGAGGATAAGGCTTCCAGGGCAGAACCAGAACGACAAAGTTGTCAACTAGTAAAGAAAGACAAAGGTGTGTCAGTACCCTTGTTATTAGTTAACTCCTATTAGTTAACTCCTGTCCCAAAATGTGAGTGTCAGTTTGGTATAGTGGTAAAGGCACTGGGTTAGAAACTGGGAGATTGTGAGTTCTAGTTCCGCCTGAGGCACGAAGCCAGCTGGGTGGGTGACCTTGAGCCAGTCATTCTCCCTCACCCCTAGGAACGGCAAACCACTTCTGAAATCTTGCTAAGAAAACCGCAGGGATTAATTCAGACAGCTGCCAGGAGTCAACACTGATTTGAGGATGTGCATGCACACACATAACACCACAAAGTGTGAAAGCTGGAGGTTAGGCTTGTGGTACCACTGACTTTTATAAACTTCTTTGAGAGAGGGAGGAGGGGATGAAAACAAGCAAGCAGGTGAGGAGATTCTGCCTGTACAGCAGAGATGCAACTTCCAGCTCAAAGCTTCCTTTACTGTCTTTGCCACAACAACAGGACGGGCATTGAGTTTCATGGAGAAAGCCAAACACGTTCAGTGGGTCTTTGGGATATTTAATTAAAAGCTTACCTTTGGCAAATTTAGACAGGCACACACCTGGTTTGTCAGCTCAGGGTGAGCAGATTAGGCACATCCCTTGCCATTCATTTCTTTAGAAAAGGGGGCTTGGTGATGTTCACCCGCACCCCTGAGTTGCATAACAGGAACCTAGCAGCATAACAAAACCAAGAGTGGACATTTTTTTTGTGTGTGTGTCTATGGAGATCCTCAATCACTCAAGTCATAGTTGTCTCAAAGGTGTTTTTTTTTTCTTTCCAAAAGGCAACTGGATTTTTTTTTTCCCCTTTGAAAACATTTTGCTTTTTATCCAAGAAGCTTCGAACTGTGAACTGAAGAAGCTTCCTGGATGAGAAGCAAAATGTTTTCAAAGGAAAAACAAAAACAAAAAAACAAAGTCCAGTTGCCTTTGGGGTGGGGGGGAAACACCTTTCCGTTTTTCTGGAGCTCAATGAAGGCAGGCTGCAATCTGCAGTCGTGGGGATCAAGACTCGTGCTCTCCAAACACCTGGATGGGCCTTCATTTTAAGTAGCTTCCTTGTCTCTTTTCTCTCCCTCCCATCACCACGCTTCAACTTTGGCCTCCAATATCCTTCAGAAAGAGTTTTCAAAGCGCTGCTTCATATGCCACGCTGTCGTTTCCCATGTGCTTTCCTCCACTATGGGGCACTGACCAAGTAGGTGACATTCCTTGCTGACCTACTCTGCAATGAAACAAGGCCTTGGAATTTAATGAGATCCACTGCCAGCTATTTCTGCTACGACCCACAAATTTAATCCACAGGGAACGGACTAGTGGTAGAAAATAAGACCCAGCCTCTCGCCCTCCACCCTACTTTTCTTCCTTGCTCTCCACTGTATATGGAAAGACCCAGTGTCCTCTATCTTCTTCCAGTCAGTTATGAAAGAAGAGGATCCGGTTAAAACTTGGATGAGACACCACTAGGAGATCTCAAAGATGTAACCTTGATTGGGGGGGGGGAAATCTGGAAGACAACAAAGGCAAATCTTTTTACCTGTTGTTTGAGGAAAAATTGTATTGAAAACCACTCGGGGTTGAAGTCCCCAGACATTGAGGCTAAATCTTTAGTGGTAGGGTGGAAGGGTGGAATTTTATTTCAAGCCAAGTTTTTTCAACCCCATCTCCAATCAGAGGTGGGGAATGGCACAGCAAGCCTAAAACTCAGAAGGACTGAGCAAATTCTGAAGCCTCAAGTTCAGGAAACTACTATTAACATCTGAAGAAGCAAAGGGATTACACCTTTCGGAGTCAGCCAGTGACAAAACTGGCACGGGTTTGAATGGCACTAATTGACCATTCCCTTCAAAGGAAATAGGAGCCTTCCTTGATGAGATTATCGCATTCAAACTGCTAACCAGCAATTCTGGGAGTTGTAGTCCATCAGCTACCTGCAGTTCATTCTAGGCTCCCTTGGGAGTTGGGCGGCATACAAATTTAATAAATAATAATAATAATAATAATAGGCTGAGAATAACGTGACCAGCCTGGAACCATCTGTGCTTTCAGATTTAAATAAGCAGAAAGAAATGATGGCGGCACAGACTCGCGAGGAGGAGGGTTAAACATGGTCTCCCTCTCTTTCTCGAATACCCCCCCCCCCGGTGGCAAAGAAGGACGGAGAAGCCCGTTCAGACGTACTGGGAAACCAGCCAAAATGAACACGCTTTAAGGTTGTAGTACCTGAGGGAGGCGGTCCCATTTCAAAAAGATATAGCAGAAATGGGGAATACCGTATATAACGAAACAAAACAGACCCACAGATCTCAGATTGAACTGTGTTTGGGCCTGGTTTGTTTTGTTTTGTATATATGCCACTCTTTCGCATCGTGGAATCACCTAAAACCTTGCCCTTCAATCTCGGCTCGCACACAGTCAGGATCTTTCCCTGGAGATTGGATCCCTTGCCTGTTACAGAAGACCGTTCGGATGACCGCCTGCAAAGATCCAAGACGGTCCCCTTTGGCACCAAGAGAGCGGCACTGCAGCAAGTGAGATTCCGATCGATCTCACAATTTGGGCAGCGCGTCCCGAGTTCGCTTCTTGCGCTAATACAGCGAGCTATAAACTGGGTTCACAGACACGCGTTCGCTTTAGGTAAAAGAAGATATAAACATAGTTTTTGCCTGAGAAGAGGCTGAAGGAGAGTAGGCGGCTGTCTGTTGGCCTGGAGATAAAGTGGGCGACGGGGACTTTTTTTTGGGAGGGGGTGGAATATAACTCCCCCCCCCCTTTTTTTTAGTGTCCCCGTTTTCCCAACGGGGCTCAGGACATCACCCAGGCAGCCAAGATACCCAGGCAAAGTTTCAAAAGGAGAACGAGGAGGCAAGCTTACAGGGATGACTTGGGTGTCATCCGTGGACGGCGTAGGGGTTTCTGTGGCACAGGCTGGCCCAAGGAAAGCGTTGCCCAGCCCCGATGTAAAAGGCGGCGACCTGCTCGGCAGCTGCGGGGTTGGCTGAGGGTCGCGGCTGAGGGCCACTTTTTCCACCACGCTTTAGTTAGATCGGCCTCAAAAACAGAGAGCCGTGAATCCTAGAATTCCATCGCGTTGACCCAGAATAAGCGAATGTGACATTTCGCCAAGATCTGCCTTTTCTAATTGGATAAATTCAGAGTAGCCTTCGATTAAAGCACATGCACACGCATTAGTAAGCCAGATTCCTCCCCCCCTCCCCCCACTCCACCACCACCACCCTCCGCCTCTGTTAACTATTTGAGAGCCGGTCAGTCGTGGGGTATTCTCTTTCTTTTCATTTTTCAGAGCGCCTTTACGAAATCTCTTGATTTGGATCTGGGCGAGAAAAATTCCTTCTTTTAAATCTGGCAGGGGAAAGGGGGAGGCGGGTGGAGAACGGATCTGGTGTTTGTTCGGATTTTTGGAACTGAGATCTAGTAGCCCAGGAGGCAGGCGAGCAACCGATAGTCCAAAAAAATAATAATAATACATTGCTTTTAAGAATGGCCTGATGGTGTAAGCATTTAGGAATATACAGCAATAAACAATTATTTAGGGATTCGCAGGTTTATTCCTGTGCTTATTTGGTTCGAGAGCAAACACTATCAGGTTCCAAGAAATTATCCGTGGACTACTTAAGATTTCGTGTGGCAACTGGAATCGCAGCAATAGGCGATTTTCGTCCGAAAGCCCCGAAAGCGTTAATTCCAGAGAAAAAGAAATCTCAGCCAAAACAAAAAAAAAACAACCCCAGACACATTAAGGTATGCTCCCCTTCACTTCAATCGTCCCGGAATCAAAATATATATCGCATAGTTATTTACCTGCCCAATTCACTTTCCTTAAAAGTCGTTAGGTTATCTAAACACGTGTATATACCCGGCTCCTTTTAAAAAGGAATTCGCCGCTCTATTTAAATGAAGTAACAAATTCCAGTGAAATTTTGTTTCGGGGGGGGGAAATGCCCCTCGATAACGCGCTACACTACAGTCAGATTAATCCGACGTTAGGACAACTTTATTTCCAACTGACAAGGTGCTTAAGGAAGTACGCTCGACTTCGGGAAATGGAGAAACCGATTTCGGGATTCAATCCAAGGGCTGCCGTTTTAATCCCATGGCTCCGAGTTGAATTCTGCTTTTAAAACGCGAAGAGGCGCAGAAGGAGAAATTAAGAGAAATTCCTTTCAACCGATTTTTCAAGCCGAAAGGGAAGGAAAGCTCCGGTGTGGCAAGAAAGCTTTTGGGTGCTATAAAAAGCAGTTGAGTTAGAAAGAAAGAAAGAAAGAAAGAAAGAAAGAAAGAAAGAAAGAAAGAAAGAAAGGCGAAGAGGGGACCAGAAAGAGCTTGTTCGGGCCATAGCTACAGATTTGCTGGCTGGGGTCCAAATCGGTAGGCTTCCCTTTCTCTCTGTTATACCCCGAGGTAGAAGCAGCGTCAGGGACTCTGTTAGGACACCAAAGCCACGGGGGACAATCAACACTCGTTCCCCATCCCCGCACTTTTCTGACACAGAGCCAGCTGTTTCTTTTATTTCAGTGTCACCTACACCTTTAAATTCTGTTTCATGTCAACAGATCTTTATCAGCAAGATATTTGTCTCTCCTTTTTTTTTTTTTAAAGGAAACGAGTCTGGGGGTTTGCAGCCCCTTATTATTCCCATTACCCTCAAAGGCAATAAAGCAAAATCCTCTCGAAAAATAAAATTAAACACACAGGTCGCTAAAAAAAAACCCCCACAAAAAACCCCCAACCCTGAGCCAACCAACCAACTCTGGAATGCATAAACTTGATCGATTGGTTGAATGAATAAATAAAGGAATAAATAGGGGACATACAGACTGCAGGCTACTCTAGAGTGGGTAACAAAGCCAACAAAATTGAAAATAGGAGTAAAAGAAAAGCTGAGATTGTGGCCCCTCTCCTAAACATTACCTTAATATTAGAAGTTCCATTAAACATTCACGAAGCCATCCACCCTGACTTAATTTGGCCCCATTTGATCTCTGCAAAATTTACCTTAGTGTAAAAGCCTACATTCTTGCTGGAAATTTTGCACCTAAATGTTTTTGCACTACTGTATCAAAAGTACAGCTTCACCGTTGTACCAATATCTCATGAACGAAGACAGGATTATATCTCTATAGCCATAATGTACGTGTAGCCAAGACTGCCTTGTCTCAGGATTACCCTTTCCTTCACTGTCCAGTTTCAAGATTGCAATCCTATACCCCAAATTTATTGTACTGTATTTTCTATGCAACCCAGTCCAGGGGAAGGTAACTAGTTTTTGGAGACTGCCTGAAGATAATTCCCATCAGCCTCACCTGGATGGCCAATTGTGAGGCATACTGGGAGTTATCGTTCAATGACATCTGAATGCCCATTCCCAGAAATTGAGATACAGAAGATTGAGGGAGTCGAATCACTTTTTACACTCTATTCCTAAACGAATTGCCTTTTTACAGTACCTGGATTGCTGGAGATTCAGGTTGAAAATGTAATTTCACTACTAAGTTTGATGGGTGATTTTAGACCATTCACACTCTGGTTTTGATCAGGCTTCTGTGTAAGATGTGGTGGAAATCCACCTACAGTACCATGGTTAAGTGACCGTTCACTGACAATCCAAAACATTGATGTAATTGAATAAGCCATAGTTAAACTTCATAATGGATGAAACACAGCATGGCCAACACAGCTACACTCTGATCAACTTACTTGATAATAGTGCTATGAAGACAGTTTGGTGAGAATGAATATTTCTTTAATATATTTCCCATCTTTCTGCATATATATATATATATATATATATTATATTTTTTTACATAGATAAAGGGAGACTAGTATAGATCTATTTCAAGCTATTTAGCTCTCATCAGCTAGCCACACTCTTATGGGATTATAACCCGGGCACCTTGCCCAACAAGGCAATTT
>QLTV01004259.1:286296-298371 GCA_003457575.1 Thermophis baileyi | reverse complement strand
TGGGAAAGAAACACTGTGCAGAAATAAAACCAAGAAATGAACCAATCATAAAAAAAAAAAAAAAAAAAAAAATCTCAATAGACTCCCGGTCCTCCCACCGGAAAACAAGACCAAGGTAGATCTGTAAGTGGGCTTAAAATTTAGGACTGTCTAAATAAGCGTGCCGAAATCGGAGCAATTCCCACCTTAACCCTTTGCAAACCCAGACAAATAAACAAATACACACACCAGCACTCTGGCACGTAACCCCGCTTTGTATACATTTGGAAGTCCCTCGCAGAGATTTCGAAAGACCTCGCTCGCTGCCAGATTTTTAGGGTCCGGCCTCCTGCTTCACCCCCTCATAGACAACCGGGCAGAACGTGTGTGTGTGTGGGGGGGTGCCTGGCTAGGAAATCGGCAATCCCCTTTGGCCAGGGAAAGGAAGAGTTTCCGCCTTCTCCCGGCGGACATTCAAGCAGCTCGAAAGAAACCCGGAAAGGTCTTTGCGTTCTCCTTCTGGGGCTCCTTCAACATTTCAGGAGCAAAACCGCCTGGCTGCGAGCGACTGTAGTTTTGCCAACCAGGAAAACCACCCAGAGAGGCCGAAGCATGCGAGACTAATCTCAAGAGACGAACTTCTGGCAACGGGCGCCTTCCAAAGAGAGCGCCGGGCTTGGATCAGCGCTCACTCGTTGCGCCTTTTCTCCCACCCACCCCACCCGCTTTGCTGGCGAAGGGCAAAGGCCGAGCCTAACGCACTCCGCGGTACTTTCCCTGCAAGTTTCCCTTGGGGTCATTCCTTCTCCTCCCCCCCCCCGCCATTTTTGGAGAGCAAACCCCATTGATCTCAAGGATGAGACGGGCTTGGGGGGGGGGGAGAGCGCGGATCCGAGAGCCGAGCAGGAGGAACCCGGTCTCCTGGAGAAAGGGCTATGGGACGCCTGCTGCCTCGGTGGCCGCTGGACGGTGCCGCCCAGCTGCAAGATCAGAGCATCCCGACAACGGGATCGGGCGGGGAGGGAGGCTCAACCCGCAAAGCGGCCGGTTAGAGATGCGCTGCGCCCATTTTCCCCAACAGATGGGCCGGAGAGGAGGTGGCGGGTTGCGTGGGAGAGGATGAGGAGGACGTCTGGATGTATATTTACCTAATCTTGATCTTTGATCCCCCGGTCCGCAGACAGTACAAAGATCTTCCTGGAACTCAACTGTGGAGCTGCCCCGATTGGGCAGAAGATCCTAGAGCGGGCGGGCAGGGAGGGAGGGAGGGAGGAAGGATCGGGACCAGCGAGGAAACGGACGCGCCAGGTGCCGAAGTGGTGGCTTTTCCCCCCCCGCCAGGGCCAGGCGAGCGAGGCGAGAGCGAAGGCGCCTCTGAGCACGCGAGCGCCGACTGAGCGGATCCCTTCCCTCGGCCGCCTCCTTATTTCAATCCCCTTCCTGCCGGACTCCCTCCCTCTTTCCCCCCCACCCCCACCCCGCCCGCTCGCCTTCCCCACCCTTGGGCATGCGCACTGGTGGGAGGAAAAAGTTTCGCTCACTTTTGCGGCTCAGATCCCGGTGAGCGGCCCGCCCCGCCTGACCTCGCTCGGGTGGCAGTGCTCCCGGCCCCGCCTCCGCCGAGGCCCCCGCGGGATCAAAGGCCGCGGGGGGCTGAAAGTCAAGAGCACCTTCTCCGACAAGCAGGGGGTCCTATGATCCCCGAGAGGATCCCGGAAGCTATCCCGGCTCTTCCCGTATCTCCTGGAAATGGAAACGGCTTCCTTCTCGTCGCTCACCTTTTCCTTGCTTCTTGCTGGGGTCAGTGGATGCCCTCTCCACAAAGGATCGCGACTGCACACCTTCGGCCGTTAACTCTGAGGAAGCGAAGCTGCGAGTTGGAATCTTGATCTTTCTAAAATAAACCGGGGGACGTTTCTGCTCTTCGAAAAGCTTAACCCACCCACCCCACCCCCCCCCAAAGGAAAAGCTTTCCGTTCTTCTGCTTTTGACGTTTTCGGGATGTCCCCTACAATCGAGTGGGTCACATTTCTTTTGAGCGCGATCCTTTCAACCCTAGAGCAGTTCTCCTTAAATAAGATGTAGGGTGAATCGAGAGAAAGCGATCCCGCTGTGCATTTGCGCCCTTTGAGGTGAGATTCCATCCTTCTGCCCTTAACTCTAACTCAGCAGCGTTGCTCTTACCGGCAGTGGGCCCGGATTCGCCTTCCCTCTACTCCTTCGGTCTGAATCTGGATTTTCCCCAAGACTGCAAACCGGGATATATTCCAGTTATCTCAGCCACGTGTCCTCTTCCCCCATCGGCCGCTGAAATCGCCGGTTCAGGATGTCCTCTTTTCAGGTGAAGCTAAGCGGGAGGGAGAGAGCCAAGAACCTCCGTCCCTCCCTTTCCCTCCCCCCCCCGCCGATTTGTTCCCCCACCGAGCCCTTCGTCAAGAGCGGGCGAAAGGCGCTCTTCTCTGCCTTTCGTTTTTTCCCCCCTTGATTGTATCGCTCGGAACAAGGTAAAGTCTACTAAGCGGGAGGCGACGACGGATCGCTCCTGATCACAGGGCTCCAGCCTCAACAAGTTCTCTGGTTATTGTTTTGCGAATCCTCGTCGCCGTTTGACAACTGCCCCCGAAATGACACATTCCCGTCGTTGGAGTGAGGGAAAAGCGAGGAGTGTGTGTGTGTGGGGGGGTGTATGTGTGTGTCTCCCGAAACCCTTCCCACCCTGTCCGGAACAGTGAACACAACCGACCAGAGTCCGGAGTAGCGTTTGTTTCTGTTCTAGAGAGACGCGCAGAGCTCGCTCTCTTAAACCCCGGCCCAGGAAACGTCTCCGTGGGGACGTACCTGCCGGGAGTCTCACCTGCGATAGGGGCTCGCGGTTGCCCATTTACTTAAAGTCTTATTGGCAAAAAGCATCCGAGGAGCGAGTCGCCGGGCGGTTTCAAAAATCCCTTCTCCTAAGAGGCTTCTCTAGAAAGAAGGGCCGCGGGAAACTCGAAAGCTGGTGGGAATCGCAAAGCAGCGTTTCCTTCTTCCTCTGCCTAAAAGCTACCCGCCAGTCCGTGGCGGGATTGGCCGACTCTTGAATAATCCACGAGTTGACACTGATCTGGAGCGAGCGAGCCTTTTCAAAGGGAAGGCGCCGAGTTTTTCCTTCGCTCTCGCGCCCGGGGAAGGGCGGAATGGCGGTGCTGTGAAAGTTGAAATGAGTTTCACGCAGGTTGGATTTGACCCGCGGTTGCCAATATATGGTAACAGGGATGGGTGAGGAGTTTTACTTCCAGTATCCCCCACAGGTTTGGCCTGCGCCCGTAATCACCCCATTTTTAATTCCCTCCTCCAATGCAAGTCGGAAACGTAACACCAAATGGTATATAGGCCAGGGCTTCCTGCCTGAGCAGGGGGTTGGACTAGAAGACCTCAAAGATCCCTTCCAACTCTGTCATTCTGTTCTGTTAAGAAGCAAATGCAAACACTTTGAAGGAGCTGCGCACCCTGAAGACATCTGGAACACCTGCAACCTGCTGGTGTTCATTTCCCTGTTTCGTCCTGGATTCCTCTCTAAACCTATTTTAAAATAATCGACGTCTTTTAAACGCAATCGTATAATTTCGCCGTTTGCTTTAAAAAACAAAACAAAAAAAACACCGCAGATTAGATTACGCTTTATGAGGATGATTTACAGTGAGATCCTAAGATACAGCTAAAAAGAAAGTAGAGTATTTTGGAAGAAAGGGCCACTGAAATTCATTTAGCCAATTTAATACCTGTTTACTTCTGAGGAGATCTGCATAGGATCGATCGGCTGTTAGACTGCAACTCTAACATACATTTAAAAGAAAGTAAATTGCACTAAACTTTGTAAACCCAACTGAATTCAAAGATGATTACTCTTCGGTGTGTGAATATTGGTTTGAAGTCTACATTCAATTAAATTCATTTTTAGTAAAGTATTCCTTATGGATACAGCCTAAAGGAAAATATCTCCCAAAGACCTGAGCCTGCAGACCTATCCAATTTACTAAAAAAAATAAGCCCCATTGAATCGAAGGGGGGGGGGGAAGAGTCTTACTTTTGAATAAATATGGATAGGATTGCACTGCGAGTTATTTGAAACGCGTTTAAAATTGGAAGTATTCCTGCTCTCACCAACCCTGACAGAGCAAGCCACTAGAATATAAAATGACAGCAAACTGCACTCCTTACTAACACTGATGATGTTACCTAGTTTGGTTAATGAAAGTCTGCGAGAAAACAAACAAGTTTAGAGAGCACCAGGGACACCTCACTTCCTGCTCTATCTAGACAGGCGCCGATCCTAAAACGCATTTATTTGGAGCCCCTTGTTGTCACCGAATTTACTCCCCCCTTTAAAAAAAAAAGGGCAAAATTTTCAAATTTCGGAAACCCAGACTGAATCAAGAGCAGTGTTTTTTCGTTCCTTCTCAGCTAACCGAATCGGTCCCCAGTTTTGGAGAAGGAGAGCGGAGGAATCTTCGCGGCGTGTATGGCTAGTAAGTCGGGGATACAAGAAACTTGCCAAAGTGTTTAAAAAATAAGTCGTTGTCTACCGCCGGTTCTTCGGATTGCCCGCATTGCTTGTAACCGGAGCATGAAAGGGAAGTAGCTGTGGCAGGCTGCAGTCCTCCCGCGCTGAATTTAGTGGGGCTTAGTCTTAGGTCGGAATTCCGAGTGAATTCCTTTCCGAGTCGTAAAGGAATAGAAAGTTGTTTCGTGAAGCTCCTATTCTTCCAGGAGTTTTAGGAGGCTTCGGACTGGATTCATTTCAGTGAAGTTTACTGGCTTGCCTCAGGAAGGCAACGGGACCATCTTTTCTCCTCGCTGACACAAGAGAAGAAAGATAGAGGGGAAGAGGATACGGGAGGGGGGGGGAAGAGGAGAAAGGGAAAGGGGGGAAAAAAAGTGAAAATAGAGAAGGAAGTGAAAGAAGAAAAAAATGAAACGGGAAATGTGAGCGGCAGGCAGGCAGGAAGGAAGGGAGGGGGGAAATAAAAAGGAAAAGAGAGAAGTGCAAAAGAAAAAAAGGGAAAGTTATAAAAGAGGAGAGGAAAGGAAAGGAAAGGGGGAGAGGGGGAGAGAGAGAGAGAGAAAGAAAGAAAAAAAAGGAAAGGAAAGGAAAGGAAAGGGGGAGAGGGGGAGAGAGAGGGTGAGGAAAGGAAAGGAAAGAGAGGGGAAGGAAAGGAAAGGGAAGGGCGCAGAGCACTTTCTTCCTTCTCCTGCCACCGAGAGAAAGAGAGCGAGAAAGAGAAAGAAAGAAAGAAAAAGGAAGGAAAGGGAGAGAGAGAGAGAAAGAAAGAAAGAAAGAAAGAAAGAAAGAAAGAAAGAAAGAAAGAAAGAAAGAAAAAAAGAAAAAAAGAAAGGAAAGGAAAGAAAGACTTGTATTTAAATAACCTTACAGGAAAAACAAAGCCCCCCCCCCCCCCACACACACACATTGGGAGGGTAACCATTATTTGCTTAGATGTATACGTACCGCGGCGGAAATGTATCTAAATAGTTGTTTATAATCTGGGACAGAAGCAAACGGGGCCTGACAACACTTCCCCTGATTCTGGACGACAGATTAAGCAGCATGACTTTCTGCGCATTGAGGTCTTCCACCTACCCGAACTAGGGGCGTTTGAGTGGCAGAGGGATTTCTCCCCGGGCACAATAGGGTGACACCCGAAGTTCTCCAGCCGGCGCGTGAGAAAACAGGAGGCTGAAAGGAGCACCCGGAGTGGGCAAAGATCGCGCTGCGCTCTCCCTGCTTTGAAGTGGCGGGTCTTTTAAGCGAATGCAGCGGAGCCGCCTCAAAGCCCCCCCCCGGTTACGTTAAGGATCCGGGCCCTCGGGGCGAATTGAAGCTCGTCCTCTTGAGAGCAGCGGGGATTAAAACAAAACAAAACAAAACAAAACAAAAAACAAAACAAAACAAAGCTCTGGGGTGTTTTTCTACCTTGATGCTCTCGGATAAACAGTTTGAGAGGGGGAACGGGGCGGCAAGGCTAGGCTTTCTGTCCACGCGAAACTTATGCAAGGGATGGTTGGATCGCGTTGTCTCCATTGGATGGAACTTTGGTGCCGGTGGAAAGGCAGGCAGGTTCGCTCTGTTCAAACAGAGTGGATTTGGGAGTGGAGGCTGAGAGTGAATTTGAAAAACGACCCCTCCCCTCCCGATGTTGACGGTCTTTTTAGTCCCCCGACATCCTTCCGTGGCTCTTTGGGAAATACCGTGTCCCAGATACACGGCGCAATCTTTGTACTGGGCAATAACGAGCGGCCTGAATTAATTGGGACGGGGGGGGGTTATTTCGTGATTAATACCGTCTGAATTCGCGGGCAAATCGGATCACCGATTGAAAAGCCCACCTATTTAGACTGAGCCGGAGAAAGGCGTGGCCGGCAGCCAAGTACCTGAACCGTTGGTGCCGAAGTAAGCCCCATACGCCGTTCAGTGAAACGTACCTCTGCGGTAAACGGGCCTCAGGTGGCTAACCCAAGAACCCAAGAGGTTCAAGTGCTGGGCTACTACGCCGGCCTTCCCAAATGCAACAACAACAACAACTCCCAACGGAACGCATTCTTTAGCCCAAAAGATTTGCCCCGCACCTTGCGGAATAACCATTCATTTTAACCCGCATCCCAGATCGAAACCTGGGACTGGGTGTAAGCATTTAGCCTCGAGATCAGACGTTGCAACAAGGCGTGGATCTGTGGGGCATACGACCGCAAGCGGAGCGGCGCTAGGAAGCTACATCTCCAGTGCGTCCGCACACATAAGCATCCAGTGCGTCTGTAGCAGTCTGGAGACTTTTAGCAACAGGTTGATGACTAATTCAATCAGCGCTACCTCGTAAGCAGTGGGAACCATTAACTCTCTGGAAGCATCGGCAGTCGATCCACCTGACCCTTGTTTGGGCTGTATACTGGGACCCCTCCCATCAATCAACTGCCAGGAACTGGAGGGTGACCGGAATTCCTGGAAAAGCCACCGAGGGGGCCCGGGGCCTTTGGTGCAGCTCGGCCCTCAGGTAGCCGCTGCAAAGGCGGTTTCGCCCAAGCGCTGAGGCCACGGAAGAGATCCCCCCGCCCCCCCGAGGCGATCTGTCTGCAGTGCGACAGATCCCGTCCCATAAGCGGCTCCCACTTTTTCCTCCTCACCCTGGACCCGGATCGGGAAGGGTCCGTGACAGCTCTCCACCCCGCTCCCCCCCCCCGCCACCCCAAAACCAGTTCCTTTCATTCTACGGGATTTCCAGATTATTAGAGTAGAAGAACGCCTGTCCAGATCAATGGATACCTCCCCCTCCTCCAGCCGCGGAGAAGATTCGTATTGATGGACACGAAATAACGGGAAACAGCATTGGGGACCCCGCTCAATTAAATCAAGATTCAGCGTTTATCACGACCTTTCCCTCCTGGCGCTTTTATCCTCAGCTGCCTGTGTAAGAGTGTAAGCCATGTAGGGAATCTTCGTACCTCCGACCCAGGCTTTTGACACAGTCACATCGGAGGAGAGGGCGTGTGGGTTAATTAACGCTTGTCAACCCTGCACCAGCCCAAACTACCCAGGGGTATCACTCTCCGTCTTTAAAGGCCATTGGGGAGAGGCATCTTTTTACTGGGTTTTCAGGACTGTGGAGGCTTGTGGTTGTGACTGTCAATCTGGAGATTGCTATTGTTCTGGAAATTCATGGGGGAGGGGGGGAACACACACAATTCCAGGGTGTGTTTTGCTTTCTTGGATAAGTGACCTAGGAGGGTCATAGTCAGGTACAGCCATAATTGATAAAGGTATTTGAGCTTGATTGTTTTCTTGCAGACATTTGCAGATCTAGTTTGGGTAATGCAAGCTTAGAGAGCACCAAGGACCCCCCCGTGGCCATAATCCTCCTCCCCCACCTCTCTCCCATGAGCCTCAAAAGTTTTCATGGAGCAGGAACCCTCCAAAACTCTTAAAAAGAACTATTGTAGTATCACTTGGGGGAGGGATCTTCACCCATGGGGCTGCCCTCCTTTCCTCCCCAGTCCAAGGCCAGAAGCAGCCTTCTCTTGTCTTTAGGGATACCAGATTTGTAAGGATTTTCCTCTTCAATCGACTGCAAGGTGTATAAAACCTGTAACTTACTGCCTCAATAACTTGGAAAGGCAGTTATCTAGTCTGGGTGTAACCGGAGGGGAATGGCTGAAGCCAAAAGTGAATACCTTTCCTCCTTCCCTTCCCATTGCTGTCACAGCCATATCACATTTAGTGTCTTCCCAGAGCTCCTGTCCTACCCATTATCTTTTCCATCTCCGTTTCTGATACTGACTTCTCTTCAGCTTCCCAATAAGATGGGAAGAGGGCATGTTATTATTTTTGGGGGGAGGGGAAGAGGCCATGTTTAGATTCTTCTTCAGAGTTATTTTGAAAAGACAAGACTACCACTATTTTATTTGGAGAAACAGGGGCAGTGTTTTTCTTCATCTTTAGATTGTGATTTTGTGTGTGTACATGCACACAGGCAAGTGCCTTCAACGCAAGTTTTTGATGCCCAAATTAGTCCTTGCAGTATTTTTGCAGGATTTCAGAAGTGATTTGCCTACTTCCTAGGGCTGAGAGAGAAGGGTTGGCCCAAAGTCAACCAGTTGGCTTTATGCTCAAGACAGGACTAGAACTCACAGTCTCCCATTTTCTAACCTGGTTCCTTAACCATGCACCAAACTGACTCTCACCTGTAGATATAGCAGCCTCGTGTTTCCTCCTTGCAATGTCCTGAAAATTACAAAGCAGAGCTTTAAGTTAGCTGTCAAAAATGGCTGTCAAATTTTGTCACATTAGCCTTTAAAATGAGAAATATCAAACACGTGCATGTACAAGTGCCTCTATAAAAACTGAGTTACTTGAAGAAAGATAAACAAAACACAGTGATACACAACAATGGGAATATAACAGGAGAGCTCAAACTCTGTGGTACTACAAATCCCAAACTTTCTACAAAGTTGACTTTTCTCATCATCTTGGTATCTACAAATTCGGGAATCTGCTCTAAATAAAACAATACAAGTTAAAGTTAACCCTTGAAACCCTTGTAAAATGCAGCAGATTTGGAATGTAAGACAGATAGAAAAAGAAATTCTGTGTAAAGTATTCCCTTTGAGCTGGCTGGTATTTCACGATAATAAAAAGTTAGAAAATTTAGTTCTGGTTCTTTTACTCAGAGAACTAAAAATATAACAAGATAGAACTTGATATCCCTCTTGAGTGAACATGGAAAAAATAAGTGCTTGGAGAGAATTGTTTGATATTGCCAGTAATACACAAATTATATTTTACAATTACATGGCAAATAATTTTAAAGGTTTTACTTGTTAAGGAAGGGGCACCAGCTGGAATCTTAAACTCACAGGCCATACTTCTGTTTAGAACCAAGAAAATGTAATACAGTTAAGTGGAGTCCTACAGAAGTAAATATGCACAGATGCATACTGTACTGACATTTGGAGGAAACCACGGTTACGTACACTAAGTTCTATTAAAAGGGAATCAATAAAGTCTTCATTAGATGTTTACAACCCATTATTTTCAGTCCAATTAGAGCTAAGACAGAAACTCAGTTTATGCACACACACAAGCCCTCTCCCATCTTCCCTGAATAAGCTGTTCAAAAAGCCAATCAAGGTCCTGTCAAGGCTCTGCATTTCCCTCTGCATGAAAAGCCCAATTCCTCTTGGCTGGGCTCTGGGCTTTCCTTCATGTTGTGACTGAATAAGCCAGCTTGTCCAAGCAGAGTAGGAAACATGACAGCTCTGGCTTAGCTCTAACATGTATGACAGTCCAGTTCATGACAACCATTCTCCTGAAATGAACCACACTGGCGCTAAGCAGGAAGGTTGAATAGGGCTTTTGTTGCTTCTTTTGTCAGTTTTCCTGGGGTTGTCAGGTTCAGTCACATTCCTCTCAGAGAGTGGCTGGTCAGTTTTAATTCCCAGTAGCCAGTCAGTTTTAATTCTTCGGAGCTGAAGAAGCTTCTTGGATGAGAAGCGAAATTTCTTCAAAGATAAAACAAGAACGTCCGGTTGCCTCTTGAAAAAGCACCTTTGGGACAACTATGACCTGGATGACTGAGAATCTCCACAGACTTTTAATTCCCAGTCTTTCCGGATCCAAGCTAGTAGCACCATCATAGTAAGGTCTATTATCCCAACTGAGGCAATTTCTGTCCTGGATTCTCCTATGTGAATTTAGTTTGAGAGATGCCCAAGTGGGATGTAGAAGACCAGGCAGCCAGCTCAGCTCAGAATAGGAACTAAGAAAGACACCACTGTCTGCATATCTGCTGCAAATGATCTGTCTGGTGAATGCTTGGAGATATACTGAAAAAAGTAGCAGCAAAGACGGAAAAGAAAACCAGCCACCTTTTGCCAGTCATAGTAAATACACATCACAGCAGTTGGAGTAATTTTATCCTTAGGTCCCTCTAATTGCTGCATGGCCATGCCACAGTAGCTGTTTTTAAATCATAGGTCCTTGTGATGTGTCCTCCTTCTTCAGCCCACTTCAGAAGCAGTTTAAAGTTGATTGAAATTTTAAAGTCATATTTTTCTCTTCTCTCAGTGCTATTTTTGCCATGGACATGACCTAGGACCTTTCATCAACAAGTGGTCAGGAGCGACAGTAAGTTCTTCCTTCCTTTCCAGTCACTGGGCGGGGACCTCTGCACCAACTGTGGCTTGGGCTGCAAGAGAACCTGGACAGCTGGTGCCTGCTTTTTGAGGGGTATTTCCAGCCCCTTAGAGGGAATCTATAAAACCCAAGTCCTTTATTTACCTAAGTCCTCCCATTTTCTCATTCCTCTAGGCATCCCTCCTGCTTGAGGTAACTGCCAGCAATGTGTTCTGAAGCAGGGGTCTCCAACCTTGGCAAGGACTTCAACTCCCAGAATTCCCCAGCAAAGCTGGCTGGGGAATTCTGGGAGTTGAAGTACACCAGGCTTAAAGTTGCCAAGGTTGGAGACCCCTGTTCTGAAGTACTTCTCAGCTCTTGTTGACTCCTTATAGATTAGATTTATCACTCACTAAACATGTTTTAAAACAAGGATTTATCATTTCCCCCCCAAAATGGTGCTAGATATGGGTTGGTAATTATTTTAAAAAGTCACTGAGACCATCAAAACAAGAAAGTGAGTGAGAAAGCAAGACACCACTCACAGAAGGGAAGAAATCTTGTGGATTTTAGTTATCTGGTCTCCAGAAATTCTGAACAATCTCTTCATGTTTTGCTGTAGCCTCCATGGCATTTTTTTGTTGTTGTTCTGCCTAGATCCTTCTCTCAGTCCTGGTTCTTTTGCCCCAACAGCTTGATGCTGGGTAGGATGGGTTTTTCTCTTCTACAAGGACTGTATTTTTCTCCCTATTGCTAGTGAGGATGGAAGCAGAATGGGTGAGGAATGCCGTGTGGGCCGGCTGCTCCTCAGCTGACAAGGTGCCAACTACATTGGGGCTGTGTGGGGAGGGAAGAAGAGGGAAACTCAGCTGAGGAATCCAAGCATTTAGGAGCACAGAGCAGGGTAAGTCACTAAGATGGCAAAGCCAAGGTGGTGAGGCTTCTGCCTAGTGGATTCCTAGCAGGTGGGAAAGCAGATCCTGGCAGGTGGAGGGGATCTTAAGGAGGCAGAGTCATCTTTGCCCAGGACCAGGTGTCTTTGATGAACAGGTGGCTCTCCCAGCTATATGACTGCGTTTGTACTTATTGTACTTATACCTTCTGCAAAATTATTACTGTTATCACTAACAATACCAATAATCAGATATTTCTCTATTTTACCCCATGTTCTCTCTTATGTCTGCAACTGGTCAGCTTAGCTACTTTTGGACACACATTTTATTTATTTTTTATTTTTATTTATTTATTTGTCAAACATGTACAAGATAGCAGGTAGAGGTATAAACATAAACGTAATCAAATTGAATACAGATAGATGATGACAATAGGACAGTAGGACAGTGACGGTGGGCACGCTGGTGGGCTTATGCACGGCCCTTACAGACCGCTTAGGAATGGGGTGAGGTCGACAGTAGACAGTCTAAGGTTAAAGTTTTTTGGGTTTGGGGAAGAAA
>QLTV01004259.1:263252-285671 GCA_003457575.1 Thermophis baileyi | reverse complement strand
ATCCAATCATGTAGGGGTCCAGAGATGCCATAAGATTTTAGTTTCAGAAGTAGTTTGTCGTGTACCACTGAATCAAAGGCTTTACAAAAGTCTATGTAAATTGCGTCTATTGCTTTACCCTGATCGAGTTGTGTAGTCCATATGTTTTTGCAGTGTAGGAGTTGCAGATTACAGGATAATTTTTTCCTGAAACCAAATTGTTTGTTAGAAAGTAGGTTGTTAGTTTCTAGGTGGAGGGTAATGGATTGGTTTATGATTGATTCCATGACGTTGCAGGTGACGCAACATAATGAGATTGGTCTGTAATTTTCGACGTTGCTGGGATCTCCTTTTTTGAAGATAGGGATGACTGTGGCTAGTGACCATAAGCTGGGTAAGGAGCTAAACATTCTAGCAATGTTCGAAAATGTGTCCTGTTATCCAGGCCATTCAAGATATCGCCTTGCATTTGCTAGACTTGCTGCATGCATCATACATTAGGGAAAGCAAGTGTTAGTCCCCCCCCCCCCGCCCTGGAGATATGTATGCTTGAGTGGAAGGGGAACAAGGCTAAGGGAACCTATCAGTTGTTAGTTGTCTTGTTTAAAACTTGTTAATGCAAGTTGTCCTGCATTAAAATGATAATAGAACACTTTTGCCAGATTTGTTCCTGAGTCAGAAGAGGACTTGGTTATTGGAGCAATAAATTTTATATCTGCATATTTTTCTGTCAGCCCAAAGACTAGAGGGTATCTGGCCACGAGGAACAGGGAGCCCAGTGACTCAGAACAGTGACAATAGAGATAGGATAGGAATTGGCAATCAAGACATCAAATGTCATACCAGCATTGTTTTGTGATGACTTAAGGATGGGTGGATACTTTAACTCAGAAGCAAGGAAAGCCTTTGATAAATTAGAACTGAACAGTATCTAAATAATGAATATAATACATTGCTGATCTGTGCAGCAGAGGCAGCATTCCCTTCCAGGCTTCTAAGTATACACAAGTATCTTCCAAATTTCTGAAAGTTTTCTTTCCTTTCAAATAGGCTTCTGTTTTTCTACATTATTCTCAGAAAGCATACATACTTACGTGCAACTGTTCTGCTAAACCTTGGCAAAAGGTTTAGCAGAATAGAAAGCCTTTGATAGAAAGCCTTACATCATTCCCTTTCCTAAAATGGTAAAATCTGGTCTAGATTATAATACTGTTGGATGGGCTGATGGGTGGCTGAATGACCACATATAATGAATGATCACAACTGAGGGGTTGTATTGTATTGATTGTATTGAGGGAACAGTCAGTCTGAGGCCTTTTGCTAGTCAACATTTTATCAATGACTTGGATCAGGGAGTTGAAAGGACACAAAGTTGAGAGGATTTACTAATATTTTGTAGGCAAAAAGTCTTGAGCCGTGGTCTAAAATGAATAGGATAGAATAAAACAGGGAGAAATGTAAAAAATTGCACCTAAGTAGAAAAAAAATCAGACACTTGTATAGAACGGGACAAAAAAACCTGCCTTGGCAGCATTGTATGTGAAAGACCTACCGGTAGGTAAACTTGTTGAGCATGTTTAACATGAATCAACAGTGTGAAACTACTGCTAAAAAGTCAGCTGTTACCTTGGAAGCATAGACTCCTACTTATGGGAAGGAATTGCTCCATTTGAATCTCTCCTGTTTGAATAACTTTGAATATTGTGTCCACACAGGACAGGTACAGGCTCCAACGGATAGTTAGGGCTGCAGAAAAAAACAAGTGCAACCAGGCTGCTTTCCATTGAGGACTTATATACGGTACGAGCCAGAAAGAGGACTGAGAAAATATCTACAGACCTCTCACATCCTGGACATAAACTATTTCAACTCCTTCCCTCAGGACACTGCTATTACATTACAACTAGACACGGGTAGTTTTTTCCCTCCATGCCATCACTCTGCTAAACACCTAATTCCCACAGCACTGTCTTATAGGATATTACTAAATATACCTAAGGATATTTACTCATATAATTGGGCTATATTGCTATTATCCTTCTAATCTTCTCATCTTTCTTGTCTTCTCACATTTCCTATTACCTTCTCCTATTGGTATCTTATGATTTATCACTTTGTTGTTTGTATCTTATGATTTATGATTTATCACTTCGTATGTACACTGAGAGTTTATGTTTGTATGTGCACTGTATATTTGTATGTACACTGAGAGCTTATTCTCCAGAGACAAATTCCTTGTGTGTCTAATCACACTTGGCCAATAAAGAAATCTATTCTATTCTAGTTCTGGGCATCACCATTCAAAAAGGATAGCAAATTAAAGTGATCTCAGAGGCGAGCTATGAAGATAACGAGGAATCTGAAATTTAGAACACTTAGAAACTAGGTATTATAGCCAACAAAAAGGCAACTGAGGGAAGAGAGGATAGGTGTGTTCAAATATCTAAAATCTTGTCACATTATTTCCTGTTGCACAGATGGCATGACAGCAGCTGACGGTTAGAATTACAAGGAAGCATGTTAACGTTTGATGTAAGAAATAAGAGAAAAGGCTGATTTGTGCAACCGGATTGCCTCAACAGAGGAATCCATATAGACATGATCTAGACCAGTGTTTCTCAGCATAGACTCCAATGCCCAGAATGCACCAGTCAGCAATGAAGACTTAAAAAAGAAACACTGATCCAGACAGAAGGGGGCCATCACCAAGACCAAAGTGGAGGAAGCCCTTGAAATGTGGGAATGGATTTCTTAAATTGGCTTTAAGGTTGAAGACAGTGCAGAAAAATTGAAAGGCAACATCATGAGAACATGGCATATACAAAAGTGGTTAGTAAGAGCCCTGGTGGCGTAGTGGTTAGAATGCAGTATTGCAGGCTAACTCTGCCCACAGCCAGGAGTTCGATCCTGACCAGCTCAAGGTTGACTCAGCCTTCAATCCTTCCGAGGTGGGTAAAATGAGGACCCAGTTTGTTGGGGACAATATGCTGACTCTGTAAACTGCTTAGAGAGGGCTGTAAAGCACTAGGAAGCTAATATATAAGTCTAAGTGCTATTGCTATTAATAAGGAATGTGAAAAAACTGACAATGGTGGCGCTCATGATGAGCATATACAGACACTCAAAAGCAGGGATTCCCAACCTTGGCAATTGTATATGGATTTAAACTCCTAGAATTCCATAGTATAGACTTGCTGAGAATTCTGGGACATTCACCATTAACTTGCCAAGGTTGGGAAGTTAAGGTTGCTTCAAAGGAAAGACAGAGCATGCAAACAAAAGCATACGGGTGTCACAGAACAACCCCGGGAATACCTCAAACGACGCCAAACTCATGAGTTGCTTACCCAGCAGGCTTCACGGATGACCTTTAACCTTACCAATCTGAAGTTCTGCACCTGGGAGTTGTGGTCCTTGGGAAGGCGCTGAATCCATACCCTTTGCCGCGTGAGTGTTGGGACAAGTTGGAAGGCGCTTTCCACGCCAAACACGGAGCCTTCGCCCAGCGTGGCGGGCGGGCGGGCGCCGTCCACGAAGGCGCGCGTTTTCTCCTTCGACACTTTAACGGCGCGCAAGTCCCGCTGCAAAAATGAAAGCAGCTTGGTGGAGTTGGCGGCGGCTCCTCCGCGCAGCGCCCCTTTATCCGAGGCGTGGTCGGATCTGAAAAAGCGGGAACCTCAGTGGTTTCGGAGGCTGCCTCACTTGCTTCCCTTTCGGCTCTCGGCCCTTCTGCGCCCTCCCGCTCCCCCGCAGTCTCCTCTTGTCTCTTCGGAGAAGAAGAGGCTGCCTTTATTTTTGGCGACCGTCGGAGAGGCGGACGGTCTCTCTCTAGGGCCATCGGCGCCCAAATCCCCACTAAGCCGCGGTGCTCCTGAGGTGATCCTGGATCCGCTATTACCTGTCGTATTTGTTAAGAGTTAGAGAGGTGGGGGAGACTAGGACAGGCGGTAACAACTTGTTACAGAGGTGGGGGAGAAGAAGGCAGACGATTGCCGTTTGGAGCTCTTTGGAAAACGTTAACCAGGTTTTTCATTTTCTCTCCCCTCCCGTTCAGTCTTAGAATAACTTTATTGTCACTTTGAATGTACACTAATAACATTAAAATGAAATTTCGTTGCATACAGCTCTCAAAGGGTCACCACCTCCAATATACACTAGATAACCATGAGAGAAAGAAAGAGGGAGAGGGAGAGAGGAGGGAGGAGAACACAAAATTATGCATATACCCATATATATTATACGACACAGAGAAACAACGCAGTCTAGTCCAGATGTATACATGTACATGGTGAGAAAAATGAATCTTGAGAGTTTACCAGACAGCATAGGGAACAAAGCTGTTGCAAAATCAGGTAGTCCTGCTAGAAATACTTTGAAACCTCCTCCCAGAAACAGACCGTGAAGTTAGTGTGTGGGGTCTCTAACAATGCTTTGAGCTCTAAGCACATAGCGCTTATAAGCAGTATCCTGAATAATGGGAAACGAGCTTCCCATAATCTTCTCGGCTGTCCTTACCACTCTCTGTATGGACTTCCTATCTGTTGCCACCAAACCAAACAGTGATGCAGTTGGTTACAACGCTCTCAATTGTGCCTCTGTAGAAAGTGGCCAGGACAGAAGGAGAAAGATATGCTCTCCTCATCCGACGCAGGAAATGCAGACGCTGGTTTGCACGCTTCACTAAGGATGATGTGTGGAGAGACCAGTTCAGATTGGTACTTAATACTGTTGACCACCTCTACAGCTGCATCCTTGATACTGAATGGAGTATGACTACGCCGGCTCTTTCTAAAAGAGTCATGTCCGATTCTCAGAGGACAAGTCCCTGCATTTGTCTTCGCAAGGTTTTACAAAAATAGTTTTGCCATTGCCTCCTTCCTAGAGCTGAGAGAAAGTGGCTGGCCCAGGGTCACCCTGCTGGTTTTGGAACCTACGGCTGGACTAGAACTTCAAGCTGATTTTTAACCTGATGCCTTAACCATTACACCAAACTGGCTCTCATAGATTTTCATTAAGGCCATTTATAACCTGGAGAAGCAAGCTATGAAGTAGCTGGGCTGAGTGAGGGTTAAGGGTGGAAGTCACCCAGGGAGCTTTGAGGGCTCAGATGAGCTTGTACTTGGATGTCCCTAATTCAGCTTCTTCACCCATAGGCCACTGTCTGGTCTTTTACGTTTTTTAGATGCAACCAGTAAAATAAATAAGGCTGAATATATATCCATGAATGAAGGATTGCTTCTTCCATCTCCTCCTCTTTTCATTATTATTGCAGTATTAAACATGCATATTCCTCTTATCCCCAAATCTGCAACAAACTTTGCTCAGTTTGCGGTACTGATACAGTAAATAACAATTTAAAGCCATAAGTCCTTCATTCTCCCATTGCAAAACTTCTTCACAATGTCACTGTCACTGTTGAAATAAAATGTTAAGCCCTCATATTTGTAAAAAAAAAAATCAACTAGGTAAATGTTTATTTTTAAGATGATCTGAGAACAAATAAGAGAAACCCTAGGTTACCTAATCCCTATCTAAATGAATGAAACTTAGAAATATTTAATGTATTAACTAAAGCACCTTCATTTTAGGTGACCACAGGAATAATTGTTGGACTATACAAATTCTTTAACATCTATGTGAAGCTACTCAGAGAAACCATATAGGAATGAGGTACTGCATGCCATTTTTATGCAGATAATGCTCAGATCTCCCTCCCATTTTTATCACATCAGATATGCTTGGTCCCTGGTCTTCTGGCTTTGGATATATTGCAGTTTGGATAAGGTATAACAAACAAAAGCAGAATCCAGTCAAGTTCAATTAGAAGAGGCTCCCCTCCCCAAGAAGTGGCTTGCAATTTGTGGAGACACCTCAACTCTGTGCTTGTCCAGAGTTCTCAGCCATCCATTGGTCATCCTCATTTCATTTACCAACTTCATTCCTTTCTGGGTAGGTCTGACCTGGCCTCTGAACTACACACTGATTGTCTCCCAATAATTCCAAATAGATTATTGTAATGGGCTTTGTCCCTTGAGGAACACTCAGAAGCAACAGAATATCCAGATGTTGGCTAGACTTCTGCTGGGTGTTTCATGTGACACTACTTTTTTTGTTCAGTTGCACTGTCCCTCCCATTGTTTTACGAATGCAATGAAAGTTTTAATTTACAAACCACTTTATTGCATAGAAATACTTATTCTAAAGGAATGACTTAGTCATTATGACACCAACTGGAAGCTCTATTTCTTTGCACACTCATCTTGGGTGCTTCCCAAGAAGGAGAAATAGAAATTATTCTAGTTAGAATTACCTAAAGCTGAAGACACTGTGGAATCCCTTTGCAATTTTATCCTTGCTGGATTTAAACGAAGTCTGAAAATCAATATTTATAAGCTATTCTCCCCTTCATGAGTGGCACTTTATTACGTATGTTCAAAACTATTTTGGAAAAGTTTTATCTATTTTTGTTTTGTTTATTGTGTAGGTTTTATTTATTGATGATTTTATAGTTTAATTTGTATTGTAAACACCTGCAGACTGGCTTGTCAGAAGAGTGCAGGTAGAAATATGACCATTACTCCCTAATTAACTATTGGTATTAATCTTATTCTGGGCAGAGAGGTGGAATACAAATTGAAGTAATAATAAGATAAATTTTCATTCTCATTAGTTTTTGTAGAATCATCACTACATCAAAATAATTGTAATATGGATAGGCTTCCTATAACTTTGTCAGTGACTAGATGATGCTATGAAGATGCTCAAGATTTCAGAAAGACTAAGGCAGTAAGAAGAAATTTGCAGAAGACTGATGGTTTGTTTTAAAGATAAAGAATAAAAGATTCCTATGTGAAAAAGTAATTTCCCTTAATTGGGTTCAACTTCTGGTGATTTAATGGACATATCCATACAATTTTCTTGGAATACAAGTAGTTTGCCATTGCCTTCTTCTGGGCCACGGATGTCAAACTCACCGCGTCACGTTGCCATCATGTGACATTTCACGATGTTTTTCCCATTCACGGAGCTGGGATGGGCGTGGCCTGCGCATGACGCATCCGGCCTGCGGGCCGCCAGTTTGTCACCCCCCTCGAGCCTAATCTATAGTTGTAGATTTTCTGGTGGTGTCCCACCCAAATATTAACCAGATCTGAGCCAGCTAAGCTTCTCAAAATCAGTTAGGAGTTACCATCTGGCTGAGAGAAAAAGCCTACAGAGAACCTCAAACAGTCAATGAGTTCATTGTTATAGGGAGAATGGGAAATGAAGAAAGGGAAATAAGCAAGCAGAGTTGTAAATGCTGACTAGTTTGAATCCTTCTTACAAATAGTTCTGGTTAATTAGCAAGGTTTGCATCATCTATCAGGAAAGAACAATCTTCTCTAACATGGTGTCTTCGTGATATATTTCGACTGCAATTCCCAGAGTTCTCAGCCACTAGCAAACAGGCTGAAAATTAGAAGCAAATGCTTATTGAACTCAGGGAGACTAGCTCTTGCAGAAATGTTTAAGACTTACTCCTTAAATACTTTGTCCTCAAAACCTTGGACATTGCTTTAGGATAAAAGATTTGAGTTTTTCATTTTGTTACCAAATTGTTCTAGCTGAGGTTACATTGGCAGTACTGTAATGCCTCACATGGCTCCTGTTAAATCCTATATATTTGGAAATGTCAGCTACAACATTAAATTCTAACTTAGGGTCCAGAAATCTATTTTTCTTCCTCCCTCCCTGCCTTTGCTTATATATTATAAGAAGCCTATGCTGTGATTGGAACAACGTACAGTATATTTTAGAGTTCTTGGTTTAATGGATATAAAATATAAATGACAACAAAGAAATAATAAAAGACAAAAATCTATTAGCTTGTATTAAATCTGAAGTTTTCTTTTCCCCTGAGCTTCATCCTATAAACTTCACTTTTGTCTAATTGTTTTCTTTAAAGAGTTTATTTGCTAATAATTCTTGTTTGCTAATAAATCATCCATAATATGAACAGGATCCCTTTGAGTATTTGAGATCAAAATGGCTGTACTATCAGGCTGCTGTGCAATAGTATGAATATGCATGATATTTGTTTTCCTTTAAGACTGCAGATGCTTTGCATACTGATTTGGGGTTCTTTTCTCCAAGTTCTTGTACAGCTGTCAAATAATCTGAGGATTTAGATGTCCCAAAGCAGCCATTTATATGATGGATTGTAATGACTCTAGTTTCTCTGGAGCCATTATGGTTGATCAGGTCAAATACCAGCTTTTCAAAATGCCTTTAAACCAAAGGGCAGCACTGATGCATTTTAAATTGTTGTTGAATTCACCATATCCAGTTAGCTGTGTAAAGCTTTTATGGCATCAGATCAGTTTAAGAGCACAACTTTCCCCAATGGCTAAATTACTTTACACTGAGTTCAGTTGAGCCAGGTGAATGCGTACAAAATTGCCACCTTAGGTTGCAGTCAGACAACTCAACTACCATAGAACTAATTAGTCAGGTCTTTATTTCCAATCTTGAGGAAATTTAGTAAGGGGTCTCTTACTAGCCTCTGTTCTGGTGTTTTCCAACTTTAGAAATACCCCAAAGGGGTTGTTACACAAGAGCTATAGTAATAGGGGAGGAACTATAGATGCAAATGATCCAAGATCCTCCCACCCACTCAACCCCCATGCCTCACTCTTCCATTGAGCCAGTGTTTGCTTGTTTCATGGCTTCCATGAAGTCTTCAGTTAGAGGTTCTCCTATTGGGCAAGATACAGCTGAATGGCTCTTTCAGTCATTCCCTTAACAGATCCAGCAAAAGGGGAGTTCATTAATATTGCCTTTGTAGCCACATACTATATTAAGGCTCTTAAAAACAGTGCAAGTTACACTTGAGGGTACAGGTAATCCTCAACTTACAACCACAAGTGATCCCAAAATTTATGTTGCTAAGGGAGAAATTTGTTAAGTGAGTTTTGCCCCATTTTATGACCTTTGTTGCCACATTTGTTAAGTGAATCCCTGCAGTTGTTAAATTAGTAACACGGTTGTTAAGTGAATCTGGTTTCCTCATTGACTTTGCTTGTCAGAAGTTTGCAAAAAGCGATCACCTGACCCCGGGACACTACAACCGCCATAAATGTGAGCCAGATGTCAAGCATCCTACTGTAAATCACTTGACCATGGGGATGCTTCAAGGATCATAAGTGTGAAAAATGGTCATAAGTCACATTTTTCAGTGCTGTAGTAACGTTGAACGGTCACTAACAGAACTGTTGTAAGTCGAGTACTGCCTGTATTATGTCTTGGTTAGTAGAATAGAATCAATGATATCATAAAAAGTACTAACTGGTACAAAATGCAATAGCTAGGCTGTGAAATCACAGTGCCCATACAACATTGACAACTACTAGTTGTGTACTGGACAAAATGTAACATTTTTGATATTGACCTTTGAACCCTAAAGAACTTGGGACTTAATCATTGAAGGGTGTTTCATGACAAGTCTTACCAGCTATTAAGATCTGCACTCAATGTTCTTCTGAAGATAGCCTTACTGTTGGAAACTTAAATTTACAGCACATTGAAAAAAGGTTTCCCCTAGGTTGCTCTCAAGCTGTGGAATGTGCTCTCTTGAGATTGTCTATTGCTCCTCCTCTCCCAGCATTTAGAAAATCTGGGGGGGGGAATGCCCTTTTGCCATGCTTTTAAGTGTATTCATTAATGTTAGCATTAATTTAAATGTTAAGTTTAATTTAATTAATTTAACTTTTCACATTCTGTTCTGGTTGTTGCTAGCCATCTTGAGTGTTTGCCAAAGTAGGAAGATAAGATACAACTTTATTTTTTTTTAAATTAATCTCCTTAATTCTAAAGAGAGATTAACTGAGTAGAAAGGAATGCATATGCTCCTGGAAGGTGGCTTGAAATCTGTTCATTGCTTAGCAAAAAGGTAAACATATCTAGTTTTCATTTCCTAGTTACGCATATCAAAGGCCCATATAGTAATATTATTCCAAGTCGCAGAAAGAGTTGTATTAGTTTGATGAATGATAACAAACTGTCAGCAAACCCTATTTTTCTTTTGAACGTAGGATGGCAATGTAAGACAGCTCTTCCTTATATCTTATGGCAGATCGCAGAGAAGAAAGATTTGCTGAGGTCAAATGAATTTACATAAATCCAAATGTATACTTTTCTTATTCTAAATGAGGAACAGAGCCAGTTTGATGTAATGATTAAGGCATCAGGCTAGAAACCAGGAGACCGTGAGTTCTAGTCCCACTTGAGACATAAAGCCATCTGGGTGACCTTGGGCCAGTCCTTCACTCTCAACCCAGGGAAGAAGGCAATGGCAAATTAATTCTGAAAAACCTTGACAAGAAAACTGCAAGGACTTGTCCAGGCATTTTCTGAGAATTGGACATGATTGAATGGAAGAAAAAAATGAGGGGGAAAATATATCCCAATGTAGGGCACCATTGAATTATTGATTCTAGAACTGGATTCTGACTCCTGAGGAATTCCCTGAAAGCAATTGATTTTAATACTATGCCAAGATACTTTGCTGACAAAAAAAGAGAAACTGGAATCCTACTTGTTTCTTGGACAGGGATTGGCAGTTGAATTAAAAGTGAAATTTCAGCAGTAACTATAAGAAATTAGCTTTCCTATATCAGAAGGCAGCTTAACAGATCTGATAGTCTCCCTGATACAGAGTTTGGTTGGTTTGATGCTGGTGTGAGACACTGCCTTACTTAGTATCAGTGGTTGTGGTCTAAGCATAACTAAGTTGAATCTCCCACATTGTTTTTAAATACCATATTTAGCAAATTTTGCTTAACAGCGCTGGTTTAACCTTTAGCCACAAAAGTTAAAAATTGTTTTTAAATGCCGTCAGAGCCACCACTGGGACTTTCGAAGTCGCACCAAATAATTTTAAAAACTACTATGCAGAATTTAATTTCAAGCTCCACTATTTCCTACCTCACCAAAACCTTCCCATCTTACAAAGCTAGCCTTCTCTAATGCCATAATCAGAACCCCTCGTTGGTGGTTTCCCCACGTCAGTCACAGCTGTGGGGTATGAATTGGCCCTGGTGAACAGTCTCTGTCTGTGATCTTGACCTGCATTTAGGGTGCAAACCCTTTGTGGGCTTAAATCCAGATGTCTTTCTGGGTAGGAAGACGAAATTGGACAAGCTCACTTTCCCCTTCCCAGGCTGCATTTATCAAGGAGCTCATCAAGGAGCAGAAAAATCATAACTGGATGAAAAGTTAACTATTGTAACCAGATTATGGTTTTTTTGAAAAAATCTTATCTGTCAATTTAGTCTCTGAACTTTACTAACCTATCTAGTAATTAGCCACAAGAAATAACCTGATGGGTATTGGGCTTTTCTTTATACTGTGGCATAAAGATACTGCTTAGAGTTCCAGAATTCGGTTAGTTGGGAGGAGGTGCTGCCATCCAGCATATTGAAATAACTGTGACTTTTCTGTAAATTCTGAAGTGGAAGCACTTCAAAGCAATGAGTAAAAAAATATGCTCTGGTTATTATCCAGATTAAACATACATATTTGCAATGCTAAAGCTCTGCTGGTACTAAGTCCTTATTGTGTCTATAATACAATAAGCTTTAAGAACAAACTTCTTTCTTACCATCTGAAACACAACCATTTGCCATTTGCAGAACCCCAATGGGTGAAGCAGAGACATCATAACCCAAAACACTGCTTTCTGGTCATGGCATCTGTTCTGTAGAGCAGCCTTTCTCCAGAGGCTAAGCTGTACTTCTCAGTGGTAGCTTTCTCGAAGGCAGTGAGAAGCCCTTTCTTTCAAAGAGGTTCTGCAGCCAGATTTTATTCTCTTGTTGCATTACACTTTATTTCTTACTTCTTTTATTGGTTAGGGAAATTAGTTTGCACAATGTGGTTTACTATGGGCATTTTATTGGGGTTAGTGTCCTTGCAGGTTGCACTGAGTACAAAAGATTCAGCAGCATGCACATTTAAAATCATTTAATAACAGTAATGCTAATTAGAGATGTAGACTATCTTGCAAAGAGGACTTCTTATTTAAACCGCTTAGCGTGAAATATAAATCCATTAAAGAGATACTATGTCATAGATAGAAGGTGAGCTCTCTGGTTTTCTGGAAGGTCTCTAAAAGCTTTTCCGTATACTGTCTCTTGCAGCAGTACTATCATGTGTCACCAACAAACTCACTCATTGTGAAGGTCACCACGAAGGTGTAAGAAGCACAAGCAGAATCTCTATCTGGCAGACCAAAGGTAAGGCTCAGTCTTTTTCTCAAGTGGCTTAAGGGGGCTTGTTTGTCCCATGCCTCCCTAGGGCTTAGTGCTTTTTTCTGTCTTTAGATATAACTAATGCAAAGAACAAGCACTCTTGCCTTCTTCACACAGATGGACAAAATCTATTTCTGTATCTCAAAGGAGAACAAGAGAAGTGAAAAGTTAATGGGTTGATGGGTGAAAGTTATATGTTCACTCTCTCATTTATTTATTATGTTTATATGAGCCATGGTGGCGCAGTGGTTAGAGTGCAGTACTGCAGGCTACTTCTGCTGCCTGCCGGCTGCCTGCAATTTGGAAGTTCAAATCTCACCAGGCTCAAGGTTGACTCAGCCTTCCATCCTTCCAAGGTCGGTGAAATGAGGACCCAGATTGTTGGGGGGCAATAGGCTGACTCTGTAAACTGCTTAGAGAGGGCTGTAAAAGCACTGTAAAGCAGTATATAAGTCTAAGTGTTATTGCTATCAGGCTGTTTTTTAAAGAGCTAAGAGCAGCAGGCAGAAGAGTATGTATAGAGCAGGGGTCTGCAACCTTAAACACTCAAAGAGCCATTTGGACCCATTTCCCACAGAAAAGAAAACACCGGGAGCCACAAATACCTTTTGACATTTAAAATGAAGATAACACTGCATATATCGTTTTTTACCTTTATGCTATGTATAAAAACACTATAGTGTGTTGCATTTATGTAATCAATGAACTGCTACATAGAAAGCAAATTTTTATTTCAGCAGGCAAAAAAAACATTTTGAACTCCAAAAAAAAAAAAAAGATGGGTCGAAAAGCTCAATAAATTGCGTGCCGGCAGGTGTCACACATTGGCGGTTGTGACGCATGTTTTGAGCGACAGGGAGCCGCAGCAGAGGGATGAAAGAGCCACATGCGGCTCCAGAGCCACGGCTTGCAGACCCCTGGTATAGAGCAACCCTCATTTAGAATAATGAAAGAAGACTTTCAGGCCACTGTTTCGGGGAGAGATTCTGTGTTTTTAAATCCTGACATTTTAAAAAATGGCTCAAACGTCGTACCAGGGAATAATTATACAGGAATATTTATTCTGCTTAAAAAGCAAAGGACAATTTGGGAGCTCTCTTTGACTGTACATTGTACCAAGTGGACAATCATTGAAAAGCCTCCACAGATTTTCATTTTCCCTGATGTGCAAGCAGCCATTTCCAGGGGCCTCATCCTGGTAACTGCTGAGCCTTCCTCGCCTGATGTGCTTTCCACAGTGCAGCGTAAACGGTGGTAGATATTTTGGGACTTTAGCCATCCTCATGCCCCCAACCCTGGTATAAATGCCCCACCTCTTAGTTTCCTGTTCCTGTACAGAAATGTATCCCATTGGCTGTCAGACTCCCATGGGGCCATGCAGGGGCAACTCTGTAGGCTGTCCTGAATACCAAGCTAGTTTGAATGCTGGCTGATGCAATCTTCCCAGGTGCCATGAGGCAGAGGGCTAATCCTATCTTTGTTATGTAGAATAGACTGCCCATTGACAAAGGTGGGGGGGATGAGTGAGCTGGGCCATTCCTTGATGGCCCATTGACAAAGGTGGGGGCTACTAAGAGTGAGTCTGTTTCCTTTCTAAAAGCATGTTTCTCAATTTCTCTAGGGATATTCTATAATATTCTGCCTTTTTAATTTTTCCTAGGATATTTCATTTTTTTCCAGGAGAGGGGTGGGTGCTAACTTCCTACAGCAGCGTAAACAATGGTAGATATTTTGGGACTTTATACCCTGGTATAAATGCGGATGGTTCTGATTTTATTTCAAACTCTAGTAGGCCAAACCATTGTTGTTTAGGTGCCCTCTTGCTCAGTCTGCCAAGTGATGCCCTGGAGTTTGTTCCTACATCCTTTACCTGATGGAGCCATTGAGTATAAGAGATTGAGGAGGTTCTACAAGTACTCCAGGAGCTGAAAATGATATGAATTTGAACAAGGCCGTGACTAAATTTACCTAGTAACATCACTTCATATTTCCTGTTTTTTGATGGAGTCCTAGGAAAATTCTTTTTCGAAAGTATAAAAATAAATGCACCGATACAGTCATGGCTATAATATTAGGATCCCAGCTGAAACACATAAAAGCAGAGGAAGTTGACTCTTAATATAGCCATGTATGCTTGAAGCGGTGCCTATAAAGGTCATCTGCCAGAGGTTGTTCCTCTAGCCTCTAGTGATCAGTCATAGGAAATGCCTGGGCCTAAACGCTTCATATCTGCAGTTTCAATTTATTTTCTCAGGGTTGCTTTAAGATACCAGTTGTGTAGAAATTTACCCTAGAAGAACACTTGCATACTGTAAAAGGAAAAAAGAAGTGGGGTTGGGGAGGAAAGGTGAGACAAATATCAGAATCTTTAAGAATGTGCGCCATCTGCTGGTCGTAGAGGGTTCAGTTACTAGATGCCAGAATATTGTTGCTGCCTTTAAACCTTTAATTGTCACTTAAAACAACAACTATGCACACATATAAATGGGGTGATGTTGATCTCTCCCTCTCTCCCTCCCTCTCCCCCCCTCTCTATTAGACATCTACATTACACCTATACCATTAAGTTCTATCTTCTGAGGGAAACCTTTAGGATACATTTTCACTTAGCTAATTTCTTTCCTGAAATTTCAGCACAATTCTTTTGTTTTCTTGTATACACTTCCATCCAGAGTCAGGTTTATACCATTCCCACCTGTCCGATGTCAGTTATTTTTTAACATGGAGCCAAAATTTTCCTTCCTTCCTTCCTTCCTTCCTTCCTTCCTTCCTTCCTTCCTTCCTCCCTTCCTTCCTTCCTTCCTCCCTTCCTTCCTTTTTTCTAGCTTCCCCCTCTTCCTTTTCTTAATCTCTCTCTCATATCTGTCCACCCATCCATTTTGGTGGGATAGAAGGATTAACTACATTGGTTCCTTCAGGCATCCACTTGTTAGCAACTAGTCTAGAGATGCCATTGAGGGCAATATTGTCCTTACTTCCTTGCCACCTTTGAGCAAGTCAGGAGTGTACCCTCTGGGAACCATAGGCAGAAAAATAAAGTCATCTTCCTGGATGACGTTGAGAACTTCCTGACTGAAATCTAGGTACATTTTGCAGCTTAGGAACTGAATGCAGGTGTAGTGAGACTCAGAGAACCATTAGGGCTCAGCCTTAAAACAACTGCAGCTTTAGAATGAATAAACATGATTCCATAATGAATCCAGATTTCACATCAGAAGACTAGCATTTATAAAAGCTACTGGTGAGCTACTGAGCTTAGTGACTATTGTTGTCATGATATTATCTGAAAGCCAATTGACAACTGGCCATCAAAGTCAAGAAGGTTTGGGTACTTTTGATAAGAGATTTTTTTTTTGTACTTTGGATATTGCAACATGCCATTTTTTTTTAATGTCTTGAACGAACTGGTATATGGGGGCCCAGAGATACATTAAGCCAATCATAAAATGCATTCTGGTTTCTTGAAAACTCTATTTATACTGGGAAGTAAAATCTATGGCAGATAAATGTGCTTTATTTTGGTGATTTAATAAAAAGTTTCCTTATGAGAAGTGGGGACGTCCCAGAGAGAGAATTACAGTTCTTGTTATTATTATAGTTTGTTCCACAGTCAGCCAGATGCTTAGGCTGCATTAGGCATTTTTGTACACCTGTTGAGTCCTTCCCAAGGACCTGGAATAGGCAGTTGTTGTTGTCTGATTGTGTTAAACGTATCATCACAGGATGTGAGCTGTTTTCCAAGTAAAATTGCCTTTTGCAATTGATTGATGGTGATTTTATCAATGCTGATGGTGTTCAAGTGATATTATTATTTAAATTTATATGCTGCCCAATTCCCAACAATCTACAGTACAAAACTATGGAACTTTTGGACAAAAGCATACCAGAGATTTAAGGTACCTTCAAAATATTGGTTTCATTTACAGATATTTAATTAGGGTAGGAGTGGAAGGAAACAGACTTTCCAAATGAATCAGAAAACACTTTTAGTGAAGAATCCAAGCACCTCCCTATGCATTACTTCAGTTTCATCTAAATCTAGTTGCAAACACAAATACATGCATTTTCTTTTTTTTCTTCTTTTTCTTTTGTGTTTGTATAATGTTACTGTTTTATAAAAACACCAAGCAAATACAACACCTGTTCCTTGGAAGCAGGTGCAAAATTCCTCAAAAATTCCTCATTTTACAGAGATGACAAAAATGGAAAGCCGGCGACATTCTTTGGCTCCTCTTGTGACATAGTAACCAACACAATTGACCTGACTAACACGTTATCCAGCCAACGTTATCCATTGTAGTATTATTCAATTAAATGAGAATCATTACATCAGTCTAAGGTCACCACAGAAAACACAGCAGTTATTAATAGAGTGATAAGCCACATTAATCACTATGAAATAGTCTCTGAGTCACTTTTGTCCAATAAAGGCACAACCTTGTGGCTAGAGCGCTTCCACAGAATCCAGTTGCTTGGCCAAATTCACCATGTGTCAACAGTGTGCTTATGAGGCAAAGGAAAAACTACGCATCTGAAGTTCCTGGTGAACTTCCTAAAGGTTATCTGTTTGTAGGAGACAGCTACTAAGTTATGAAATAGGACTGGCTTTACAGAGAATGACCAGTTCATTTAGGATTTTTTTTTTAAAAAAAATGTTTTTCAGGCTTATCAAATGAACACGATGTTTATTCTTTTTGAAAAACAATTCTCTTGAAGAAAAGCCTCTTCAGTGTGGCATGTCATGGAAATGTATGAGGCTGAAAAGCTGAAACGTGAATTGTGGGGGAAGTGTAAGAACTTGAATCAAGCTGTCTCTTTTCTAACCCATCCACACTCCCTTTGCTTCTGGCTCCTATGTTAGGGCATTCACCTATAAATAGTGTGTGAAGAAATGACATTTCCCCAATATTTCTCCCTGTACTTTACAAGCAGTAGTAATAGCAATAGCAATAGCACTTATATACCACTCCATAGTGCTTTACAGCACTCTCTGAGTGGTTTACAGAGTCAGCATATTGTCCCCCCAACAATCTGGGTCCTCATTTTACTGACCTCGGAAGGATGGAAAGCCGAGTCAACCTTGAACTGGTCAGAATCGAACTCCTGGCAATAGGCAGAGTTAGCCTGCAATACTGCATTCTAACCGCTGCGCCACCATGGCTCTACAAGCATTCTCATTTGCTCAGATCTGGATGGATGAGAGCTTTCCTATGGGAAGCCATTCCTTAGCCCTTCTTCTGCTGGTTGGACTTCAGCTGAATTATTCCAATTTTAAATTGCTGTTTCAAATACTCAAATTTATCTCAGTTCAATTGATATGTGCAATTAATACATATTTTTTTAAAAATAAATAAATGTATCTTTAGAACCCATTTGTCACCACTGTCTTATTAGGAAAGCAGAATTCTGTAGTGGAAATTGCCTTCTGTAGTTGTGGAAGTTTCCTGAAAGATTTGGAATCTAAATTGAAGACCAAATTTTTTCCCCACACCATTGTTGAGATTTTCCTTCCAAATATATGGGGGTGATGAGCAGTAGAGAAGTCACAGCCACAGATAGAGTTACTGATAACCTCTTCCTGTCCATGAAAGGCAGGGATAGCCAACCTGTTGATCCAGCACCATGTGCAAGTACAACCTCATTTTTTTTTCCAGCCTTCAGCTCTCTTAATGAAAATAATGTGTACAATTTTCCTACCATTGAGAGAAATGCACCAAAAACTGTAGCGTATAGTCTAAAACAAATTTAACACATTTTTCTCTTAAAATGATCATCCTGAAAACAAGCTAAGATACAAAGAGAAAATTCCAGAACTAATGATCTGTACGGTGCTTTGGATTTGATTTGGAAGAGATACTTTGGAATATGGCCCCTTTCCATGACTCATTAAAATGTTCACATCATTTCCCAAAATCACACAGTCTCCATATCTATGATTCAGCCTCAGCCTCAGCCTCCTTATCTCATTGCCTAATTAACTGCAATCTATGGCTTTCCCCAGGGAGGGCATGGTCGGCTACCTTTCCATCCCAAGCTCTAAACTTAGTATGTGTTGTGAAACTCTCCGTGTTCCTCACCATCGGTATTGTTGTCTTGGGTTGTCTTGAAGAGTTTTGGTTCAACTTCTGCAGAATCACAAATTGCCTGTCACTGCCTCAGCAGATGGACAGACCTAACAGCAAATCAAACTTTAAATGATAACTTTTTTCTGCTTGTGGAAAAAAATGTGAGAAAAATTGGGCACTGTTCAGGTTACCATTAATGCTTCAGAAGCAGAGTGTCTCTATCTTAAAAATAATAAGTGAAAGATGATGATAGTCAGTTAAATTGCCAGGGTGAGAGACATGTTGGTCATTATACCTCATTTTATAGGAAAACACACATATACACTACCATACAAGACTGCATAGAAGTAATAGTTGATGAACAATTTGTGCCCTTGAAAGAACATGTCCAATTAGGCATGGTTTTAAATTCTGGGCGTGAGACGGTTCTAAAACATTGTATGACTGAGACAAATATGTAGAGCATGAAGAAGGAGCCCCAGCAGCACAAAATTAAGGCCAGACTGTTGCTGAGAAACTAATATGTTTAAGGAGTCTGGATGGAACAACTGATATCTTCTTTATTGTATGCCATTGGCAAGAGACTCAGCAAAGAAAAACTTCATTCTGGTTGGCACATTGAAGAACAAACAAACCAGTAATTTCACCCATGTTCTTCACCCACAAACCCACAGCAACATTTTTGGTCTTTACCAAGATTTGACATTTATACATTTCTGTGCCAAAAGGACAGCAATTCTTTCTACCGATGCATAATGATGTAGCCAACTCAACCCAGACTTCCAAGTCTGAAGTCGTTCTTCACTCTAGTAAAATCAAAGGCACTAGGAACACCTGTGAACCAATGGTTTCCCCATACATCTTCGGGCGCATCATCAAATGGCAGCCAATGATACTTTTTTCAATTTGTCGAAATTGTGTAGAAGCTGAACCGCTGACATCGTTAGTAGACAGTCTGAATAAGCAGGCAAAATCCTCTGAGCAGAAATATTGGCAACACATATATGCATAAACAAAGAAAACAGGCCTGGCAAATTCAAGGCAGTGGAGTAGATACCATCTTTGAAACAGTCTTGCACAGAACGGTAGAGAAGATCAGTGTTGGCTTTTTTTTCAGAAGCATAACAGCACTGAAGATGCCCAGGGAAAATTTCTTCAGTTTGATTTGGTTGCTAGGAAATGTGTAGAGAGCTGCTAATTACTTCTGCATCCTAAGCGACTCAAATGGTTAGACATTTGAGCCACGGTGGCGCAGTGGTTAGAGTGCAGTACTGCAGGCTACTTCTGCTGACTGCTGGCTACCTGCAATTTGGCAGTTCAAATCTCACCAGGCTCAAGGTTGACTCAGCCTTCCATCCTTCCGAGGTGGTGCTATTGCTATTGCTATTGCTATTTGTATATTTCTAAAGTGAGAGTAAGCTTAGCTTTTACCTTTTGCATGTTGTGATCTGTGATCACTGTTCTAATAAGTGTGAAGATCTAAAAAAAAAAAAAAAGGATCCTCATGAAAAATAGAGACACAATTAGTGTTCAAATTGTGCTGCGCTATTGATCCCAAGGTCCGTGATTGCCCTTTGCAACTTTCCCAGCCGGCTCCTGACAAGCAAAGTCAATGGGGGAAAGCTAGATCCGTTTGATAACCGCGTGATTCATTTAATAACTGCAGTGATTTGTTTAACAGCTGTGGAAAAAGTTGTAAAATTGAGTATGATTCACTAAGCAAACTTTGCTTAGCATTGGAAATTCTGGTCCCAATTGTGGTTATAAATTGAGGACTTCCTGTATCTGATAAACAAATGAGCCTCAGTTGTTCCTTCAGAGAAATTCAGCTGATTCTGTCAGATAACTCTGTTGCATACCCCAGTCCAAATGCCACTGTCTTCTTTTCTCACACAGGGGCGAACTTTGAAAAACTTTGGAACATTTCAGAATCAGATCGGCCTCTTTTCCCAACATATCCGTAATTTTAACGGAGAGTTCATTGTGGCTAAAAAAAAAAAAAAATAGTCCCTGGCAATGGGTCTGAAATCATTGAATTTGGTTGTTGAGCTTGCCAACCGCAAGGCCTACTCATCCTTGCCTTTCACTTCTCTTATGTTCATTTAGTCATGCAGGTGCAACATGCTGAATGGAATCTGGTACTGGAACACAATCTTTCAAGCAATGCCATGCTATTTACGAAACAATATAATTCTTGGCGGGCTTGCGGGCATACAGAGTTTTACTTAGTTAAGCAATTCTAGATCTAATGAACCATTCCCAAACAGCTCGTTAAGTCTACATCACGGAGGAGGCCCATTTGCTGATATGCAAGACCATCTGCTTTGAGTTCCAAACTTTTCCCCTCCAACCTTTTCTTGTTTCGGCTGTTTGGAGGTGCCTACCCTGTGTTTGCCTTGGAAAGGCAGTCAAGGGAGGAATCTGCAAAGGCAATGATGGTGCTGATAATTCTTCATCTTGCTTTTGCTGAAACTGAGATCCAGACCACAAGGATCTCCAGTTTGGGGTTTGTGGATAAGTCCCATGTGATCTGGTCACATCTTCCAGGAGTTCTCTAATTTGCCCTTCTGGAAGTACAACGGCAGCTCCAACAGCAAAGCAAGTTGTCTTGGTTTCTGCTGAGATACTCAACACTATGAAGTATAGCTTTATTCTGAACATTTTTCCTTTACCCGTTTCCAAAGCATTTAGTTCCAGTGATTCTGTTCCCTTGTTCCATCAAGTTGGCTCACTTATCCCACTATGGGTATGATCCACTCAACACTGAATATTTTTAGGTCCCACTGATTTCCCTTGGAGATATTGTAGCCTAGTCTGAAGCACACTTTCTGGATTATATGGTAAAAGAGAATGGAAGTCCAGCCTTCACCGTGCTACCCTATCCTGTTACCATGCATGAAAATTCATAGAATTCAATATAACTGTCTTCAAAAGAAGTGGGCCTATAGAGTACTGCAAGGTTCCATTGAACTTAATTAATTAATTAAAAATATTTGTCTAGCTGCCTAGCTTAAACTGAACTCTGGGTTCCTTATGATCAAAAATAAAACCAGTAACGCAATAAAAAACCAAACACAATAAATCCAATAAACGAAAAACAGAACATGGCATCACAGCCACACTGACATGAGAAAACCCCCATTTTCTGTCACATTCTAATCTCACCCTGTCCCAATGCTTTGGGGAAAGAGCCAGCTTTTAAGTGTTTTCCTTAAATTTAAATGGTGGGGCCCTCTTTTATCGCGGGGGGTAATTTTTCCACAGGGCAGGGTCTGCAATGGAGAAAGCGCAACTCCAAAGATCCACAAGGAAGGGACCTGGAGTATGCCTACCCTATGTGCTCTGGTGGGATGGGCAGATACCCTCAGGGAGACACAGTCCCACAGATAGGTCCAATGCCATGTAGGGCTTTAAAGATAATAACCAACATCCTGAATCGCATCTAGAAGTAAACTGGAAGCAGTGCAGTTTGCACAATAAGGGTGTAATATGGGTGAAGTAGGGATGATCAGCACTATATATGCCACTGTATTCTGGACCAGATGTAGCTTTTAGAAGATCTTCAAGGGCAGCCCTTGAATGTAGCCCTTGAATGTAGAGAACATTGCAGAAATCCAAATGAGAAATGATGAAGGTGTAAGCAACCATGAACAAGGCTTCCAGGTCCAGGAAAGGTGCAAAAAAATAGCAATAGCACTTAGACTTTTATACTGCTTCATAGTGCTTCACAGTGCACTCTAAGCTGTTTACAGAGCTGTTGTGGCCCGCCAGCGACCCGTGCAGCTGGTTGCGGACTCCGACAGCGAAGAGGCTGTTGTGGTGATGCACCAGCAGCCTGTGCAGCTGGTACCTGAGTCGGACAGTGAGGAGGTTGGTGGGGACTCGGTGCCAGAGTCGGAGAGTCAGCCAGGGCCTTCAGTACCTCCAGAAGCTCCCATCAGTGACGAGGAAGAAGAGGAGGAGCCTATTCTTAATGCATGGGCATGCAGAGCTGCCAAGAGGCAAGAATGGTTACGCAGGAGGAGGTCTCCTCGGGAGTCAGGCTTTGGGCTAATTGGCCACGCCCGTAGCCTAGTTAAGTAGTGACCACG
>QLTV01004259.1:250178-263129 GCA_003457575.1 Thermophis baileyi | reverse complement strand
GTAATTCGTTGGACTTCTTGCTTCTTTGTGCTTGGACTCTGGCCAACTGTTAAGACGTTAATTAATAGCTGGTGCACCGAAAGGACTTATTTATGATTTCATGGACTTTAACAGACACGACTGCTAAGAGAATATTAGTAGTTTAACTAGTATTAAACAAGGTTTGTTTGTACGTTGCTTGTGTTGTTTTTCTCGGTTTGGCAGCTGGGACAGAACATCAGCATATCACCCCCAACAATCTGGGTCCTCATTTTACTGACCTTGGAAGGATGGAAGGCTGAGTCAACCTTGAGCTGGTCAGGATCAAACTGCTGGCAGTGAGCTGAATTAGCCTGCAATACTGCATTCTAACCACTGCGCCACCAAGATGTTAGTTGGACTATCAAAAACGTATTTTGTAATTCCCACTAAATCCAGTAGAATTTACTCCTCAGTAAATTATTCCCAATTGCTTTCTCAACCTTATCCTTTTACACAGTTATGTATAAATTACTTCGGAATATCGAACACAGTAGTATAAGTTAAACTCTTGTATAGACTTGGGCTGTTATTTATACTTGATTAATGTTGATGGGTACTTGTCAGTCAGGTAAGGTTAATTTTCAGTGATTTGTGTGTTACCCAACCATACCTTTTCTTTATTACTATAGTTGGTAAGGGGAAATAAACAAAAATCAGGCAGTTGGACTTGTGTAAAAAGGAATTCTTCCCGCAGAGGCAAAGCTGTCACTGGTACAACTCTTAATCAGGAGACAGCATCATTCAGGGGCCAAACTTTCTGTCAGGAGGTCTCACGTTCAACCCTTGGACCAAGGAACAAAGATCTGGCTCAAAAATTAGAAGGTAAGATGGACTAAAGACCTGGCTCCAAGGCATTTTGTTATGTCTCTATCATATGTCCATTTCAGTCTGCCTTTAAACGCTCTATGTTTATTTTTCACTATCTTGAAAGTGTCAGAAATTCTCTAAACGTTCCACCCAAGCAAAAATGGATCAAATGCTCAATAACTGAATAAAGAGCCTTGTAGTTTAACTCGGGGAATGTAAGCTATCATATGTTAAGTGTGCTCAGCCAGCTGAGGTCACTGCCAGTCAAATTGCTTTGGCCGTTCCTTAGTGTCTCCATGGCTGGTTGGAGAAACTGACCGTGTTCATCACCAGACTGTCTTTCTTCATAGTTGAAGAATCCAAAGACATACGACCAGAAATGTATACTGATGAGTTTGAGTTGGCCCAAAGTAAGCAACAATACCCAGAAATAAGTCATAGGAGGACTTTTATTCAAAACTGTTTTGTTTATTTACCTTTGGTATTTGCCAGCAAAGAGGTTAATTGCCTGCCACTTAACATGGTTTCCTCCTGAACATGCATGAAATGCAAAACTGTTTCCATTCTGACTTCATTTCCATTTCTAATGTTCTCTTTCTTTATTAAATTGTAAGCACGTCAAGGCAGAAGACCACTCTTGGTTAAGATGCCATGCATAAGGAAGGAATGCTAAATCACAGCTCTCTTGCTTGCTTGGAATTTCCTTTGAGAAAGAATCATTCGTTGATGTAGAACAAACTCTAGAGCACATAGCTCAACCATCCTAATCTTGTCTCCTCCCCTATTGATTGTGTAATGCCTGGGAAGGGATAATGGGAGTTAAAACCCAAATCTTCTAGGGAGCAGTAGGTTGGCAAAGTTTGAGACAGGCCTTCAAAATACACAGTGCACAGTGCCGAAAAATAAAATAAAAATCCCCCCCAAAAAGCCAAAAACAAGATGGCGACACATGCGCAGTGCCGGAAACCTGGCTTCTGCGTATGCACAGAAGAACAAAAAATAAATTTTTTTTTAAAAATTAAAAAAAATTCCAAAAAAAAGATGGCGGCGTCCATGGACCGGCACTGACCGAACCGGCTCCATGACGTCACCAGCGGGTTGCTACCGGTTCAGGCGAACCGGTCCAAACCGGGAGCAACCCACCTCTGGTGCAAAGGCCCTCCTAGCCATGACTGCCATGTGTTCCTCAAGCAGGAGTCATGAGGCCTGGAGGTCTCTTAGATTGCATATAGTCTATTCCTGGCTGTGCAATCCCATCCTATACCAAAGTTAACTTCATTATGAAATAATTCTTTGTCCAGTAAGTAATGGTCCCAAAATTAGGCATAGTTTAGGGTGCCATGGAAATAGGCAGTGTTTCATTATTATTGTACTATTTTATTACCAGGGAATGGGAAAGTGTTTCTAGGTGTTTCTGTCTCATGTGCTAAAATAATTTGGCTGGCTGTGTGGATATCATGTACCTCGACTTGGGTGAGTAAGGGGCCATTGTTTCTTGTCCCACCTCAAGCAGCCAAAATCACCTGGATTAAGAAAATGCATTCCAGCAACTTTATTGATGATTAATCATTGTGAAAAAAAATTCTCTTGGCCTGAATGGCCCTGACCATTATTTCAGCCTGAAAATAGAGCTAATTAGCCTGATGATAGTACCTACGTGCTTGATTTATTCTTTAAAAGGAGGGGGGGAAGCTGGGCAACCACGTCCAGTTTCTTTCCTCAATATAACTTTCAAAAGAGAGGTGCACTTTTCTCCATTATGGTCATCCAAAGCAAGAAAACACCTGACCTTACTGGACCATTTACAAGACAGTATAGTTTTCCAGTTTCCTAAAGATAAGTATGTAGTCCTTGCCTCATAGATTCTAAGGCTGTTGGTGATGACCTGAATATGTACATTATTTAGGGGGGGGAAGAGACATGTATGTCTACTTTTTTTCTTTTTTCAGAAAATTTAGAATTTCTCTTAAACTGATGGTGGTGGCGGCACAGTGGTTAGAATGCAGTACTGCAGGTTACTTCTGCTGACTGCTGGCTGCCAGCAGTTTGGCAGTTCGAATCTCACCAGGCTCAAGGTTGACTCGGCCTTCCATCCTTCCGAGGTGGGTAAAATGAGGACCCAGATTGTTGAGGGCAATATGCTGACTCTGTAAACCGCTTAGAGAGGGCTGTAAAGCACTGTGAAATGGTATATAAATCTAAGTGCTATTGCTATTGTCAGTCTGTTGCAGTCAATTGCATTTTCACATTATTGGAATAGCCTTAAGTTTGTTTTTTTCTTTTAAATATTTTTGTCATAAGATATCTACCTATGAATTTTCTCCAAAAGCTTTGGTGTTAATGAATGTTGCTTGATTTAGGCCAGAGTAGTTAATTTAGTGATCTGACATTTTGGACTTCAGCTCCCATCAGCTCCCCTTAACAGGGCTAAATGGCAAGGGAAAATGGAAGTTAAACTTCAAAACATCTGGAAATCACGAATTGCCCTCTCCCTTTTTAGTCATTAATAGAAGTGCCAAAGCTGTCTTGAAAAAAACAAGCAACAATCACCTTGAGGATTTCTCTATATTTTCTGGCTCCAGTCCCAAAATCTATATGCAGAATACTTAAAACTGCATACATGTCCCTATGCAGGATCATCAAGATTTTTATATCACTAAACACTGACCCCATAGAAAACATCTGCTTAAGGAAACAGATGGAGCTAGCAACCTGCATTTAAGTCTATAGTTATAACTCAAAACAAAATATGGATTATTTAAGTAGACTATATCAACCATTTGGAGGAGATGTTCATTCAGATCCCTTCCAGCATCTTCGTGGATGATCCACTTTTTTAATCCTATCAAATTAAAACTGATCACAGATAGACACAGGGCCCTTGTCCAGTGATGGATCTATGCTTTTCCATATACATGTTTGCTATGTGATTGACCTAAATTGCATATTGGAACATATAATGAATGATCACATCCCCTCAAATGTAGTGTTTCAATAGAATCACTCTATTAATATCTAAATGAGCTTTGTCTCTGGAAGCTAAAGATGTCTGTTTTTGCAACATTCACATAAAAGTTCTTGCAAGTAATAATTTGAACACAACACACATTCCAATTGAGGAGAATGTAGTTCCATTGGCTTCCCGCTGAGTGAATGTTCTAGAGGGAAAAGGAAAACAAACAAGAGAGAGGGAGATTTAAAATATATGGTCCCTCCCACCTGTAGTCCATTTTACTACATTATTCAATTCAGTTCTTCTACATGGATAAGCCAGGATCTAGCTTTAGGTCAATGAGCAAAGAATGATACACAGACGTGTGGAAATGGATGTCCATTCTTTCATTTTGCAGAATAAATACTTGGATATACAAATTTCAGGATGGAGTTAACTGGAAGTGAAATCAGCAGATTGTACACCGATTGATTTGATTTGATACATCACTAACCCAGGAGTGGGTTCTAACTTATCCTCGCCGCCAGTTCGCTTCCTCCCGCGCTGTGTGGCTGCGTCTCGTGGGCACGCGCGAAGCACGTGCATGCATGTGCAGTGCCAAAAATTCCAAAAAAATTCCCCCCCCAAAAGCCAAATACAAGATGGCGGCGCATGCGCAGTGTCGGCAACTTGGCTTCTGCGCATGCGCAGAAGAAAAAAAAATAAAAAAATTCCAAAAAAAATATGGCGGTGTCCACAGACCGGCACCGACTGAACCGGCTCCATGACATCACCAGCGGGTTGCTACCGGTTCGGGCGAACCAGTCCGAACCGGGAGGAACCCACGTCTGCACTAACCATAAAGTCTTATGATTAAAAACGACAAAGAAAAACACAAGGTAGGTCCTATGTATTGTTTATGGAGATTGTCAGTCATCCTGGTCATGGTTGTCCCAAAGGTGTTTTTCAAAAGGCAACTGGACTTTGCTTTTCCTTGTAGATGTTTCACTTCTCATCCAAGAAGCTTCATCCAAGAAGTCAGAACTGAAGAAGGATGAGAAACAAAACGTCTTCAAGAAAAAACAAAGTCCAGTTTGCCTTTTGAAAAAGCACCTTTGGGACATCCTATGCATTGGCTGCGGCACCAGCTCTACTCTTTACTGAGGTGTGCAACAGACATTGGATGGAAGAACAGAATGATGGTAAACACAGCAAGCAGGTTGTGTCCAAAGTATGATAATACCAGTCACTTCTGTGGTCATGCCATTCTTGGCTGAAGTTTCCAATACTGGCATATAGTATAATTTGCCAAGAAAGAAGGAGATATTACTTTTGACGAGTAGGCAGCTGAACTGCAGTTCCATGAAACAGTTAAAAATTGGAAGAAGTGTTGTTAGACCAAAAAAGGGAGAAAATGTACCATAATTCCAGCTTGATGCAATTACTCTGACAAGAATTTAAAATAAAATTAAAGTTAGCAGCTTAAACTGATGTTTGAGGGTTTTAAAAAGATTTAGTTTCCCTTGGAACCCCTACGTTATTTGATCCAGTATAATCTCAGTGTGCGCTACTCATAATTCCTTTTCCTGAGTGCCATAAGCACTAGATTGTGCCCACCGGTTGTTACAAATGTCTAAAAATCATAAAATTATTAAACCTAGATTAAAGTGCTCAGTAAATCCAGTGTTATTTTAGTCTCCTGCCATATCCTACATTCACTACTAAATGGTTCTGTTGGCCTGCAAGAAACTGTCATAAAGCAACTATGTAAGGAGGTGTTTTGGGTTTGTTTCAGGGCAACATGAGCCAAGTTAACATGGCAACCAAAATGTGTAACAGAAACATTTAAATGTTTTTCATAACTGGAACCCTTGTAAGTCCATGAGCACATGTTGGCTTCTGGGCAGAGAGCTAACTAGAGATTATGTGTGCATATTCTGCTACTTCATCCCACATCGTATGTATGAAAATTTAACTACCCGGAGCATGAAGCAACATATTTTTAAGGTCATATTCGAATAGGCTTACTCATGTTGCATGGCAACCAAGCCCCACTCAAGTCTTGTTGATTTAGGCATTTGTCATGGGTGATACTCAGAAAGAAACCACGGAGATAAAGTGATACCTTTGATCTTCTTAGCGAGGCTGTAGAACGTCCAACTTTCTCTGACTAGTTTTATTTTCCACCTTGTCCCACCTATGGAATTAATAGTGTTTCCTCGGTTTTCTTCCAGTGTATAAAGATCTCATTGCCCAAAAGGATATCTGGGGGGGGGGGGTGTTCAGCAAACACAAGCTAGAAAATATAGCCCAGTTCTTAAGAGCATATTGGCATAGATCTGTGTGATAGTAAGTGTTATATACTTTGTGCATTGCACACAGTTAGACCATGACTGTGGCTTTATATTGACCCAAAGTTTTCATTTATTTTGTTCAGTATTGCTTCAACCCTCAACCCCTTAAGCAGCTTCACCCTCACCATAGAGAGAAACAATGAAAGATGAGTAGCTCAAAGTGCAGGAGTTCATATAAAGCCAGGATAAAATCTCCTCCACCAATATTGCTAATATCAGCCAACCCTACAAAGCACAGGAGCCACTTAGCCATTGGACTGGAGTAGAATTCCCATCCTGGTTCTTTTATGATTTTAGATGGAAGTTTCAGACAGATGTGGAGATTCCAAGAAGTGCTTTTGTGGTCGCTCTACAGTTGAACATTTTACTGACGGTCTCAATTGTTTCTAATGCAGCAGTTCTATAGGCTAGAGCAGTACCATTAGTTCCTACTACAGATGGGATAACTAGGGTAAATCTGAGAGATGGTGATTTCCTTAAAGCCTTCATGGGCCATGAGATTTAAATTGGGGTCTCCCCTCATTTCATATAATGCTATTCTAGTTCATGCAGAAGTATTTTCCCTATCATTCATACCCCTATGGTAGATGAAAACCAGTATTCTATTACTTTTCTTAAGTGAGCAAAATTTAAAGGAAGTATAGAGCCTTATATCGTATATAAGATATAAGTATATAGAGTACATAAGTGGTGCAGTGGCCTAGAAGTGAAGACATTGCCTCCCACTCGAAAGGTTGAGAGTTCAGTCCTAGGTAACGGCAGATGTTTCTCTCCAAGGGTGCGAAAAAAACCTCTGCTGCGAACTCCATGTAGGTGTCAGGAAGGGCATCTGGCCAGTAAACGCTCAGCTCCATTCAGTCGTCCCTGCTCCACCCTGAAGCAAGGAATTATTACAGGGTCATAAAAAAAAGAGAGCTATAATTACAGTATCTGCATCAAGGAAGGAAGCCTGAATTTCTGGAGTTATCACTATAAGGAGCGTGTAAAGCGAGATCAAGAAATAGATCTGAAATAAATCTTCAATTAAGCCTCCTGCCTCCGTAAACTATTTGCAGCAACCATATTGTATTTGCAGTATGCACTAAATGTTAAGAGAGCTGATCTGGTGTAATGGTTTAAGGTGTGGCACTAGGAGCAGAGAGACCAAAGTTCTAGTTCTCCCTTAGGGATGGAAGTCAGCTGATTGACCTTGGGCAAATCGTTCCCATTCAGCCCAAATCAACATCAGGCTCTGGGATAAGGTGGACAATAAACAAACCCTTCATTGCATCATGCATCGATAGCTTCGTTATAAAGAACTAGGCAAGTGCACTGTTCAAAATAGGAGGAGAAATGCTAACTGCCCCAAGTCTAGTATTTGTTAGATTCCTAGATCTTAATGGTTTTTTTTAATTATTATTTATTTATTTATTATTCATTTGTCAAGCATGTATAAGGTAACAGATATAAGTATAAACATGATTATGAGTACAGGAAATGGATACGAATAAATGGGGGACAGTAGGACAGGGACGGTAGGCACGTTGGTGTGCTTATGCACGCCCCTTACAGACCTCTTAGGAATGGGGTGAGGTCAACAGTAGACAGTCTAAGGTTAAAGTTTTGGGGGTTTGGGGAAGAAACCAGAGTCGGGTAGTGCATTCCAGGCATTGACCACTCTGTTGCTGAAGTCGTATTTTCTGCAATCGAGTTTGGAGCGGTTTACATTAAGTTTGTATCTATTGTGTGCTCGTGTATTGTTGCGGTTGAAGCTGAAGTAGTCATTGACAGGTAGGATGTTGTAGCAGACAATTTTGTGTACTACCCTTAGGTCAGACTGAAGGTGTTGATGGTTAAGCAAAATTCCTTTGGAAGCTGATGCTGCTTGGATTCTCTGCCCTGGATTTCAGTACTGTACATGCGTGCAAAGATCTCATAGTCAGGTCAGTGTCTTCATTCACTTCAGTGAAGAGACCAGCTTTAAATTTGACACTGCTAGACTTGTCCTACCATAAATTGTGATGAGGCAGTTCCTCTAATTATAGTGTAAGTAGTGGAACTGCACATACTCATAGGAGGACACTGAGGAGTTCTGTTCCTCAACTGTGTAAGGAGCAGATCTCAGGTTCAGTAAGGCTGCTAATCAGTGCTGGGTTAGATGCTGATTTGGTGAAGACTATGACCTATTTGACATATCTTATTTTATAGCACTAGATACCACACAGTCCCACATCATTCACCTCTTGTATCTTTTGAGGCAGGGGTGAAATCCATCAGGTTCTGACAGGTTCTGGAGAACTGGTAACAGAAATTTTGAGTAGTTCGGAGAACTGGTAGTGGAAATTTTGAGTAGTTCGGAGAACCGGCAAATACCACCTCTGACTGGCCCCAGAGTGGGGAGGGAATGGGAATTTTGCAGTATCCTTCCCCTGGAGTGGGGTGGGAATGGAGATTTTGCAGTATCCTTCCCCTGTCATGCCCACCAAGCCACGCCCACAGAACCGGTAGTAAAAAAAATTGGATTTCACCACTGTTTTGAGGACAATCTAACGTGATTTCTTTAAAAATGGCACAGTTTTCTTAAAAAGAAAAACATGTTCAGTCCTTCTGGAAAAAATAAACAAACAAACAAAAATTCCTTTCTGTGCTTGGCTTTGAGCAACAAACACAACATATAGTGTAATCGATTAACATTTCCAAGTGGTATTCATAGGTTTGCAGCTGTGATTAACAATCATGATTAACAATCAATCATGATTGTTAAATCTCTTTAGATATTAGTACAATGAGTTTTTATTATTTTCCACCATTTTATTTTGCATTAATATTTCAGAGCTCACCTGTAAAAAAAAGTTGGATTTATGTCCATTTGCTCTTTTTAAAAAAGTTTCACCTTGTGTTTTTTTTTAAAAAAAACATTGTTAATTGTAGTAGGGTTTTTATAAATAATAAAAAAGTGCTGAGCGATATTTTGTGGAACTGTTCCTGCATAGTTTTTTTATTATTTATCTATCTATTTATTTGTGTCCTGCCTCTATCATTTTTACAAATAATGCAAGGTGATGAACATATCCCAACACACTTTCCTCCCATTTTCCTCACAACAACAACCCTGTGAGGAGGATTGGGCTGAGAGGGAGTGACTGGCCCAAAGTCACCCTGCTGCCTTTCATGGCGAAAGTGGGATTTAAATCCACAGTAGCCTGGTGCCTTAAGCACTAAACCAAACTGGCTATATAATACTGAATACTAGCTACATGGTTGCCGCCAATATACTTCAGTCACTCAAATCTCTCCTGAATCCTTTATATTTTTGTAATTTCCTGTTCTTTGTTCTCAGTGTCTTAAAGGCTGTCTGTGCACTTCATAAGAGGAAACATCACTTGTTCTTCTTGATCTTGTTGGCATAGGTTCATATCCATCGTTCTCTGGCTTATTCCTCCAGCACTAAACATCTCCATACAAACAATTGGTTTATTAGCCATAAAAATGTGAAAGTATCCATGAAGAGCACAACGGTTGAGCAGTTACACAAAGAAATAGCTTGCTCAAGAAATCCGTTCCCACATCAAGTCCTCCCTCACAGATGTGGGTACATCATATTGTAGCTCCACACTTAATTGCTCAACTCTTGATGTTTTCCAGCTTTAACGTTTCAACTGGCTCTCTGGAAAATATTAATAATGGGCGAAAACACAGTTTTGTCTGGAATAACTTGCTCTTCTCTGGATTTGTTTAGGAGGCACATAAACAGGTGCATGTGAACCAACCCTAATGTGAAAAACCAGCGGAGGACTCTTTCTACTCAGTGCACACAGTATTATCCCTGGCTCCGTGCAGTCAGCAAAATATCTCAGATCTAACATGGACAGTGACAGACAATGACAGTGGTCACTATTGTAACATCATGTAAGCTCTTGGGATCTTGGGGAAACATAATTGGAAATCTGTACTTTTCTCCAGGGTTTGGAAGTCAGGTAGCATATACATTTAATATGTTAGGACTACTACTACTATTACTACTACTGCTGCTACTACTGCTGCTGCTGCTGCTGCTGCTGCTGCTGCTGCTGCTGCTGCTGCTACTACTGCTATGACATGGTTCCTTGGATTATATCCTTTCTCCCAATACAATTTTGTTGCAGAAACAGGTAGAGACCTGAAAATGAAAATAACCTTCCGTGAAATAATGTGTGTATACCTGCTCAGGTGCTGGTGTCCCATCATGCTTTCTGGGTAGTGATCTAAGGGACTTTAATCCACAGGCTCTGATTCTGGGATTTTCTGATTCTGATTCTCTGATTCTTCATTAATCTACCCCAGCTGTTTATTTACTGCAAAGATTTGTATGCTGCCTATGCATACTCCTCTCCTAACAATATACAGTATGTATGTTATACCAATAAACTAAAAAAGCAGTCCAGGATTAAAACATTATGTGTTGCTGTCGTCAATTAAAATTTCCCTCGCTCCTTCTGCTATTCTACTGGCATGTCTTATTTGATGATGTCCACTACTTAGGAGAATTATTTCTAATGTCCTTTCTCTTTTATTTTTCTGGCTTTATATGGGCCAACCAAATTGGCAGTTCTTGCAGTACTGGAGTAGAGAATATATGGAACTCAAGGTTGAGCTGTTGGAATCTTGGGGTTCTCTAGGCCTGGCTGTTTTCCTGCAGATGTTTTGCTATCAGCCTAGGTCACCTCTTCTGTGCAATGTTGGCTAGTCCAGTAGTGAAAGTGTCAACCCTGAAGTTGGCCCAACTGTGGCCATTTTCTCCTTATAGCTTTCCTCTAAGGAGGTTTCTCTTCGCATTGCTTCAGGACTGACACAGCCTGGAGCTAAGGGGCCAGGGATGGGGGTGTAGAGATAGCTGGGGTTTGTAGCCTAAATAAAATTCTTTCCCCTGAGAATCAAGGACGTTTGTGCAGGCGTTTGAGAGGTGGAGAATAGAATAGAATAGAATTTTTTATTGGCTAAGTGTGATTGGACACACAAGGAATTTGTCTTGGTGCATATGCTCTCAGTGTACATAAAAGAAAAGATAGGTTCATCAAGAATCACAAGGTACAACACTTAATGATAGTCCGGGTACAAATAAGCAATCAAATCATAGTAGGAACCAGTCAATATAAATTGTAAGGATACAAGCAACAAAGTTACAGTCATACAGTCATTTGTGGGAGGAGATGGGTGATGGGAACGATGAGAAGATGAGAATGAGGTTACCTAGCAACTGGACTACATGCTGATTGGACCATGTGACTGGAGACTCTGGGGGGAAGTGACAAAGTTTTACTTTTAATTGGGTGTAAAACCGGCGGGAACTTAGAGCCAGTTTTCTACCAAGTCTGCGCCAATTTGATATGTCCCAATAAAATGTTCTTTGAGGAATATACCTGCCTCGGAGTTCTTATTGAAGGGGAGCCTTGGAACCTTGACAGAAAGATTTGCAAGAAAACAACCAAGCTCAAATAACCTCAAGAAACCAACAGTTCTTGTGGTAATCTGGTGGCTTGGAGGATAAGCACCAAATACAATAGAAGCCCCAAGAAACCATTTCACCTTTGTGATGATTGTGGTCTGATATATGCTCCTGTCTCTCACTTTGTATCCATGAAGAAGAATATCTTGCAGAAGACAGGGTCCCCTTGAGGCACCCCCAAGGATTTTGGATACAGCTCCCAGAAACATCCAAAACTGCTAGCCAAACAGAAGGGCAGAAGAATTAAATCCCTGATTGGGAGGAAATGGTACAAATTACCTTTGATCAAGTGGCTTGTTTGATTGTGTGTTGTCGCCAGTGTGTGTGTGTATTACTGGATTTTTAAAAAATTCTTTATATTGGTTTTTTTTCTTGTTTATACTCTGCCCAGAGTCACTGAGAGTGAGTGGGAGGCATATAAATCCTCCAAATAAATAAATAAATTTTAGTTAAGTTTAATATTGTAAATGAAATGAAATCAATTTTAAACTTTGGACTAGACTAGAGGTACAGCTGAACCAGTGGTGGGTTGCTGCCAGTTCAGACCGGTTCTCCCGTACCGGTGGTAGAAATTTGCACCCGCTCGCCAAACTGGCAGCGATGGCCAACTGTCCACGCCCCCGAACTGGTTCTCAGGTCGCCGCAGGTAGCAAAGAACCCTCTGCGCATGCGCAGAGGCTTCTGCGCATGCGCAAAGGGTCATTTCCCCATCGTGATGCGAACCGGTAGGGAAGGTAAGTGGAACCCACCCCTGAGCTGAACCTCTACTATACCATGTTTAGCCTTTGGTCTCCTCAATCCAAATATTGCTCAGTTTTGTTGCATGAGTGATTGTTGGGATCATGTTCCCAAAATCTCACTGCCTCCTCTTCCTCCCTCTGTATACGGTCACTTTGTCTTGGTATTCTCTTGGTATTAACAGAAACATTGCTCAGAGTTTCCAGCTGTAGCTCAAGAGAATAAAAATAAATTATCTAATTAGCTGTTGCTAAATAAATGAAATAAGTGAAATCCTGGCCACCAGTGATCAGTCTTGACATATGAGAGTTTGAGGTCAGCCAACAAATTAGACCAGACTAAGAAAACAATGCTATGTAGGTCTGCATTACTTTTATTGCAACGGCTCTACTAACAGCATCTTGCAATTTGAATATGCTTCCTCTTTATTTATTTATTTATTTTATTTATTTATTTATTTTGTCAAGCATGTATATCAGTGATGGCGAACCTTTTTTGGTCCGGGTGCCAAAAGGGGGTGTGTGCGCGCGCGCTAGCGCGTGCGTGCCCACACCCATTCCCTCCCCCCACGCATGCGCACAACCCCCCCCACGCTGCCCCCTGTGAATGCACACACCCCCCCGCGAACGCGCAAA
>QLTV01004259.1:232208-249962 GCA_003457575.1 Thermophis baileyi | reverse complement strand
GTGCTTCCTTATTGATATGAGCAGTTTTTTTTTTGTTATGGTAGTTATGAGTGGTACATGTAGTTTGAGAGTTCTTTTGACTTCAAGAAAGAAAATGTTATAATGGTCTTCGGCAGTAATACAGCCAGTGAATAGTGTTTGCCAATCAAGAGATGAGAGGTCAGTGTTTGCCAATCAAGAGATGAGAGGTCAGTCACTCTTCCTTCCCTTTATCTTTGTGGGAACCAGGTAAGGGCTTGTCTGAGATGTTTTCTCAATTTGCTTTCTTGGCTCAAGTTCAAGCCCCTCTTATCTGACTGTTGCCTCAATAGCAGCAATTCCTCCTGTCCTTCCAGGCCGTTCCCTCTGCCCTCTACAATTGCAAACTTGCTTACACAAACATTGCCTCTGGAAGAGAAATAATTAGGAAAACCAGATGAAAGACTGCAAGGTTTGGTTAAGCTGTCCAGACTCATGTAGAGTTGGGCAGCCTCCAAATATAATAAAAGGAACAAACTAACAAATCAACAAAGAATAGTAAAATAATAGAAATATTCTTTTTTCTCTAGAAAAATAAAGCAGATGTAGAACTGACTAGAAACAAGGGAGAATACACGAGAATACAATACACGAGAATACAATACACGAGCACACAATAGATACAAACTCGATTGCAGAAAATACGACTTCAGCAACAGAGTGGTCAATGTCTGGAATGCACTACCTGACTCTGTGGTTTCTTCCCCAAATTCCCAAAACTTTAACCTTAGACTGTCTACTGTTGACCTCACCCCATTCCTAAGAGGTCTGTAAGGGGCGTGCATAAGCGCACCAACGTGCCTACCGTCCCTGTCCTAATGTTCCCATGTACTCATAACCATCTCATGTATACTGTACATGTTTATACTTTTACTGTAATCTTATATATGCTTGACAAAAATAAACAAACAAACAAATAAAAGAATTGCATGGTTGCATAGAAAGGAGAATTCCATCGGATGCATTTGATCACGCAGGCAGCTGCTGAGATTCTTTCTTTTGCAAAGCCATTAAGATATGGGATGGAGATCTCAAGCCCTTAAGACCCCAACTCCCTTTTTGAGACTCCCAAATCCAAAATATGACAGAAACTTACTGAAAAATATCTCACTTTTTTTTTTAAAGCAAAGAGAATTAAGTTCTTAAATCTTTGGGTAGACAGCCTAAACATAAAACAGCATAAAAGTAAGAAAAACAACCAACCAACCCTGGATCATTCAGTGTTATCCCTTGGCATAGCCTCATGACATCACCACCTCCATTTCTGGGTCTTCTAATAATTGAGAATAATATTAAAATATAGGGCTGAGCTATGCTTTGCATATGTTTCCAAAAATAGTGTTTTGCAATGTGCAGGGTTATGAACAGACTTTTTGGTGCTATTGAGGGTAGCTGCACAGTCTCAGGAAAAAAAATGTTTTAACATATTGCAGATGGGCTTTATGTACATCTCTGTGTACTTCAAAGTATCTTTTAGGAGTCACATTTGAAGAACTTGCAGCCCTATTGTCAACGGGCTTTGGAGTACAAAAAAAAAAAGATTGATCATATCTAATATTCAAGGAATAGCTGAATTTTCTCAGAGAAGGCATTGCAGCTTAGCACTTTGTCTGCTTTCTGGCATATGAGAACCATATGCCCATCACATTTTCCATAAGATGTTCTCAAAATTCAGATACAATTACTGGCCCCAAAAGGAATGGGACCGTTGCCTTATGACGGGGCAATTAATTTTCCCATGGGGCCACGTGAGAAACGGGGGCTGTTGTGGTGGACGGCTGCTGCTGCCACCACCCCACCCCCGCTGCTGCCACTGCACTGCCCCGTCTTCCACCAACACCCCACCCCTGATGCCCCATCTCCGCTGAAGTCACCCCACTGACCCTCTGTCCCCTGACACTGCCGATGCCACTGGCCAGACGGGGATCGCCTATGGGCTGGATGTGGCCCACGGGCTGTAAAATGACCAGGTCTGCCTTACAAGGAAGATTCCCCCATCCAGGGAGGATCCTGTTTTGACACTCAGTGCCCTTGACCGCATAAGGAATCCAGCTTGAAAGATTATGGAGAGTGAAGAAACTAGTAGAATATATTAACTAATCTTTTCTTCCTATTCCAAAGCACCCTCCAGTGGGGTAACTTTGTCATACAATTATGGCTGTTGTTGACTGTACTATTCAGACATTTTTTCAAGTTTTCATCTAAATCACACACACAGTGATGAGAAGGTAGGTCATGTCATCCTTTGGCTGGTTACATAGTCTAGCCTTTCTCTCTCCATGCCCTTTTAATGCGCTGATGCTCTTGATCTTGGGTTTCCAGTTTTGAAAAGTGAAATATTTTCACGTTGTATGGCATTTGCTACAGTGTAAAATTTGTCTCTCCATCAATTAATACAGTCAGGAACCAACCTCTTGTAAATGGTTCTCAGTGCATGAACTATTTTTTTTTCTTTACAACATGACCTTCTCTTCTATAACCCTCTCTTACAAAGCCAGGTATGTCTGCAGTGGTAATACCTTCCTAGTTTCTTAACAAAACTCATATGGAATGGAGCAGTGCAGGCCAGCTGTATGACATCTTTAACATGTTCCAGTTGCAGGAAAGACTACTGTGTTCACTGCTCACAGATAAAAATACTTCCCCTGTGATGGGTGTGGGCTTTCAAGCAATTATGTGACAGATGATATGTGTTAACACAAACGCAAAGATATAATATGACAACCAGGGGTGGGCTGCTGGGGGTTCGCAGGGGTTTGGGAGAACCTCTAGCTAAGATTCTGTGCAGTTCGGAGAACCCCCAAATCCCACTCCTGGCTGGCCCCGCCCACCCCTCCCCTCCCCTCCCAGGAGTCCCCACGCGGCCCGTTTTGGATGCAGGTAAGTGCAGGGTGCACGCAGAAGCTCGGGGAGGGTGAAAAACAGGCCTACTGGAAGTTCGGGAAGGCTGGAAACGGGCCCATTTCCGGCCTCCAGAAGGCCTCTGGAGTCTGGGGAGGCTGTTTTCGCCCTCCCGGAGGCTCGAGGAAAGCCTCCAGAGCCCAGGGAGAGCAAAAATGCCCCCCGCCATGGTGCAGGCTGACTAGGCCACGCCCACCATGGCCACGCCCACCCAGCAACCGGGCAGAGAACCCCTTGCTAAAATTGTTGAAGCCAATCCCTGACAACTCTATAATTCTGTAACCTTGTCATGGCACCAAAGTGGAAAATTAAGTGGAGCAAGGATTGGACTAGTAATATTGGACTAGTCTTTTCTGTTGATGACTACTTTATTCTTGAAAGTGCCTTCAAGATCTTCTGGATCATTAACATGACATATGCAGCTGAGGCCATGAAATCATTCGATGCCCCTTTAACTTTCAGTATTCTTCATTCCATTGGCTGGTGCCATGTACAAGCAATAAATTCATCTGTCCTTCAAGATGTCCCATCTTGCCCTGAAAAAAAGGACAATTTAAGGCCACTTTTCAAGAGTCTGCTCTCCTCAAGTCCTCCACTTTCTGCCTGCCTGCCTGCTTTAAAGATTAAAATATCTAAGCAAAGCAGGAAATAGAATGTGAAGTTTACGCCCTTTGAAAAGAATGTCCTTAGATTGGAGCCTGATTACTGGAGAGGTATAATTTTCTGGCACTCAGTAAATGGGGAGAGAATCATAGGACTTACAGTACTCATTATAACTAGTCAAACCAGAAGTTTTTTTCAGATGATAGGAATTTTTGGAGGTTTATGGTGCTGCAGTAGCTGGAGCAGAACCAGGATATCCACTGAATACTTTGGGCCAATCAGTTTTAAGGTCCTTCCTTTACTGCATCACTGCAAATGTTACAGATTTTTTTTTTTTAAAAAAATCAGTTTCCAAATTGAACATCAAAAATTACAACTTTTCATATATATTTTTGTGGGGAATAAGATCAAGAAAAGAAAAGCTTAGGTATACAACATGGTATACAACATTCAGGTTGTATATAGGTTCGTAGAAGTCAGGGGTGGGTTCTAACTTACCTCGCTGCCAGTTTGCTTCCTCCCGCGCCACGTGGGCGCGCCTCGTGCATGCACAGTGCAAAAAAAAATTTAAAAAAAATAATTTTTTTTTAAAAAAAGCTGAAAACAAGATGGCGACACATGCGCAGTGCCGGAAACTCGGCTTCTGCACATGCGCAGAAGAAGAAAAAATAAAAATTTTAAAAAAAGATGGCGGCGCCCACGGACCAGCACCGACCGAACCAGATCCGTGACATCATCGTGACATCACCAGCGGGTCGCTACCGGTTCGGGCGAACTGGTCCGAACTGGGAGGAACCCACCTCTGGTAGAAGTGATGATCCATGGTGGCTACAATGAAAAATCATTTCCTATCAATGATTATCTAGTTGTTGAAACTTGAACTGTCTGATAATGCCATTATATAGCTCAATGGCATGGAACATTCATGGTATACAAGGTCTAGTTCTGACAACCACATTTTAAAAGAGGATGCCAGAGAGTTGGAGAACGTGCCAGAAAGTGATCAAGAGGAAACAGCTACACATCCCTGGTTAGAAACTGTTACAGTGTTTGCAGATTTTTAGGTGAGGAAAAGCACATTTTAAAAAAAGATGTCAGAAAAGATTCTGATTACACTAAAGGTGAAGGGAACAGAGAGAGAAAGGAACAGAGAAAGAGAAGCTTTGCTCATATAATGAAGTGACTTATGAAGATTCAGGGCAGATTAAAGAAAATTATGAGTTCACACAATGCACGCTCAAACCGTATTGTCACCAAATAATAGAATAGAATAGAATAGAATAGAATAGAATAGAATAGAATAGAATAGAATAGAATAGAATAGAATAGAATAGAATAGAATAGAATAGAATAGAATAGAATAGAATTCTTTAGTGGCCAAGTGTGATTGGAGTTGGACACACAAGGAATTTGTCTTTGGTGTATATGCTCTCAGTGTACATAAGGAGAATAAAATACATTCATCAAGAATAAAAAGATACAACACTTAGTGATAGTCAAGGTTACTAATAAGCTATCAAATCGTACTAGGAAACAAATAACAATATAAATTGAAAGATACAAGCAACATGGTTATAGTAATAAGTGGGAAGAGATAGATACTAGTAAGGAAGAGAAGAATAATAGTAATACAGTCTTAGTAAATTATTTGACTAGTGTTGTGGAATTAGTTGTTAAGCAGAGTGATGGCATTCTGGGGAAAACTGTCCTTGTGTCTAGTTGTTCTGGTGTGCAGAGTCCTAATGCAGTGAAGGCAAAGATCATGGAGACCTTGAAAAGAATCAAATAACTTCGTGGACTGTAAGGCAATCAGTGACTCTTAACTGTTCTTAACAGATCCTGGTGATCAGATGTATGTCTGTGAATATTGACTTCAGGGAAACAGCAACAAAAGCAGGATGCTGCCCTCATATCCTAAATATCTGGTTGACTACATGAGTAACAGGTCTTGAGAAAAGATTTATGCCTGTATTTTTAATATGACTCCTACATTTTTATAAATAAAATGTCATCCATCCCGGTGGATTACATTAGTTACAGCTTTTTGCAAAGCAAGGAGATCACTTGAAATAATTCTCTGGGACTGATATCTTCCTAATGACTGCAGTGATCCTTGAGGATCACATTGAGGATAGTGATCCTTGAGGATCACATTGAGGACATTGGGAATGGCCTTGAAGGACAGACGGAAGAGCAAGACAAATTCAGCCTGAGTCCAATCCAGGAAAATCACTCAAGAAAATGCCTTCCCGAACTCCTATGAAGATAAAATGAGGGTGGAGAGAAGCACATTCAGACTTTAAAGATTCTGTTACTTGCTGTTACAATAAAAGTAATCTCAACTTATATGGCATTGGGTTCTTAGTCTATTTCACCTCGTTGGGGTAACAGATCATAAGAGAAAAATCAGCCTTAATAGATAAGGCAGGGGGATTGGGGTGGGGATGGAGGATCTTGTGGCATTCAAGAACCAGTAGTCATTAGCAATCTGTCATCCCAAAATAATAATTTTAAAAGTGGTATATTTGTAGTTGTATGGCTTTTAAAAATCTTCTTCTGCTATAGTAAATTATCTGGAAGAAAATAAACAATTTAACTCCAAAGCTTTTCAAAACAGAAACAACCCTGTGGTCTCTGGTGTGGTTGCATTGCATGTTTACTGTCGTGTTTTTGAATTTTCTTTCTTTTGTGTTTTTATCATATTACATCCCTAATCCATATTTATACTCTCTCCTCCCTGCTCCTGCTTTGAAGTTTATCAAAGCTAATATACATACGCTTTCATCTTAATGTTCATAGCATCATATTCGGTAAAAGTACTTTGAGTTTGCCCAAAATATGTAAACATTAAAAAAACAACCCTCTTTCTGTGTGAGTCTGTTAAAACACTCAAATATATTTTTAAGGCATCTCTTTAACTTGCTTTTGCTGTCAGAGTGCACTGCTCGTGGTGCCTACCAAATGCAGGAGCCCTTGGACAAATTTGTCTGGTTTTATCACCATTATGGTTTTGATGGAGAGGAGTACTTTCTCCAACTACAACTGCTTTGCCTAGATTTATTGCTGCTAGCATTATCTATATTTCTGTTTTATCTTGCAGATATTTGAAAAAGTTATTTCATTAACCTTCCTTCCTTTCTCTCTCCTTCCTTCCTTCCTTCCTTCCTTCCTTCCTTCCTTCCTTCCTTCCTTCCTTCCTTCCTTCCTTCCTTCCTTCCTTCCTTCCTTCCTTCCTTCCTTCCTCCCTCCCTCCCTCCCTCCCTCCCTCCCTGATGGTGCAGTGGTTAGAATGAAGTATTGCAGGCAAACTCTGCCCACAGTTTGGAGTTCGATCCTGATAGGGCTCAAGGTTGACTCAACCTTCTGTCCTTCAGAGGTTGGTAAAATGAGGACCCAGATTGTTGGGGGCAATAGGCTGACATTTGTAAACTGCTCAGAGAGTACTGTAAAGCACTATGGAGCAGTATATAAGTCTAAGTACTATTGCTATTTCTGTTGTCCGTCCTTCCTTCCTTCCTTCCTTCCTTCCTTCCTTCCTTCCTTCCTTCCCCCCTTCCTTCCCTCCTTCCCTCCCTTCCTTCCTCTCTCTCTCTCCCTCTCTTTTCATACTGAATTATGCAGTTTCCCCTCCCCTCCCCTCCCCTTCCCTTCCCTTCCCTTCCCTTCCCTCATTATTGTTTTTATGATTTGTCAGGAAGATTTCTTTAGAAACTAAGCTATAATGCAGTATTGGCTACTGCTGACTTACCCTCTGGTAACAGCAGATTATGGGGATAATGACAAAGTTGATCCACTCCCCATCACTGGTGTGGCATCCCATCTGACAATCTTTCATGCCTCTTCTGCATAGAATCATGTACAACAGAATCGTTACCACTTCTATCTACTAATAATAATAGCCTTTATTGTCATTGTACATCATGTATACAACGAAATTGGTTGGTTTGTAATTGTAATATATTTACAATTCTTCTAGCCTTAGACCCAGTGAATTGAGTATGAATATTAAGCCACTGGATGAACATTTATTTCATTCTTACATTAATTTTCTTATTAAATGCACCAAAGAGCAAGAAATGCGATAGACATAGACACTTTTTTTTTTACTGCAAGCCATAGATTTTCCTGAAAGCAGTATACCTAGAAAAAAAATAAACTATTGTGGCCATGTTCTTAAAAAGATATGTAGATAGTCCTCAACTTACAACAGTTCATTTAGTGACTGCTCAAAGTTACAACAGCACTTAAAAATGTTACTTATGACCATTTTTCACAGTTACGACCTTTGCAGCATCCCCATGGTCATGTGATCAAAAGTCAGATGCTTGGCAACTGGTTCATATTTATGACCGTTGCTATGTTCCAAGGTCATGTGATCACCTTTTGTGACCTTCTCACAAGCAAAGTCAATGGGGAAGCCAGATTCACTTAACAACCGTGTTACTAATTTAACAACTGTGGCAAGACAGGTTGTAAAATGGGACGAAACTCACTTAACAAAAGCCTCAGAAATTTTGGGCTCAATTGTCATAAATCAAGGATTACCTGTATTCTAATATTTCAATTTTTCCTAATTAGAGCTGAGTCTGTCTCTTGTGAAACTATCCATTTTGTCTATCCTAAAAGGCAGACTATCATTTAAAAAAAGGGAAATACTGATTTGGGAGCAATGTTTCTATTGCCCCCTTCTTTCCAGCATTAAATAGATGTGAATGTGAAAAGATTGAAGTTAGAGACAGCATTGTAGCAAGCTGTGGCTTCACCCCTCATAGTAATTATAGAAACAGCAGCATACCTCCCTCTAAAACAGGGCTGTCAAACTCCCGGCCCGTAGGCCGGATGCGTCACGCGCTGCCCACGCCCATTTTAGCGAAGGGGGGGGGGAAGTCCCAATACATCACGTGATGCTGTCGTGACGATGTGAGTTTGACACCCCTGCCCTAAACCATGACCCTGGGCTCTTGGAAAGGGAGCTTTGGTGTCAAAGCGTTTAATGAAAAATCCACAGAAACCATTTACTTGAAATCACCAAGAGGAATGGATATCCAGTTTTGAGACCCTCTTCCTCCAGCATTTGAGAGCCACAGGAACAAGAAACACAGCCTTTTGTGTGTCTGAGAGAACATGCCCACAATAGATTATTTCCTATTCCATTTGGCCAGATGGCATTATTTTGCGCATCCCACCTCAGTTCACCACTCTCCGTGTTTATGTTTTTGTAGTTCATTTACAGGACAAGACTTAGAAAAGATGAAATTTTTGCAAGGGAGGGAATTTATTTTTATGGCAATGTGACCCTTGTGGTATTTGGCTGCAAATTAGCATTCAAGGCCAAAAGTTCAAAAACCACCTGTGGGAAGAATATCCTTTTTGGGATAAAATGGGCATTGGAGGAAAGGTGTGTTGAGACTGATGTTTGTGATCAGGCTAAAAATAAGGGACGCTCTCGCCCAGGAGACCCCCGGTTTCCTAATGCGTGTTAGTAGCCAATAGGGAGCCAGATGGCACTTGGCCACAGAGAGGTGAAAGGTCACTGGACAACTGGATGGGACTTGGCCTTTCTGTTGGTGATGGGAGACTTCATTTCTAGATCAGGGAAATTAACTTGAAAATATTTCACCTATCAGAGTCTCGTTTCCTCTTGGAATGCAGGGAACAGACCAATAAAAATTTCGTTACCTGCCTTTCAAGTGAAAAGCCAAAGGTAATTTCTCCCACATTAATTCATTTGCTCAAGTCTCATTCAACAGCGCTGGACACCGATCTCCGTTCCGAAAGATCTCATTGCTGATGACAGTATTTTGTCTGAGAAAAATAACAACATGTTGACAGTACAGGAACACACGGGGAATGTACAGCAAAGTGTTTTTATCTTGGCCAGAGATTGAAAGATCTGTGGCTAAACAGGAATAGCAGAGCAACTCACCGTGCAAAGTCAGTGAGGAAGCCAGCAGAAAGTTGGAAATTTCTCCCACTCCCAATACTTTTTTTTTTGCCCACCCATGGTCCTTTTATTTCTCTGCAGAGGTAAGAAAATATCTCTGAAAGGATGATCCAATGGCTCACAGGCTATCTATTAAATAATAAAGAACATGGAAGGAATGCATTCCTACAGGTTACCACAGGTAGTAGCAGGTAATACCTACAGGTATTACAGGTAATAACGCTGTAGTAACAAAAATACTGAAAATTTTGAGTTTTAGGTAAATTACAAAGGCAAAGTACTTGCTTGGAAGTTCATGAAAAACATATGCAACCATCACCATGGCCTTTCTGCAGGTTATTAATATAGACCAAGGCTACTTCTATTTCCATTTCTCCTTGTTGACTACATCTCCCAGCATGCACTAACTCAGTTTGTGGTTTACAAGCAATGCCTCACTATATCAAAGAAGAGCTTTTGGGGCCTAGCTCTCCTTGTTGTGCTATAAGTTATAACTCTTATTCTGCATGGCTTAAGGCATATTTGTGGAGATTTCTAGGAATTATTCCAACCTATGTGGAATAGTTGGGATGGATGTCCAAGAGCAAAACAAGTGAGAAAAGACCCATGCAGGGACCTATCTTCTTTTGGGGCCTTCGTGTCCATTCTGAGGACCATTCTGCTGGATGAACTGTCTAATTTTGTAATTAATTAAAGGAGTTCTGAACTTTTGCATTTTTTAAAATTTGGAATGGCTCACCCTGACAAAAGCTGACAAACTTCAGCCTACATCCTTACTTATTGCAAACCACTGAAGCAATCCTATCTACTTATTTATACTAGCTGAGAGTTTGATTCTTTTTAGGCCTTATGCTTGCCTTGTATTGCTCCAGTGGTCCTTTTGACCTCTTCACTTGATTTCTTTCCTCTGAAGCAGAGAAACAGAATAGGTAAATTACACCTCTGGCAGTACAAATAGCCTGGAGGCTTCTAATATTCTGCTAAGGTTAGTAGGCCCCTTCTGTAAACCTCTGAGGTTGCTCTTGACAATGATCTCAATATATTTTGTTTCAAAGGAAAATAAACTTCATTGCATCTTTCCAAAGCAGCAGGACCCAGGAGTCTACATTAGAGAAGCCTAGTGGGCAGCTGTGTAATCATAAGCAAGACCAATGGGACAGGGACCTAAAGGTTCCTTAGCCCAGCCGGGAGTATAATTTACTATGCCACCATCACAAAACCAGCAAGTTAGCATAAGAAAAGCATGTCAGGAGGAGTGATGGTGAAACTAAACCAGATAAAGCTCCAGCAGGATTTAAAAAAAAAAAACACCAAAAGAAAATATAACTGCATAACTCAAAATTTTAAAAATTGGGCTACTAGGCGATATTTATTGTGATGAATATCCAACTCATTTGTTCTCCCCCCCCCAAGGATCAATTTTCAGAAGAGGGGTTCTTGATCAGCACATATGTAAGCCTAATTTTCGATTTAGAGTATATACAAAATATTTATCGCTTAATAGATGTTTTTCTCCATTGACTGAAGAACAAGCCTCTGTCTAACGTACATTAAGCATGGAACAAGAACTCTGGATACAGATCGAAGCCCTGTTCTGCTTGGCTGCTGAGTTGGGAACACAACACAATTTTTATGCCAGCTCATTTTCTGCTGGCTCCTATACTGGATGATATGTCTTTTGTGCTGCCATGCAGAACAGTCCTTACATGGACATATGGGATGTCCTGGTATAAAGCATGAATGTATATATATATATATATAACTCAGTTATATATATATAACTGAGTGTTGATCCATTGATTGTGACAGGAATTGACAGACCAGCTTATCGCTCAAGCCTGACATTGTGAGCTATATATATATATATAGCTCCTCACAATGTATAGAGGTTTCCACCCTTGATCCAAGAGACTGAACTCCAGGTGGAAAGAGGGTGGGCAGAGTCTGGTGATGTTAAAGCCATAGTCCTGGATGAAACCCAGAGCATCCCTTAGTCCACGGGTGTCAAACACGTGGCGTCACGTTGCTGTCATGTGACGTATCGTGATGTTTTTCCCCTTTGCGGAGCTGGGGTGGGTGTGGCCTGCGCGTGATACATCTGGCCCACGGGCCACTAGTTTGACACCCCTGCTAGTACATCAGTAAGATGGCACCCAAAAATGAGCTGCTGAGAGAATGTCTGAGGCAGTAGCAGACATGGGAGAAAGGCCATGGCAAGACAAGACTCTGCATGGGATGTACCATCGACAGAGGTGGCTGACATTGGGGAATCCTACCAATGGCTGGAAAGGGCTTGACTAAAAGGCAGCACTGAAGCACTGATCATAGCAGCACAAGAACAGACAGCAAGCACCAAATATATAAAAGCAGGGGTCTTTCACACTAGATAAGACTATGCAGAGGCCTCAGACAGTTCAATGCATAGCGGCAGAGTATAAGATGCAGGCAGGAACAGCATACACTGAATGGCACAACCAAGTAACTGGCTTCGTGTACAGGAACATTTGCACAATGTATGCACTAGATCCTCCCAAGCCGAGATGGGAGATTCCACAGAAAGTCATGGAGAATAAGAGGGCTAAGATCCTATGGGACTCCCAGAAGAGTGCAATGCTAGAAATAGCTAAGATACTGTGCAGAACCCTCAAACTCCCAGATCTGAGACTGAGGATGACACAAACAACCCATAAGGGTGAGGAGGGATTTTTGTTATATATTCTTCCATTCAGTTATACCTGATTCTTGAAGATTGCCTGGAGAAGTCCCTGCAGTTTCCTTGGTGATATTTTCAGAAATTGTTTGAAAACATTTTCTTTATTTCTCTCACTCACAGACCCACACAAAATAGGAATTCCATGTGTAGAATAATAACAGAGTAGGAATAGATAGAGAAAGAAGTAACAGAAAGTCTGCATTTAGAAAGCCTGCACTCCATTCATTCCGTACCACGTTCATTTAAAAACCTGTAGAGAAAGCTCTAAAGCAGTGGTTCTCAACCTTTCTAATGCTGCGGCCCCCCCGTGACCCCCCCGCTGCCCGCTGCCGTGACCCCAGCGGTTCGGGCGTTCTGCGCATGCGCAGAGGGTAAAAGAACCCAAATGGCGGCGTCCGGGCGGGTGGGCGAAGTCTCCCGCTTCTGTCACTACCGGCTGTCCGGCGACCCGCAGGCACGGCCAAACCGGGAGCATTTCACCCCTGCAGTGATGGTGGCACCAAGATGGCAGGCTAACGCGCGCGGCGACCCCTGTGAAATGGTCGTTCGACCCCCAAAGGGGTCACGACCCACAGGTTGAGAACCGCTGCTCTAAAGAGTCTCAAATGATCAGAAGAGGTCATATTTGGAAGAGGGCCTTGATGCTGAGAACGGGACATAGCCAGCCATGATGCAAGGTCCGCAATATAAAGGGTATTTAGATATAGTTGCACATACCGGTAGATTCACAGTCACTGATATTTGGTCCTGACATGTCAGATTATATAAACCACGAATTGCAATGCCCAGCATTTTTTTTTTTTTTTAAAAATTGGAATGGGCTGCATACTAAAAATAAGCCTCGATGCCAAGAAAAATAGAGCACAATAGATTACATTTCTCCAGTCTGACCAATCCCAGCTCTGCTGTATTCTAAGGCCTTCGTGTCTCTGCTTATTAGACTGCCAAACACAATGGAAACACCTTTTCTTTTAGTTAATGAATATTAATTGTTGCAGCAAAAATGGAGGTTAATGTGATACTCTAGCTTGGGCTAGAAGATGAGGATACTCCATCATAGTCAAGAGTCTTGCCAGAGACACTCAGGATGATGCCACCAGGGAGCCCTGAGCTGAGCGCACTTGATGGCACTAGTGAAGGAAAATGGAGATAAAATCTTGATGGCACTCAGGGGCCTTCCATTTGGCACATTATGCCTCTACCCAGCCTTTATGTTAAGAATATTTTTTTTTTTACTTTGCAATGCCTGTATTGAGGTGATGACAAGCATTTGGGTGAAAAGCAAAAATACCACTGTCCTTGTTTTGTCGTGTTTTTGATAATGCTTGATTTCCGGACAACACATATTCCTGACATTTCTCCCCTCCTCTCCCTGCAACCCCCAGTGTTGGAAGAGTCCTGCTTTAAAGAAGAAATGAGCGGACTAAAATCTTTTCTTTTTAAAAAAAAAATCTCGTAACAGAGCAAGATAGATAAAAGATTTCTTCTTGCCTTCTAAATTCTGAAATGTTTCTTTTGCTAGGGGAATGAGCATGTGCTGGCAAATTACTTCACCAAAGTAGTGCATGGAATCTTGATTTCCAAAGAGGGCAAAATATAGAGGCTGTGATTGATTGATTGATTTTATTTATTTTTATCCTGTTTTTATAAATAACTCAAGCTGGCGAACCGCCAAATATTCCTTTCTCTTCCTATTTTCCCCACAACAACTCTGTGAGGTGGGTTGGACTGAGAGAGAGTGACTGGCTCAAAGTCACCCAGCTGGCTTTCATGACTAAGGCAGAACTAGAATTCCCGGTCTCCTGGTTTTTACTCTGGTGCTTGTGGGAAGCTAGCAGGGAAGGTTGCCAATTGTGACAGTGGGACACTGCAACCGTCAGAAATCTGGGCCGGTTGCGAAGGGCCTGGATTGCAATCATGTGACTGCAGAGGTGCTGTACCGTCCAGAACTTAGTGGGTCAGTTGTAACTACCACTCATTCAGTGCTCTCAGAAATTTGAAGGGTCACTAAATGAGTGATGGTTAAACATGGACCACCTGTATACATTTTGAGACTCAGTGAATATAGTATTCAATATAGTATTCATTCAGTAGATAGTAGTCCAAGTTCTATGGTTTTACATATCAGGACATAGTAAAAATCATCTGGTCCTTAGCAGTTCTTAAAAGTAGGTAAATACAATCTCAGATGAACAACAACACATGGCATATTATATCATGTCATCATTTATTTTACAAACAGAAAGCCAAAATGGAGAAGCCATGTGTGAAATTAAATAAGGCAGCAAACACACCTAATACTCCTTCCTCCTCCTATTTTTCCCATAACAACAACCCTGTGAGGTGGGCTGGGCTGAGAGAAAGTGACTGGCTTAAGTCACCTGGCCAACTTTCATGCCTGAGGTAGGACTAGAACTCTTGGTTTACTGTCTGGTGCTTTAACCATTTAAACCAAACTGGCTCTCAATTTTATGATTTCCCACTCTCTTCTACAACTCTGAACTCTTAGTGGTGTCCTATCCAGGGTTTAATCAGGTCCACCACAGTTATTTTAAAAAATGATACTGTACAATAGTCATGTCAGTTTCATTCTTTTCCTTCTTTCTTAATGTCTTTTCACATCATCACATCATCACATCATTTGATTTTCATGGAGTTGTCTATTGCATCACCAATAGTCCTCTAATCAGTGTACATACAATGTTAAGAATGTTTTTGCCGTAGTGTGCAGTAGCCTAGTTAACATGAGCTACATTTGTAATTTAATCGCTAATTCACTTACTTATTAAGGGCTTTTCTCTGTCTCTTGTATTTGATCCACCCTTATTATTCGCTGTTCCTATATAAACAAACCTGACCATCAGCCCACCTTTGATTTTAAATCATTTATTATCAGGGTGACAAAGCTCCATCTTAATGACTGAGCCCAGTGTTTATTCTCTCCTTTCTGACTTTCTGAGACCTTTTCGTTTAGTACTAATCTCTGCTTGTGTTCATTAACTACTGTAGTTTCCCACCTATGTGAAGTTTCGTATCTTCTTTCATGATTGCTGAGTTTGCTCAGAGCCTTAGTTAAAAGCCCTTTTGAATGTTCAAGTAAACAGTAGATCACCCTTCTCTACATGCTGGATATGTGCGGTATAGTGGTTAGAGTATTCAGACTCAACAACTCCTGTTTCAGATTTCCACTTACCTCTTAAGAGCATGCAAAAGTACTTTGGAGCAGTTACACTCATTCAATCTGTCATGTCTAGGCCTACAGGTGTCTCAGAGAGTGGAGTTCAAAATCAAGCTAATTGTCTGGTTTTCCTATTTCTGCTAGGGAAAATAGGAAGGCATCCTTTTCTCTGCTCAAACTGCAGAGATCCTGCCTAGATCTTCTAAAGGAAAGTTGCAATAATTTTTTTTTTAAATGATATTCTCAAAGAATGCAATGTTTTGTGAGAAAGGGCAGCCTGCAGTTTCCTGAATTCTCTGGATGCCTTCTGGAAATTAGTGTAAATTGGATACTTACCAGTCCTCTATTCCAGACACAAGCCAAGTTTTGATTATGAAACAAGCAACAAATCAAGAAACCTGAGAATAAAAAGAGGTGATTTATTTTCTATCTTTTTTTTTTATTTTGTCAAGCATGTATATGATAACAGGTAAAGTATAAATATTAATATGAGTATATAATAAGTACAAACATAGTTTTGAGTACATATTTTTCGAGTACATATTTTTCGAATACATGGGGACTTTAGGACAGGGATGGTAGGCACGCTGGTGCACTTATGCATGCCCCTTACAGACCTCTTAGGAATGGGGTGAGGTCAATGGTAGTCAGTTTAAGGTTAAAGATTTGGGGGTTTGTGGGTTTGGGGAAGAAACTACAGAGTCGGGTAATGTATTCCAGGCATTGACCACTCTGTTGCGGAAGTCGAATTTTTTGCAATCAAGATTTCGGTTGAAGCTGAAGTAGTCATTGACAGGTAGGACATTGTAGCAGATAATTTTGTGTGCTACACTTAGGTCAAATCGAAGGCGGCGTAGTTCTAAGTTTTCGAGGCCTAAAATTTCAAGTCTGGATGCATAAGGTATTCTGTTGCGAACGGAGGAGTGTAGTACTCGTCTCGTGAAATATCTCTGGACATTCTCAATTGTATTAATGTCCGATATGTAGTGTGGGTTCCAGACAGATGAGCTGTATTTGAGAATTGGTCTAGCAAATGTTTTATATGCTCTAGTTAGAAGTACAATATTACCAGAGAAGAAGCTACGCAAGATTAGGTTAACCACTTTTAGTGCCTTCTTAGCAATGCTGTTGCAGTGGGCTCTGGCACCATTGATCAATAAGGTTTAGAATTCAATTGTCACTAAGACACCCAAAGTATCAATTCAGAGACAGATTTGTTGTCTGTCCTCCACCTATGATAGTATCGTCCTTGACCTCTCTTAATTTTATTTATTTTATTTATTGATTTCTATAGCCGCCATCCCTGCAAAGGACTCTGGGCAGCTCACAATTCAAAATTCTCTTCATCCTCTAACAAACATTAAAACCAGAGGTGGTATTCAGCAGGTTCTGACCAGTTCTGGAGAACCGGTAGCAGAAATTTTGAGTAGTTTGGAGAACCGGTAAATACCACCTCAGACTGGCCCCACCCCCATCTATTCTCTGCCTCCCGAGTTCCAGCTGATCAGGAGGAAATGGGGATTTTGCAGTAACCTTCCCCTGGAGTGGGGAGGGAATGGAGATTTTACAGTATTCTTCCCCTGCCACGCCTACCAAGCTATGCCATGCCCACCAAGCCACGCCCAGAGAACCGGTAGTGAGAGGAAGATAACAGATAGATATGAAAGAGATGGCGCAAGAACAAGAGCTCAGACAGAATATAGGAAAGGAGGCCAAAAAGAAAGTGCAAAATGAAAAAACGGAGGAAAGAGAAATAAACTTGATCTCAATGAACATAAATGGTTTGAACTCACCAATTAAAAGAAAGAAAATATTATTTAGACTCTCAAAACAAAATCCAGATATCACATGTCTCCAGGAGGTCCATATTAAAAGAGAACAAAGCACTGTTTTGGAATACTCAAAATTGGGTAAATTATATTTAGCATTATCAACAGTTAAGAAAAGAGGAGTGGTAGTATACATTAAAAAATGGTTAAACTCTAAATTGATATATAGTGACAAAGAAGGTATAATACTGATAGTTGAAATAACATTAGGATATAAGAATATATTATTGGTAGTAAGTCCATATTAAAAGAGAACAAAGCACTGTTTTGGAATACTCAAAATTGGGTAAATTATATTCAGCTTTATCAACAGTTAAGAAAAGAGGAGTGGTAGTATACATAAAAAAATGGTTAAACTCTAAATTGATATATAGTGACAAAGAAGGTAGAATACTGATAGTTGAAATAACATTAGGATATAGGAAAATATTATTGGTAGTAATTTATGCGCCAAATATAAACCAGAAAACATTCTACACTAAGATATACAAAAAATTGATTGAACTACAATGGGAAAACATTTGTATAATTGGAGATTTCAATGCCGTAGTAGATAAAAGAAAAAGAT
>QLTV01004259.1:195954-220860 GCA_003457575.1 Thermophis baileyi | reverse complement strand
TTCCCTACCGGTTCTGTGGGCGTGGCTTGGTGGGCGTGGCAGGGAAAGGATACTGCAAAATCTCCATTCCCACTCCACTCCAAGAGAAGGATACTGCAAAATCTCCATTCCCACTCCACTCCAAGAGAAGGATACTGCAAAATCCCCATTCCCACCCCACTCCAGGGGAAGGATACTGCAAAATCCCCATTCCCTCCCCACTCCTGGGGGAAGGATATTGCAAAATCTCCATTCCCATCCCACTCCAGGGGAAGGATACTGCAAAATCCCCATTCCCACCCCACTCCAAGAGAAGAATACTGCAAAATCTCCATTCCCACCCCACTCCAGGGGAAGGATACTGCAAAATCCCCATTCCCTCCCCACTCCTGGGGAAAGGATATTGCAAAATCTCCATTCCCACCCCACTCTGGGGCCAGCCACAGGTAGCATTTGCCGGTTCTCCAAACTACTCAAAATTTCTGCTACCGGTTCTCCAGAACCTATCAGAACCTGCTGAATTTCACCCCTGATCTGTGCCCAGTCCAAATGGACACATTTATAGTGCCAGTACAATAAAATATATATACTCCCAAAGCCGTGATTTCCTTAGATCCTAGATAGCCACTAACAAACTATTCAGAACAGGAAACAGAAAGAGCTGGATTCAGGTTTTCTGTTTTCCTTGTTGGTAAACCATCTTGTGGTACTTGCTGGTGGGTCAGGGCTATAATATTTAAGGGAATCCAAAATCATTACTCCAAAACCAAAAGGAAAACAGTTTTTCCTTCAAACAGAATGTGGAAATTGAAATTCCAATTCCCCAAAGACATCTTCCTCTGTGAAAGAGTTTCCTCTGTTCCCGCTAGATCAGTGGCAAATTGCATTTCCAAACATTTCCATCTGTTGCAGTTGAAGTCCTAGAACATCAGGCCAGGGGTTCTACAATTATATTGTAGAACAGAATGAAGTTAGCAGAATTAACTCGTTTCATCTAACTTCTTTTGCCCTCTGGTATCTTATGATGTCAGACTCAGACTGGCTTTTCCCTCCATCCCTCTTTTGAATTTTAGCTATTTTACACAACATTTTGGGCTAAAATGAGTTTTCACAGCTGGGTAATAAACTGAATCAATGGAAATATTGACATAGCACCGGGTATATCAGTCCAAACAGGTGTCCCTTTAATTACTCTCATTAAAAAGAAAACTTTTGACAACTTAAAACAGCATCCCAGGATGGTGGCATTGGAGGTTGAAATGCTTCGTGATAGGTTATGATTCAATCAAACTAAAGACAAGTCCTTCCACTTCCTGTAAATTACTGTGACATTGAGAGACAGCGTGCTCAATAAATACAAAGCTCAAGAAATAAGTTTCTGAGAGTGTATTTTCACCAAATATCGCTAAAACTAGTAGCAGTCTAAGAAAATGCATTCTAAGTATGAGATTGCCATCATGGTTAGGCTAAGGGAAACAGACCTGTACTTAGCCATGAACATCAGGAGCTGTGGAAAAAATAGCAGCCAGCTTGGATTGAAAGACAAACAAGGCAACGCTGAAAAAGAAACAGGAATTTGGGACTGAAACACAGCCATGAATACAAGACTTATGCAGCCATTCCTTAAATTCTATTTAAAAAAAGAAAAGTAGGGTAGTTGTAGTTTGTTTTTCTTTTGAGAGAACTAAATGACATTTGCAGACTCAGTAGTTTATCCCATGTTGGCAAATCTGAAAAAAAAAATCAAACAGAATAATGGAGGGACTTTTGCACAAAGGGAATCTGCCCAAAGGTAGGATGGTAAATGAAAGATGTACAGGTGGTCCTTAACATACATCTGTAATGGAGCCTGCCCATTATAGTCGCATGTCACGGGGGTTGCAAATCGGATTGGTCACTTGACCTGATTTTATTACCTTTTTTGTAGCAGATGTTAAGGGAATGCAGCAATTGTTCAATGAATACCATGGTCGTTCAGTGAATCCATTGTTTGCTATGGTGCGGATTTGCCAAAAGCTGGAAGTTTCAGCAAAACTATCACAAAATGTGGTCACGTGACTGTGAGACACTGCAAATATCTACAGGGTTCATTCAGGGTTGATCAACGGGACCAGTGGTTTAGTCTTCCGAGCTTTCAGGCTCATGCTGGAGCCCATCCTCAGGGAACTGGGAGTTGGGCAGCATACAAATTTAATAAATAATAATAATAACTTCTCTCTCGCCACACAGTTAAATATTTATACAGGCAGATCATAATCTGACACTGCAGGCATGACATGACCAATGTATATTTGAAAATTGGCTCTTAGGGATTATATCTCAAGGTATAGATTCTGCAGATGGCAATCCATAACCAATCAGAAATCTATTTTTATGGGACACATCCCGTAACAATGCTGCAGTAGACTTACAGGTCATCAGTTGGAATTGCTGGTTTTAGAAAAGCTTTTGTCAGGAAGCTATGAAAAGTACGAGTTGCAGTAGTCTAAACCTTGAAAGCTTAGCTCAAAGAAGAACTAATCTAAGTACCTACTTCAAGCGCCTTTCTAGAATGGATGAAGTAATTGTCCCTTGTGGGGGGGGGAGAATCAGCTCTATAATTTCACTAAACCAACAATTTGGAGAGTAGATCCAGTTCTGTCCATCTTCAGTTCCCTCTATCCCCCTTGCTGTGGGACACAATGGTTAAATACAGAAGATTTAACTGAGTTTCTTATAGAAATATATTTGAAGAGCCCTGGAAATAGAGGACAGAGCCCATATATTATTTGAATGCCAGCTGTATAAGAAAGAGATCAATATCTTGGACTGCACATTAGATGAACACCCTGTTGATACCTTTACATTAAAACAACTCCTGTGAGGTCAGAACCTCAAAATTACACATAACATGGCCATTTATCTGAGCAAAACAGTACCATTGTGAACTGCATATGTGAATCTGATTGGAGTAAATTGTGGAAGTGACACAGAAATATGATTTGCATTTTCTTTTGTTTATGCCGTTTTACTCTATTTGGTAACACATGGTTTTTACTGTTCTGTATTTTATATTTTGTATTCAGATACAGCCTAATAGCTAATAAATAAAGTATTTTTATTATTGTTATTATTACCTCTTGCTGTGTATCGCTGAGAATCTAGAGACATTCAGAGGAACCTCACCAAACAAGACAATATATGCAGCTTCATTTGTTCAGGCACAGTTTTATGCTATGTTTTAACATTCAGAAGAGAACTGCCCTGAAGATTGTTTTGTGTAACAATTTATATGCTAACCATGTGTGTGCACTCTTGCTCCTTTCTACCTACAGTGATAGTTGCTTTTCCCTGTCGGGTTTTTTAACAGATTGGCATATAGTTTTATGTGGAGGCTTTTCCCCCAGTAAGATCCCACACACATTCCAGAAAAGAAGATGTTGGCATACTTTCATAGCTAAAAATATTATTTATATTATCTTACTGCAAATATAAATATATTAAACACCACTTGACATCCACATTTGTTATTGTCTTGACATCACAAAACCCCAAAGGGGAAACCAGTTATATTCCCTTGTAGTGTTGCCAAGCATTGATCTGTCTTTGATTTCCCATCTGTGTTCAATATGTCCAAACATATCAGCCTGTTGGGGATGCACTAGATAGTTGGGTGTACATCACCTGTTCTGTTTGGTAGGGCAGAAGCCAAAGGGGCCTAAATGGGGAGGGGAAAAAAAGCTTTAAACCAGAGCTATAAAATCATCTGCGATAATAAGGAAGACAGAGCCTTTAACCCACAATCATTTGAAATACAGCCAAGCATCACATATGCACGATGTTCTCGAGATACAGAAGGGATATGAAGTCAGCAAAATGAACATCGGCCCCTGATTTTGGTTATTCGAAAAGCAGGCTCAACATTTTTGACATGAAAACATTGTACGAAACAACGCTCGATCAAAAGTGCGGCTCTGTTTTGATTGCATCTTACAAACACGTGAAGTTTAGCTTTACAAGAACCAACAGCCTGAAACTCGCCAAGTATTTTGTTAATGTGGTTGGGTTTAAGCCACAGCAGGGCTAATCCATACAGGGCAATGACATGACAATTCTGTGGCTTGAGTGCACACAGGCAGATTGGATGACGCCTGTCCTCAGTCTGGTGTCTGTTGTATTGAGAGGATACCAAATCTCCCCTGTTAGCCGCTACACATATTCAACCTCTCCTCTATGATGACCCAGGGGTGGGCACGGAAGCAACACAGCCGGAACGAAGGCTTAACTCCCCTTTATTGCTCCAACTTTCCCCCAAAAGTGCCACCGTTCACTGCAAGTCCAGGAGCGAAGCTCTAAACATGCATCTCCAATAGTTCCTGGCTGCTATTACTCCAGAGGACCAGCACAGTCCTGAGAGCAGCCACAGTTCAGAGAACTTGGTCCCAGGGAATCCTCGTCACAGGAAGAGTTCACCCGGAGCAGAACTGTGTCGCTGCGAATTCACACATAGCCAGGCCAGGCAAGCAAGGCAAGCAGGGCAAGGCACAGCAAAATATCCAGACGTCAGTAACAGCACATGAGGCTTGAAAAAGGCAACTCTTGTTCCCAACAAGCGTCCCTCCCAATAGCGTCTCTTTAAATCTCATTCGCCAGGTGAGCCTTGTGAAGAGTCGTCGGGTTGCCCTGTGCTGATCTCGCCTCCTCTCCATTCTCTGTGCTCAGGGATCGGGGGGTGGGAGGTAATCGCTCATCGCTGGAGCTCCATCGCTCCTCTGTTCCGCTGCCTGCCCTCTCCTCCCCCCTTGCTTGGTTGTCCTGCACCCTCTCTCAGGGGTGAAATGCTCCCGGTTCGCTCGTACCTATCAGTCGCCATAGAGCGGGTCGCCAAGGTAGCGCGAGTCGCCGCCCACCTGCCTGGATGCTGCCATTTGGGTTCTTTTACCCTCTGCGAATGCACAGAATGCTTTGCGCATGCGCAGAGGGTAAAAGAACCCAAATGGCGGCATCCGGGCGGGTGGGCGGCGACTCGCGCTACCTTGGCGACCGGCTCTACGGCGACCGACAGGTACGAGCGAACCGGGAGCATTTCACCCCTGCCCTCTCTCCTTTGCTGGTGATCCTTCCCAGGTCCGAGGGACTTGGGACTGCCTTGTCCTGCTCCTCTGGTCATTCCTCCAGGGTGAGAGAGGCCGCATATCTTCCTCCATCGCCCCTAGCTCCATTTCAACCTCCTCCTCTGACCCAGGCTCCGATGGGGCCATGACACCTCTATCTCCTGTTACTCATGGAGATAAATAGGCCAACATGGCCTCTCCATATAAGCATACTTGTATAGAACAAGGACTTACACTCCATCAACAGATATCGGAGAGATGGACTGGATGTTTCTCTCAGGTCCAGCTTCCACCAATCACCTGCTTCTACCAGCACTTAGAGTAGCAGGACAACTCAGTGGTAAAGTCTTTCTCAGATTGCACTCAATTGCTGAGATGTGCCCATAACCTCCCCCCCTGCATTTCCCAATTTAACCAACAGCCCTGTGATTTCTGACATCTAAGGTATGCCCATGCTAAGCATCTGAGCTTAGATGACAGTGGCAAAATTGGTTTGGTGTTGTTATCTAAAGCATAAAATAATTAATGCTTTTTTGCTGCGTATGCCAACAGAACACATTATGGTTGACCTGCCCAACAGATGAATTTTCTATCACTAAACTGGCTCCTCCTTACAGCTCAGCAGTGACAGTCTACAGGTAAAAGAACTGGAAAATGATAATAGGCCTGCCACATGTGTCTGATGTTCTCTTTCCATATTCCATTCCCAATTTCCCAAAAATTTTACACTCTGTTGTTATTCACAGCTTTTTTCTTCCGATGAGGTAAAATAAAGATATAAAACTGACCCACCCCCCACATCTGCAGCTCCCTTGTATTCATGAGTGTGGGCCAACACAGGTTTAATCAGCAGATGTTTGAAACGCACTATGCCCTAAAGCCATTTCAGATAGGCTAGAAAAATTCCTGCCAGAAATTTGGAGAAATTGCTGTCAACGATCTGTTCCCCAACTGGAGCTCCAGTGTCATGGATTTCAAGTGATATACCTCCCAGTCAATATACCAAAGGAGTATCAGCTTAGGAAAGACAGGTCTTGATCAATCTATTAAACCAGATAGATCAACAACTTGAGGTAACATCTCAGATCTCCTAAGAAATCATTTTATCAGGTTACCATTATCTGTCCCATCTTTGGCTGTTCAGTTCCCCATGAGACAGGGAGAACTATAGTTGAACCTCTGTGACCAATCATGACCTTTTGCAAGAAGAAATCTTAGAACAGTGGAACTGTGCCTAAACTCAATTAATCTTGACTGACCAAGCCTGGAACAGACTCTTCATCATCCAAAACCCAACGGATTACAATGTGACCGGGAGCGGGGGGGGGAGTCTAATGCTAGTAAGAAAAATAATTATATTAAGCCTGCTACTTTCTCCAGCTATTGGCAGCATAAGTCAATGTTGACTTGTTTCAAGGAATGGGATCTGCAGGCCATTTGCTCATACTCGGCACGCTGCTACTATGACAAGCAGCTGCAGTTGCCGTTGGCCTCTCGCTGGGGGTTTCAAAGTCAACCCACCCACACTTCTCTGGGGGAATCATACAGGACAAGCTGCTTGCACTATGGGTTTTTTTTCCCCCATTTTATATCCATTCTTGCAATTCAGCACATTCAATAAGCCACGTGGTCGTCTCTAACTTCCACTTCTCCCGGTGGATTGCGATGAGATACCTAACGAAAAGGCAGCCACTGCAGAGAGGGCTCCTCTTCTCAGCAGCCTTCAGATGGTTAAAAAACAAATCTGTTTTCTCAGAGTGAAAATATGCAGAGCTTTAACGAACAAAATTTATTTTGTTGTCACTAAGTAATGATAAATATTTCCAGAAATGGCATGTTCCCCATATATTATAAAATCTTTTTGTTGGAGGGATATCCTCAGGGATGCTGAAGGGAAGCTTGTGTTGATGCCAAGAAATTAGTATCACAGCTTTGTTTAATGAAAAGGTCAAGAAAGTACATGATAGCAGCTAGATTTCTTAAGACTCTGGCTCAGGGATCTTTCAAAACTCTTCAGTAGATGAACAAATAGGCTCCTTTAATCAGAGGTTGCCAGCTATGGACATTTGAAGGGGGAGGGGGAGGAAGCAGTTTGTAAGTGTGGAGACCCTCCATTTCACAATTGTAAATAATGTATTTGAAAGAAATAGATGGAAATGATTATGCGTATTCACATCCCTTTTGGAATACCCTGTTTCCCCCAAAATAAGACATCCCCTGATAATAAGGCCAATCGGGCTTTTGAGTGCATGGCAATAAGGCCAAGTGCTTATTTCAGGGTTCCAAAAAATATAAGACGGGGTCTTATTTTCGGGGAAACATGGTAGCAAGCTTCAATGGTCTGCTTGTGTAATGCTTGCTTCTGATCATCTTGCTGTTGGAAATCACTTCGGACTCAAAGCATTTGCTCCCATGTTTACCATTTCTCTCCCCCCCCCCCGAAAATCAAATTCATATTCATTTATTTAGAATAAAACTATTTTGTGGAGCCAAGTCCTAGGCAATTACGCATAATGTTTCAACTTACATCAAGGGTGTCAAACTCAAGGCCAGCGGGCCAGATCCAGCCCACAGGGTGCTTAGATCTGGCCCGCAAGGCCACCCTGGAAACAACGAAGCGGCCCTTGCAAGGTCCGTTTTCGCTGGCGGAGGGTTGCAGGCGGCCGTTGCAGCCGAAAACGGAGCTCGGGAGCCCGTTTTCACTGGCGGAGCACTAGGGCCACAGGCGCCCCTGACATGAGTGACGTCAAGCTGGCCACGCCCACCCCAGCCCCCCGAGGTCAAACACAACCCTGATGCGGCCCTCAATTAAATCAAGTTTGACACCCCTGACTTACATGATCAATACTGCATTTTTACAGTATATGTATCTTTTCTGTAATAAACTGAATGGAATTTATTCAACAGGTGTAGAGAGGTTGGGGAACCTGTAGACCTCCCAATGTTAATACATTGCAAGTTCCATCATTACTTAGAATTTCCACCACCATGGACAGCCACAGTGGGAGGGGTGTGTGCGTGCGTGCGTGCGTGCGTGCAAACAACAACGCATTTGTCACAATATTTTGACACAAACACTGTCCTTTTTGGATTTGTGTCAAGCTGTTGCAAGCAAATACTAAGGTGCAAAGCTTCTCCCATGACATTAAGATACATATTTCTTTATTTTGACAAAATCATGGCTTGCTGTGGATATCCTGTCTACCTCTATAACTTAGGATGCAGCTTAAAATAGAAATAACTTAGTATATTGACCGCTAGTGGCCAGTCATATATTTCCAGGTCTTTTATTCTCTGTTTAATGATATCAACTAAAGAAATGGAGTGACATTTGCTGAAATAGCATGTAGTTATTTTCAACTGTGATTTGTTTTTTTTTCTTTTTGAGAATCTTTTGATTATAAGAACTCTTTGTAAGAAAGATATGATTTGTCCCCTGTGAGAAATCTCTGTTTTTGAAGAGCTGTAGAATACTTCTGAAAATCCACCATGCCATTTCCTTCACCACCTTATACATGTTCTATTTGGCCCTTTTGTGGAGACTGTAACAGGTATTGTTTTCTTTCTTCTCTGCTGTGACTTCCTTCCCCCGTGTCATCACAGCAGAAACTACACTCAAGGAAAGAAGAAGAAGGAAGAGGAGGAGCAAAGGTCTTCCCTTCTCTACTTCTTGCAATGAAAACGTCTGCGGGCACCACTGAATTTCTATTACTAAGAAAAAAACAAAACAAAAGAGTTACCAAAACTTATCATTTCAGATTCTGGAACACCCTCTGGGGAAGTGGGTTACTGATGTTAACCCAACCAGGTAGCATCAGTGGTGAAATCTACTTACCTTCCCTACCGGTTCGGAAGTGCTCGCTCTGCGCGTGCTTTTTTGCCCACGCTCCACTCACGCACAGGCTTTTTCACCCTCTGCGCATGCGCAGAATGCTTTGCGCATGTGCAGAGGGTAAAAAAAACCCAAAATGGCCGCATCTGGGCGGGTGGGCGGAGCCTCATGCTGCCGTCGCTACCGGTTCTCCAAACCACTGGCAGGTGGTGCTACCGGTACACCCGTACCAGGCCGAACCGGGAGCATTTCACCACTGGGTAGCATTCTACCTCGGGTAAAGCCAAGATAGATCCCCAACTTCACTATTCCAGGCACAGTAATGGATTAAACCAGGCATGTCCAACCCTGGACAGGTGGCACTGGATAGCTAGTAATGCCCCACAAGATCGTAAACTTTTAATATTAAAAGGTAAAGGTTTCCCTGTCCAGTCATATCTGACTCTAGGGCGTGGTGCTCATCTCCATTTCTTGGTCAAGGGAGCCAGTGTTGTGCAAAGACGTTTTCTGTAGTCATGTGGCCAGTATAGCTATATGCCAAAGGCGCACAGAATTCTGTTACCTTCCTACTGAAGTGGTACCTATATATCTACTCACATATGCATGTTTACAAACTACCAGGTGGGCAGGAGCTGGGGCAGGAATGGGAGCTCACCCCATTGTTCAGCATTTGGGTCTCAACCCAGGCTGCCAACTTTCCTCATTTTTAACCGCTGAGCCATCGTGCCCCCTCTTTTAATATTCATTCATACATACATACATACATACATACATACATACATACATACATACATACATACATAGCAATAGCAATAGCAATAGCAATAGCAATAGCAATAGCAATAGCAATAGCACTTAGACTTATATACCTCTTCACAGTGCTTTACAGCCCTCTCTAAGCAGTTTACAGAGTCAGCCTATTGCCTCCAACAATCTGGGTCTTCATTTTACCGACCTGGGAAGGATGGAAGGCTGAGTCAACCTTGAGCCTGGTGAGATTTGAACTGCCAAACTGCTGACAACTGGTGATCAGCAGAAGTAGCCTGCAGTACTGCACTCTAACCACTGCGCCACCGCGGCTCATATGTATGTATATAATATGTGGTGGAAGACAATTCCTCTTCACTCAGTGTGGCCCAGGCAAGCCAAAATGTTGGACATGCCTTGAATTAGACACTTAAATTTTACTTCATGCAGCAATAAAGGTTACATTCTCCATTCCACTGGAAGACATCAGGCCAATTTAGAGGGTGTACATGGCACACTTCATTCTGTATTCCCACACCTTGTCATCCATTGCTTTCCAGCAACTCCCATTTGACTGTGAGGCAACTACCTCATCTGCCTAATGGGAGAGCTGGCCCTATTTCTTTAGTCTGTTCTCTAACAGATTTCTACACAACGGTCAAAACTTTCCATTTGGAGGAAGGTATGTTGACTTACAAATGGTTTCATCTTTCTGAAAGGGCTTTAATTGCTCTGGTTAAATTGTTTTTGACAGTGGTTCACGTTTCTTTCTTTTTTTTCTTTTTCCTCATTGCCTATTTTGTGTTTGTGGCTCTGTTATTATATTTATTATTGTTGCCATGCTGTTTTCCCACATTTTACTGCCTTAAATCTCTGGCTGGTTTAGCTCTCACCACCATGCTGAAGAAAGAAAACACATCCCTATTTAGGAACACGCAAATAAATGAATGTATCTGGCTAAATCTGATCTGTGCTTTTCGTGATCTCTCTGCAACCCCTGAAAAGTTAAGAGATTAGTTGAACTGAATTCATGGAGTAAGGAAGTGGGAAGAGTGTCAAAGACCTCAAACATGCTGACCATTGCATTTCCCCAGGGTGCCATTATTCCTCCAACACCTGAGCTCAATGATGGGTTGAGTCAACTGAGTCTGCTGTATCCAAACATTTTTCATTTCCTACATGGGGGGGGGGAGAAGTTGTTGCAATAATTACAGCATAATAGTGGTCGTGAATCAAGGCCATCTATCACTGGACTCCAGAGTTTCTGGTTAGCTTTCTTGTTAGAAAGCAAGACTCAGTGAATACCTATAGAGAAATAGGAATGAAAGACCACGCTTCATTTAATAGTATCCTAATTGCCAAATCCCTCCAAGTGAACTTTGGGAAGGACTAGAATGGGCCAGAGCTGAAGCAAAACAGACCTGAAGCCACAAGTTTCATTGCAAGAATGATGCAGAGATGTCAATGTCACTTCTCCTGCTGAGGAATTAGAGGCTATCAGTCCATTACCCGGTACGTACAGGCAGAAAGAAGTCCTAGGCTACATCAACAGAAGATCACGGGAAGTGATAGTACTGCTCTATACTGCACTTGTGAGGCCACGTTTGGAATACTGCATCCAGTTCTGGTTACTATAATACAAAAAAAAGGTGCTGAGACCCTGGAAAGAGTGCAGAGAAAAGCAACAGAGATGATAAGGAGTCTGGAGGCTAAATCATATGACGAATGGCTAAGGAAACTAGGTATGTTTAGCCTAATGAAGAGAAGGCTTAGGGTGGGATCTTGTCTTGGGAGATTATCACAAGGGCTATCACAAAGAAGAGCGGATTGATTTATTCTCCATAACATCTTAGGCAGGGGTGAAATCCAGCAGGTTCTGACAGGTTCTGGAGAACCGGTAGCAGAAATTTTGAGTAGTTCGGAGAACCGGTAGTGGAAATTTTGAGTAGTTCGGAGAACCGGCAAATACCACCTCTGGCTGGCCCCAGAGTGGGGTGGGAATGGAGATTTTGCAGTATCCTTCCCCTACCACGCCCACCAAGCCATGCCCACCAAGCCACACCACGCCCACCAAGCCACGCCCACAGAACCGGTAGTAAAAAAAATTGGATTTCACCACTGATCTTAGGGCAATGGGTGGAAGCTCATCAGAGGGAGATCCAACCTGGAAATAAGGAGGAATTTTCTGACAGTGAGAATGATAAATCAATGGAACAGCTTGCCTCCCAAAATTGTGGATGCACCATCTCTGGAGGTTTTCAGGAAAAGACTGGACATTCAATTGTTTGGAATACTATCAGGACTCCTGCCTTGGGCAGGGGGTTGGGGTAGAAGTCCCCCAAGGTCCCATGGTTCTATGAAATTATTCAGGAAAAAAAAAACTCACTAGAAAAGGGGGTGAGAAGTTCCTCTTCCAGTTTCCAAGATTCTGCATGTACCCTGAGCGTTAAAGATGCCTGATTGAAATCTGTGCAGGTCCTTGAACTTGACAAACTACTGTATGTGGGGCTTCAAACTTGGTAAGGTTCAATAGCAGAGCCCCAGGGGCCTCAGGTTCTAGAAACGCCTTGAGGCACTAATCATACAAAAAGGTAGTGTAAACTCTCACATTAGTCTAAACACAATCTCCCTTAACTCCTTTTCCCAGCCCCAGGGAAAAATGGAAAGTCCCAATGCTGCCAATGCACACAGTTGCATTTCTCCACTATTGAGTTCTTTAATTCTCCCCCGAATACTAAATGGGCCCTTGGTCAGCAGATGTGCCCTTCCCAGCTTTTAAGCAAGCATTCTAAAGCAACCTTCCACAACCTAGTGTGCTCCAGATGTGTTAGGACTAGATATAGTCTACCCACTCTCACAAAAATGCATTTGTATGACTGAATCTCTCCCAGACTGTAGCCTTGGCATAAGGCAGTAGACTAGCCAGACAGGTGCTTGATTGAAACAAGGTTTCTTCAGTCAAACCCCGTTGAGCTGAAATAGATCTCTACCAGGGGAGTGCTGGCTTGATTGAAAAATATCCTTTTTCATGCCTCAAAAGAGCTTTATAGTTACACCTTTTTCTTCCAAGCAGGGATCTCCAGAGCAGTAAAAGGATGTTAGAGACCCTTTGGAATACATCAAAGGAAGTGGGTTTAGAGTTAACATTCCTCTGGTGAAGAGCTATTCCATCTGAAAACACATGTGCTATTTTGTTAAGCAGGGCATATTTGAATAGTCTTGGCACCATCTTCCTTCAGGTTGAGCAGCCAGTCTATACAAGTGCAGCAATTCGATGGGTCCCACTAAGTTAAAGGAATTATCTCTCTCTCTCTCTCTCTCTCTCTCTCTCTCTCTCTCTCTCTCTCTCTCTCTCTCTCTCTCCCCCCCCCCCCCCCCCCCCCTCCCCCCCCCCCCCCCTCCCGCCCCTCTCTCTCTCTCTCTCTCTCTCTCTCTCTCTCTCTCTCTCTCTCACACACACACAATTTATATGGCTGCTTATTTTGTTGGACTTTGGGCAGCTTACAGCTGATTTAAAAGGCAACACAGAAAGTCACAAGAAAAACTTTAGAAAGAGAGAAAAGCCATTTGGATGAGCTTTTCAATTTGGGTTCAGTGGAGCCCTTAGATTCTACAAGGACATTTTTTTTTATCCCACCTTTATTATTCTTGTAAGTAACTCAAGATGGCGAACTTACAGAATACTCTTTCCTTCTCCTATTTTTCCTACAACAGCAACTCTCTGAGGTGGATTGGGCAAGAGAGTGACAGGCCAAAGTCATCTAGTTGGCTTTCATGCCTAAGGTGGGACTAGAACTCACAGTCTCCTGGTTTCTAGGCCAGCACCTCAATCTCTACGCCATACTGGTTCTCCAGCATGAATGACTGCAGGATTAACTGGAGACCATTCTCTGCTACCTAAAGGGGAAAAAAACTCCTCCTCACAAGGGATGGAAATAGGTCTTATCTTTTCCCCCATGGCCCGTAAGTAAAAACTCACTGCAAGGGACCAAGGAACAAAAATTCTCCATCGGGGGCAGGTTTTATTTCTCCCACAGGCTCTTGAAGAATGTTTTTTCCCCCTTAGTCCCAACCAAAAGCTCTCTGCAGAGACTAAAGGAGGAAAAATTCTTAGCAAGGGATAGAGAGTTTTCCCTTGAAGAAAGCTCCCCCCCCTCTTAGTCACTAGTGTACAGTGGATGAGATTTCAAAAGCCCCACCCCCTGGGAAATTTTCTTTTTCTTTTTTAGCAAACAGCTTCTGTGATCTGAAAAAAAATGGAAAGCCCCCTGGTATATGCAATATGCTGAGGCCCACACAAATACTTTATTATCTCATTGAGCCATACGGGTCAGGCTGCCCAGTTTCCTGGCATCTGGGAGAAGAATCAGGTTATTAAGGTTCCCATCCAAATCTTTGGGAAACTTGTTTCAGAGGGCAGGTACTGTGCAGAGGTGGGTTCCTCCTGGTTCGGACCGGTTCGGACGAACCGGTAGCGACCCGCTGGTGACGTCATGGTGACGTCATGGAGCCTGTTCAGTTGGTGCCGGTCTGTGGGCGCTATCTTTTTTATTTATTTATTTATTTATTTAATTTTTGATATATTTTTTTTCTGCGCATGCGCAGAAGCTGAGTTTCCGGCACTGCGCATGCATCGCCATCTTGTTTTCGGCTTTTTTGGGGGGGAATTTTTTTAAATTTTTCAGCACTGCGCATGTGCGTGCACACGAAGCGCGCACGTGCCCACAAGGTGCAGCCACGCGGCGCGGGAGGAAGTGAACCGGCAGCGAGGTAAGTTAGAACCCACCCCTGGTACTGTGATAGAGAAGGCATATCTCCTTGCCCCAGTAGTCACATTGCTTCACAGAAGACACCCAGAGTGTGTTGGGTCTTACTGGATCTAGTGGGATGTGAGCAGAGACAATTGAAGAGATGTGATCTCACCCATAACCTTCCTCTGTGCCATGTAAGGCTTTGGCAGTGATGGGCTTTCAAAATTTATTTTTGAGAATGTGTACATTATATTTTTAGTATGGATCCCGTAAAGAAGATATTTTTTTTAGGAATGCATTTCAAGAAGGACATTGGCAGATTAGAGGATGACCACAAGAGAGCAGCCAAGATGAAAAGGCGCTTGGAAGGCAAAATTTATGGGGAAGAGTTGCATATGTTCAGTCTGGAGAAGACTGCAGGGAGACATGATGATGCCTTCAAATATATAAAAGGCTGCCGTGTAGAAGATGGGGCAGGCCTCATTTGTGCTTTATTTTTCTTTGTATTTGTATTCCTTTTGGATGTGCTATATTTTTCCCTAAAGACCCTTGCCCTGTAGCCTCCCTGCTGAGCTGACGTTCTATCTACCTATCCTTGACTCAGCACAACATTTGCTTTCCTACATGCCCGTCCCTATCTTGCCTGCTTTGATTCTGTTTCAAGTGTGTCTAGTCCCCTGACTTCTTCCATGAACTGATTTTATACACCTTGAGTTTGCCCTTAGATGGGGTCAGAATAAAGAGAGATTTAGCAGTTGGTAGAGCAGTCGTGAAGGCCTTGGAAAACACATTCAGATGCCATGACCTGTCTATATTTACAAAGATCAGAATTATGTAAGCCCTGGAATTCCCTGTGACGCCACGGAAGCGAAAGGTGGATTCTGAAGAAATAGCAAAGGAAGAGTACTGACTCATTTGAATTTTGATGATGGAAAAATTCCTGAGAATTCTGTGGACAGCCAAGAAAACAAACTACTGAATAATCAAACCAACCCAGAGTTCTCACTAAAGGCACAGACGACCAGGGTCAAAATACCGGTATTCTGCTTCAAACACATTAAGTGAAAACCTAACTTTAATTTGGGGAAAGGTGGAAGGAGAGAGAAGAAGAGGATGACCAGCAGCAAGTTGGATAAACCCAGCTGTAGGGAGACTGGGGGCCCTGTTGGAAGACCTGAAGGATCAGGTTAGGAACAGATCATCATGGAGAAAATCTGTCTAAGTAGTCACTAAAAGTCAACTCTGACTTGATGGCACATAATCAATACTGCTTTAACAATGTGATGAAGACAGTGCCCTAGGGCACAACATAAAAATGATACTGTCCTTATGTGTAAGGTAAAAAAAAACCCTGTTTTTTCTTTTTAAATAGACTGAAAATTTTACCCTTAAACACACTTCAAAAATCTCAAATGCAGCACAAGCCAAAGAAAAGGCTGGAAAAATAGTTTCTACTCTGATCTCTACAATTCAGGAAAACAGGAATAAGAGGATTGACATCTCTAATAAACCTGCGCATCACTTCAGATTTGAAGGCAAAAAAAATATTTTGAAGTATGTGGGGGATGAGCATAGACCTAGTTTACAACTCTTTAAAGCCGCAGCATCTTGTCCCAAGATCATGTAGCTGCCTTCCACAGCTCCCTTATTTTGACATGCAAAGATGTATGGAATTTAAGAAGTTGAAAGCACACTCATGTTCCCATGAAGTTTGAAACATCTTTTTGCCTTTGAATCTGAAGTGCTGCACATCTCTAATTTGTAATAGTTGAGTGTTATGTACAGAAGAAAGCATAAACATACAGACAAAGGGGGAAGGGAGTACAAGGGCCCAAGTAGAAAGTATACATTGTAATCTTAAAGAACAAATCCTATAATTTATGTACAAGTAGTCCTCAATTTAACAACCATTAATTTAGCAATTGTTTGAAGTTACAATGGCACTGAAAAAAGTCCTTGTACTTACAACTGTTGCAACATCCCCGTAATCAAAACTCGGGCACTTGGCAACCAGCATGAATTTATGAAGGTTGCAGCGTCTAGGGTCATATGATCACCATTTGTGACTTACATGGCCAACTTCCAACAAGCTAAATCAATGGAGGATGTCAGTTTCGCTTACCAACTGCATGGTTCATTTATCAACTGCAGTGATTCACTTAACAACCATGGCAAAAAGGTTATAAAATTGGATGCGACTCACTGAACCACCACCTTGCTTAGCAATGGAAATTCTGACCTCAGTTTAACAGATTAACAGAGTTGGAAGGGACCTTGTAGGTCATGTAGTCCAACCCCCCACCCAAGCAGGAGACCCTACACCATTTCTGACCAGTGGCAGTCCAGTCTCTTCTTGAAAGCTTCTAGTGATGAAGCTCCCACAACTTCTGAAGGCAAGCTGTTCCATTGGTTGATTGTTCTCACTGTCAGAAAAGTTCTCCTTACTTCCAGATTGAATCTCTCCTTGTTCAGTTTCCATCCATTATTCCTTGTCTGGCCTTTGGGTGCTTTGGAAAATAGTTGTGGTTCTTCAGTCAAAGGCTACCTGTATTTATTTGCATCTGACATTGGGTTTGCATTGTGATATCACAACTTACTATATGTATTGTTATTTGTCACCATAGCAGTCAGTAGCAGATATCTATAGGCACAATAGTAGCAAAAACCTGTGACAAATAAAGGATAAATTATTCCTGTCTAGTTGTGTTTACATCATTGCTTCACGGTGAGCTACCTAGCCTCTGTTGATCATTACAGTACTGAACTGGAACAGATCCATACTCAAAAACTGCCAGCTTTGGTTGGGGTGAATTATTCTGCCAAGGCAAGGTGTGTTCTAGGTAACTACTCTAATTTTCATCACAAGTTAGTATAAGGCTGAGAAAGACCTCTTGGTCCAAGACTATCCTGTGGCTGAAGGTAAGCTTGAACCCAGGTCTCCTAGATCCTACTCCAACTTCTTAACTACTATTTCATACCAACTCTCTTTTCAGCAAAAGTTCTTGCCCGCCCACTTCTGGCTTTCTTCTCTATTAAAAGCCCTTTAGAGAAATAGAGATGCCAGGAGTACCAGCAACTTTCCTCTGTAACACACTTAAAGGAAATGATGACACTACCAGGTAATGAGGTTGGAGGGACAACTTTGAAAAAACTGGGCTGAGGCAAGAACTAAGAGGCAAATACTCAGAACTGCATGAAGAAGAGACGTTCTTCTATCAGAGACGTAACTTTTCTCTTACAGTTTTACATTCAAAAGGAAATATGGATCTCATTGGCTAGTTAGTGAAAAAGGATCTGCTACTTACTACACACCCTTGAACTTTCCTTAACTACATGTACATTAAATACACATAAGCTGCTCTTGTATTTTTAAATGTACAATCACTATGCATAGAGGAAAGAGAAATACAACTCTTCCTCCCCCAGACCACTTGATTTCTAAGCTTTCTTCTCCTGCTGGGAACGGTGGCTTTCCTTTGCATTTTACCAGTAAAGGTAGGTACCCCATATCCTGCATACAGCTTCTCAGGTCTTTCTATGCCTCTTTGGAGACACCTATTGAATCTACAGATAAAAAACTAAAGCATGATTCTAAACCTTAGTGAGACTTGTTTCCCACCTGTGTCCAGAAGAACACTAAGAAGAACATATTATTTTGTCCCCCAACATCCTTAATGTATCTACATATGTAAAATTCTGCTTTTTTTTTTACCAAGAAAAGAGATCCAAAAATTCCATCTGTGCCTCTTGTAATCATGTCATTGAGTCAGCTACTCAATTCAATAAGAATGAAAAAGAAAAATGTTCTTCCTGGTCAAAAGAAGATGACCTTAGCTTTAATATAAATAAAAATCACAAGAGCAGCTGCACACTTCTTAATTTAAAGTTTGTGTCTTTTGTAACCAGAGTATGACTGGATAACCCACTGCTGGGGAGGAGCAATTTGGATCATTAAAATGGTATGGCAGTAATTTGATTTGAAACACTGTCTTTAAAGGCTGAAGACTATTTAAATTGGGGCCTTTTGCAGCTGAATTTTCAGTACAGGAAAGAGAAAGTTACATTTAATTAAAATTATAACACCGTCTATCCTGAATGCCTTAACAAAGCAGGCACCTGTATCTGGCAGCAGAGACATAGGAAGAGGTTGAATGTAGATGACCGTTTTGATGACAATGGCAAAAGTATCGTTTCACACAATGTGAGAGATGGCAATGGTAACCTGATGATACCACCTTGATAGCTGGAAATGCAAAAGATCTGCAAACCTAGTAATGAAAATCAAGCAGCAGAATGAAAAAATGAAACTCAGGTCTAAAGAAGAAAAAACTAATGACAACAGGTACAGCAACAAGATGATTAAAGACCTGGAGACTAAAACATATGAAGAACAGCTGCAGGATTTGAGTTTGGCTAGTCTAGAGAAAAGAAGGACTAGGGGTGACATGATAGCAGCATTCCAGTATTTGAGAGGTTGCCACAAAGAGAAGGAGTTCAACTTATTTACCAAAGCACCTGTAGGCAGGACAAGAAACAATGGATGGAAAATAATCAAGAAGAGAAGCAACCTGGAACTAAGGAGAAACTTCCTAACAATGAGGACAATTAACCAGTGGAAGTTGTGGTTGCTTCATCACTTGAGGTTTTTAAGAAGAGACTGGACAGTCACTTGTCTGAAATGGTATAGAGTTTCCTGCTTGAGTAGGGGATTGGACTGGAAGACCTCCAAGATCCCTTCCAGCTCTATTCTGATTACTAGATAGATAGATAGATAGATAGATAGGAAGGGGGGGCGAGTGAGAGATACCGGTAGGTAGGTAGGTAGGTAGGTAGGTAGACAGATAGATGATCGATAGATAGATAGATAGATAGATAGCTAGTTAGATAGATAGATGGTTAGATAGATAGATAGATAGATAGATAGATAGATGATAGATAGATAGATAGATAGATATTGCAATGGCATTGAGTTTCTGCCTTTTAAGATTGACTAGGGGTATAAAAGAAGCTAGCAGTTAAGATATACACTGCAGCATAGCCCCTGAAAGAGTAGCAATGAGGCCCTTGGAAAAGTATATTCAAAGGCATGATGTAACTTACAAATATTAGAATAATGCAGACAATGTTTGTTTCTCTGGAAGAAAAAGTTGGATTTTGAAGAAGACGGAGATAAAGAAGATGGATGCTTTTGAAAGTTGGCAAAGGTGGCAAAGAGTCCTGAAGATATTATGGAAAGCCAAGAAAAAAAACAAATGGATCATTTAAAAAAATCAGCTCAGACTTCTCACTCAAGGCATAAATGACAAGACTCTGATTAATACTTTGGTGATTCAAACCCCTTTCTTTCTGGACAAGTCTATAAAACTGGGAAAGGTGGAAAGGAAGAAAAAGGACAATCAGCAGCAATGTGACTAGACACAATTACAGAGGTGAAGGGTGTCGTATTGGGATGCCTGAAAGACCACACTGGAGACAGATCATTTTGGAGAATTTGGTCCCTAAGAATGGCCACTGATTTGTTGGTACAAAATCAAGTCCTGAATGACTTGGCAGGAGTTACACATCCAAAATATCAGCTGTGTTTTACTGAAACTCTGTTCTTGACCAAATAAAAGTTATTCAGTTAATTATTTTCAGTTCTGAAATATTATGAAATATTGTCCATATTGTTATGTGTCCTTTAAGTCAGGGATAGGAAGACTGATTTAATTTAAATCGGAGCTCAAGAGTTTTTAAAATACTGAATCCTCAGTATTAGCTGTATTCCTGCAAAATCACATAGCAAATATCCAAATTAGCTGCAGAATTTCTTCGAACTGTGCAGAATCTGATTAGGTTAGGTAGGGGATACAGAAGCAATGAGCTCCTAGATAAAATTACCTAAGTATTGCTGAAAACTATTTTTGTCGTGGTATTCTCATTTCCTCATTTTTATTTACTTCAAAAGCACCAACTGCTTGTTTCATAGACAACCTCCTAGCAGTTTTTTGCTCAGTCTACTGTTGCTGAAATGACCTCTGGAGCAAACGCCATTCTTGAAATATTTATTATTATTTCTCCACAAATTAAATTATCTTAATTTCTGCTTTAATCTTCTTTCAGCGGCAGGAATAATTTATTAAAAATTATACACTTGTGGCTTTGGAAACCATGCAAATATTTGGAAAAAGGAAAACACATTTCAGCTTTAAAAACTTTAACTGGCCTTGCTTATGTTTAAAGGACAAATTTGAAAACAACTTTGGGGTAGGCATGATTGGAAAGTTCTAATTAGCATTGCAAACATGTTAAATTAAAGCGGACAAACCATATATAGAGTCCAGAAAACACATGGCTGCAGCTCTAGTATGAGATCCATATGCTGCAACCCAGCTGTCATTCAGAAGGGCCTTAAAATCCTGACTCTTCCCATGATAGCAATGGCACTTAGACTTATACACCGCTTCATAGTGCTTTACAGCCCTCTCTAAGCGGTTTACAGAGTCAGCATATTGCCCCCAACAATCTGGGTCCTCATTTTACCCACCTCAGAAGGATGGAAGGCTGAGTCAACCTTGAGCTGGTGAGATTTGAACCGCCGAACTGCAGCTAGCAGTCAGCTGAAGTAGCCTGCAGTGCTGCACTCTAACCACTGCGCCACCTTGGCTCAAACCTGATGTGCAAACCTACTAAAAATTGTGCATTTTAACTCTGTCTTTTGCCCTGGTACTGTTGCAGGTACTGTTGTGACATTTATATTTATTATCACTATGTGTTGTTTTCAACCTTCTGTAAGCTAGCTGGAGTCATTGGGTGAGCAGGAGACCTTAGGAATGGCATGGCATGGCATGGCATGGTATGAAGAGAATTTGCTTGCAAACTACTTAGTGCAGTACATTTTTCAGACGAAAGAGAGAGGAAGAACAATTTCAAAACAGTTACAGCATATAATTCGTGCTGTTTCCCCAAAACGAGAACATGTTTTAATGCTGCCAAAATAAGCACGACTAATAGTGAATACTTTTGTCTTAACCTTATTTACAAATCATTATTTTCCATAAGTAACAGAATAACTGAATAACAGAGTTGGAAGGGACCTTGGAGATCTTCTGGTCCAACCCCCTGCTCAGGCAGGAAAACCTATACCATTTCAGACAAATAGCTGTCCAATCTCTTCTTAGAAACCTCCAGTGTTGGAGCATCCACAACTTCTGGAGGCAAGTCGTTCCACTGATTTATTGTTCTAACTTTCTCCTTAGGTTGCTTCTCTCCTTGTTTAGTTTCCATTCATTGCTTCTTGTCCTGCTTCTGGTGCTTTGGAGAATAGATTGACCCCCCCCTCTTATGTACTTCTTGGATGGAAGGTAGTTATGATCATAAATTTCTACAGCACACATATATTCAAATTATTGCATGGTCATCAGGGAGTCCTCTTCTCTGGTTAAAATCCTGGCTGTTGTTCAGACTGTGTCCTTATGTTGCAAATATTGTATTGAAAATGTTGGATGCATCAATCCCATCTACCACATTGTTTCTTTAATGGTGCAGGATAAAGGAGAGATCACCTGGTGTCTCACTTTTCATCACTATTCTGCTGCTCTTATATACACAAAAGGATTAAACCTGGAATAACCAACGGCCCCTCTCTTTGGGACTGCCATGCTAGTCATTCACAGTTTTGTTTCCAGAATCTCTGAAAAGTTCTGTTCTTTTCATAGAGTCAGATAAATATATTGATAATGTATATTCTGGTCTGTTATTAATGTCTATCTCTCTGTCCCTCCCAGTTTTTTCCCTGCCTTTTATTCTTTTTTTTTTTTTTTTTGCCAGTGAAATGGTTTTGGTGTTTGCTGATGTCTAATCAACGATGAATTTTTGTTAACTGAGCTGAATTGTTGTGTTTGTGCTTGCTGCTCTCTGGATAGAGAGCTTTTATAGGAGTGTGCTAGGTGCAAACTTAACAGAAATTTACTCAGGGTACTTTTCCAACAGAGAATCCCCTCTGATGATCCCTCGGGGAAAATCCTCCATAAATTAGAGCAGAGATCTTTTATAGGTTCTCCCATCTGAAAGAGAGCTTCGATATTATCTTTCTCCATCTACAGGCCTCTTCAGGCTTCATTAGCTGTAGGCAATCCAACACCAACACTGTGCATATAGAGAAGTTCCTCCTCCAGTTGTCCATCCGTATGGTGCAGATTTCGGTGGGAGGGAGCTTTGTATGAACATGTGGAAGCTATGAAGCGAACAGGAACCCTGAACTCTTGAGGTTTCGTGTTTCATTTCATGTGGGAGCTTCTGTTCATTTATACTTAGATATATATGTGGATATATATATGTGGATGCTTTAAGGAGGGGGATGTAATGATAGAAATACTGAGCGGAGCTACATACTGTATGTCCCATACTAAACATGTATCCTTTGCTTTCTCTTTCCCTCTATCTGATACAAAAATAGTCCCCCTCAATCTATCTCACCACTCAAGGTTCCTCTACATGGTTTGGATTATAGTTTTCAACATAATATACCAATATTCATTATGGATGGAATGTATGGGAGCTGTGATCAAAAACATATGGAAGGGACTAGATTGCAGGGCTCTGGGCTATAGTATTATCTACTCTACTAACGGGTTCATTAATCCACTTGGTGATGGTCTCTGTAAAGCTGCCATAATGTTATGCATCCCCTATATTTTGAGATCATGGTGAGTGAGCTAATACTGACTCATTGGGTAAGTCCTCAAATTTTATTGCCAAGCCTTTCCTTTTGGTAAAGTGACAATTTTTCATGACCCTACCATGGCCCTACAGAAATCAGACACATACATTTTATAGTTTAAAAAAATATCCTTGTAAAATAGCCAGCGGGCAGCAAACATCTAAAAGTTTCAACACTTTATAAGAATGAACAACCAGAAGTTTGAAATTAGACTATTATGTTTCCTAAAAATTTTATACAATGTTCCAAGTAAATAATGGAGAATAAGCATAGCTTTACTGGACTGTATGACCAAGAGTTAAATAATGGACATTTGATAACATGGGAGTATTATTATAATACAATGTACATTCCAGATGTCAGAAATCTGAAGAAAATGGGCTGCAAAGTGATCAACAAAGGTTGAGCCCAACCAAAAATTTACTCATTTTCCCAAGGCTGTATTATTATTATTATTTTTTTAAGAAAGGGACTTTGGGCTCTTGTAGCCACAGAAATACACAACTAAAATGAATGTTTGCTAAATCTGGCAAGTCAAAAGAGAACTTATATGGATAAATAATATGCAGATGCTTAACCAGTTGTCTCTGGATTTGTAAGAACCACAGTCTTTTAAAAACGACTGAGTTGAAAATAAAATTCAACTTCAACACAAATGTGCTTACGGGGAAATTTAAAAGGGCAAAACATTTAACTATTATCTACCCTTAACTTGGACATCCCTTCAAGGTTGACTCAGCCTTCCATCCTTCCGAGGTGGGTAAAATGAGGACCCAGATTGTTGGGGGCAATATGCTGACTCTGTGAACCGCTTAGAGAGTGCTGTAAAGCACTGTAAAGCGGTATATAAGTCTAAGTGCTATTGCTATTCTGTGGGATGGGGGCAAATTATACTCGGGTTTATTGGTGTTTTAACATTGCTCAAGACTGCTTGACTGGGATTCAGGAGGCTAGCTGGAAGCTGGAAATCATTAGATGTCTGAACTGTCTCTTTAAAAAAAAAAGAAAGAAAGAAACAAACCCTGACTGTATATTTTCCCTGGTATTTCCATATGCTTATAAAAACCTTTGACTTGAGCATTTATTACAAGTAATCTCACTTTTGACAGACACTTCAAAATATCAAAAGGAGGCAAATTAAATTAATTGCAGCAGCCAAAATCAACCAGGAAAATGATTGCTCTAACAATGCATATGGAACTAGATAAGTCTGGTCAGCTGACAGATCAGGAACACTCAGGAAAGGCAGGACAGTTACTATGAAGTGATTCAGCTACATCACTGAAGCAATGTACGTAATATGCAAAAAGATAGCAATAGCACTTAGACTTATATACCATTCTACAGTGCCGTACAGCCCTCTTTGAGCGGTTTACAGAGTCAGCCTATTGCCCCCAACAATCTGGGTCCTCATTTTACCTGAGTCAGTCTTGAGCCAGGTCAGGATGAAGCCACTCTTGGTTAAATAAAAAAAGATGTTGGTAAATATACAATGCTATTACCAATCTAGGGCTAGATCAACTAGTAACAAACAACACTAGACTCAACAATTGCCTCGATCTCATCTTCTGCAACAGTCTACACTCAGTCTATGGACTACAAATAAAAGAACCCTTTTCCAACAGTGACCACAGCATGATTGACTTTTGTCTTAATATACGTCCTTACAAAAATCAACATAATGATAGGATAACCAATTATAACTTTAAAAAAGCCACCTATGATCACATAGACACTGACCTCTCATCTCTTGGTTGGCAAATACTATTCTCTGGCTGTAATACTATCGAAGACTACTATAAT
>QLTV01004259.1:180228-194695 GCA_003457575.1 Thermophis baileyi | reverse complement strand
ATTATTAATAATTAATTAATAATAATAATCTGCCACAATGTCCTACCTGTCAATGACTACTTCAGCTTCAACCACAGCAAGACACGAGCACACAATAGATGCAAACTTAATGTAAAGCGCTCCAAACTTGACTGCAGAAAATATGACTTCAGCAACAGAGTGATCAATGCCTGGAATTCACTACCTGACTCTGTGGTTTCTTCCCCAAACACAAAAAACTTTAACCTTAGACTGTCTACTGTCGACCTCACCCCATTCCTAAGAGGTCTGTAAGGGGCGTGCATAAGCGCACCAGCGTGCCTACCGTTCCTGTCCTACTGTCCTATTGTCCTCATCTATCTGTATTCACCTTGATTGTGTTTATGTTTATACCTATACCTGCTATCTTGTACATGTTTGACAAACAAACAAATAAATAAATAAAAATAAATATAACCTCAGCTTGACTGTTTCCAAACACAATTTGAAACAGTAATGAGTATTTTTATTGTCACTGAGCTCAGAATAAGAGAGTATTAAAATCAGGGGGAAGTCCTTGGTGCTCTCTGAACTTGGTTGTTTTTTCTTGCAGACATTTCCTTAGCACTGATGATGTCACCTAATTTGGGTAGTGAAACATCTGCAAGAAAACCACCAAGCTCAGAGAGCACCAAGGACCCCTCATTTTAACCCTGAGCTACAAATATTCTCCTCTATCAGTAGTATAAAATCAGTATACCATCTGATTCACCCGTTGGCATCTGATCATCATTTCTTGTTATACAAATATAGCTACACAAATGCTATTACTTGCTATTTCCATGCTTGTAATTTATGGAACTTACGAGAAATTTCCTTACGGTCAGAACATTTCATCAGTGAAACGGCTTACCTCAGGAAAATTGTGGGTGCTCCAACACTGGAGGTTTTCAAGAAGAGACTGGACAGCCATTTGTCCAGAATGGTATAAGGTCTCCTGCTTAAATAGGGGGTTGGACTACAAGACCTCCAAGGTCCCTTCCAACCCTATTATTCTGTATTCTGTGTTTTATTGTGTCACCCAGGCATCTCTGTGGCAATATAAAGCCTGCCTTGGTTATTGATACTCTGCCTCAGGGATGGCTGCTATAAATTTCCCAGTGTGGAAATGATCAACCCCTAACTTATACTTAAACAAATGTATTTTTGGCTATTTTATTGTGATTATTTCATAACCTTTAAAGTTACTTAAGAAATAAGTATGTCAATACAAAATTGCTTAAGAAAGACTCAAATAAGTGGAAGTGCGGATATGCCGTAAGTGAATTGAACTGGATACCTCTGACCTGGTCACACAAATGCAATGGAAAGAGTTTGTTCAATTAAATCCTGATAAAACTTGCTTTGGTTAAAGAATGAAATGGTCATCTATCCCATTTTCATGTAAACCTCCACACTGAAGCTTGGATTAGCAAAGAACTCTTTATGTGGACCCATTAAGGAAAGCCACAAGAGCAATAAACTTCTTTGGTTAGTGATGGGTTACCTTCCCAAGGCTGAACCCACATCCCCAGCATCTGAGAGGCTACTATTAATCTGTCCACGTGCAACAGCTCTTATCACCAAAAGAGCCATAAATTTCTACAAAACTGAAGCTGGGAGACACTGTCAAAACTCCTCAATATGGTAAACATGATTCATTCTGTTTGACAGTTCTATAAGTCCCAACCATAAATTTTACACTGATTTTTATTTGATCCTCTTCCTTGTCCAATAATAAATCCATGCCCATTCACACACTTAAAACTGAAGATTATTTACTTCCTTCCAGATCAAGAGACATAAAATTCCACATCTATTACATATTTACCACAGATGTTCCTCCAAAAAGGACAAACCAGGTGCTAAACATATTTTATTCTGCTGGGTAATTTTTGAAATTATTGCAATCAATGAACTAACAATAATGGTGGCCAATGATTAAGCCATGTTATTATTATCTATTACATTTAATCATTGACAGCAAGTCAATTTGACCTAATTAGAGAAATCATCTTTAAGTAACATGGAGCAGATGGCAGACATTTGTTCACTCCTCTGCTTGTAATGCTGTGTAACAAAGTCAAAGATAAACTTGGTGAGATCAAGTAAAAATATGACTAATCAAAGGACTCTTTTAATGCACGATATAATTTTAAACACACCCTCTTAATCTTATAATGTTGTTTATTTCCAGCAGAAGAAAACTCCAGCTAGGAATCTTAAGCATGCATTAGTTGTAGCTTAATAAATGTTCATTGTAAGAAAATTAAATGATTGAGATATTTGGCTATACACGAATCATGTTGTTATTTTTATAATACAATATAATATAATATTTTATATTTTTATAATACAATTCCAAACCAGTTCCAGGGACCACTATATGCACTGAAATGTCTTTCTGAGAAAGGGCTCTAACCTAAAGGCAAAATCTGGAATTGCTTTCTACTTCTTGCCTCTGAAAATATTTCTGCAGCTTCTTCCTCTGTGAATGCAGCTCTTTTGCTAGAGGGGGGGGAATGGGGGCCTGTGGTTGTTGGGAGTCAACACCGACTTGATGGCACACAATCAATCAGTTAATCAAACAATGGCAAATTGATGGAACATTGGATCTAATAGGAGTCAAACATCTCTAACACACTTAGCCAATTATTCACTTTGTTCCCTGCTAAACCAAGCTATTTTAAAACTTAGTAAGATAGATAAATGAGCATTTGGCATGCTGTAAACAAAGCAACAATGGAATCCTGAAGAAGTTCTACAAGAGATTAAGAGCAAAACAAAGCAAACAAAAAAAAAATTGAAATGTAGCCAGTTTTCTGTAGGAGTTCTGGGATTTTTTTAAAAAAGTAACAGGTTCCACTATTGGTTAGAAAACCCCTATCATAGACAATCTTAGAAAATACATTGCAAAAGTGTGAAACCCCCATGGCATTTTGCTTGGGAGGGGGAGGAGAAGGAGAAGGAGAAGAGTTGTAGGTGTAAGGAGGAAGGAGGAAGGAGGTGTAAGGAGTAAGAGTCCACAATTAATAAGATGTTTGTGTATTAAAGATGAACATTTTCAGTGAGTCAGTTTGGTGTAGTGCTTGTTTGTTTATTAATAAATATTTTTACCCATTACAATCTAGAGATTCTGAATCTCATTTTATGAGAATAGGCACAACATACTCTCAACCTTTCTTCCTAATATGCAGTAATCTCAAAGTGGACATATCACAGGTTTCTATGTCTGCTTAATAACAGTGAGTGTTTTATTTTCAGTTCTTTCTCTAATGATCCCCAATATAAAATTTGCCTTTTTTTTCATGGAGGTTACAAACTGCTGTATTTTGGATTAAGAAATAAGGCATTATATTATAATTATATACAAAAATCAAATTTTATATTTGTTGGATCTATTGTCCCCCCCCCCTCCTTTTTTTAAATAGAAACTTAGAAACCACCAGCCAAAATTTCTGATATCAATTTTTTGAACAAGCAATTAACTGAACTCAATAGGCGTTTATACCAATCTCCACTTCCGGCTATTTCAAGAATAAGGTAATTTTTTTCTTAAGAAGTCATTGCTGTTGCTGTTCTTGTTTTAATCCTATTTGTTCCATTAATCATAGCTTTATGAGGAAGTCCCAAACAACCTTCTGCTTTCCTCTGCTCAATCAATAGTCATGAACTTGGTTACTATGTTTTATGCAGAAGTCTTGAATGTCAGAATCAGAATATCCACTGCTGTCTGCCTTCCCAGGATATGAAGTTCTGAATTGGCTCAGAATGCTGACATGTAATCTCCAATGCCAATATTGTAGGAAATAGGTTGCAAAATGCAGGAGGAGAAGAGAAATGGGCAATATAAGGAGGAGAGAGAAGCAAGTTACTTTGGAAGTCTTCCTCCAAAACACTTAGCTAGCAAACTTTCCATTATGCAATATTGCCATTTTATAATAAGAAATGGTAAAGAATGGTGCCTGAACCTGCAGACTGCTTAGCCCTCTTTTTAATTTTTTTTACAAAACTATGTGTACTTAAACACCCCCTCTTAACAAAAAAGAATATCCCTCATAAAATAAAATGCACAGCTATATTACAATTTTATTCTCGTTTGTAATCTGAATTTCCCCCCTATGCCATAGCTTGTAGAATTCATCTTGCCAACAGGAAATTTTAGAGATGAACAAGGCACTCAAGGAACAAGTTTGGCTAAGATGAGGATAAAGTGTTTTAAACAAATAAGATATTATCTACAATTGGCAATCATATTTCAAACCTTTTTTTTTCCTGGAGGGATTAGGAGACAGGAAGCAACTTTAGACCTTTGGGATAACAGTGTATATTCTTAAAAGACATGTTATTTGAAAAGATCTGGCTCACATCTTTCACTGGATATGTGAAATTATGATGATTATGATGCTGACTACCAGTGACAGAGTGGCATTTTAATTCTTTCAAGGGGATTCCCTCCTGTGATCACTGTTATTCTGTTCGTAACAGCTCTTCTGTTCTTACACTCCTTATCACTCTCTAAGCTTGGTGCACTGACAATGTAATGAAATGTCTAGAAGCAAACAACCAAGCTCAGAGAGCACCTGCGCTCTACAGTTCAACCCTGAGCCACAGATATTTTCTTCTATTAGCAACAATTGTGTAAATTTTTCCTTTGGTAAAAGGTTGTCATGCTTCGGTATTGCCAAAGGGAAGTCTGAATTCTTCTGAATAGTGCAGTGAACAAAACTGACTAAGCAGTATAAGCGGGTAGACAGGAACTGACCTAAAACCACCTGTGGTGTCTAGGAAGTAGACTTGCTCATCACCTACACAGTCTGGAAGACAACCATCTTGTGTGGGCAGGAAGTCATTTTTGCTTTGAAAAACTGTAACTGGTTGATGACTTCAGTGCCAGTGGAAACTTTTGGAAATGCATGTTCATGTCTTAACTTAGGAAATCCCATGATCGCTTACGCAATAGTAATGTGGTTCAACACATGGGCAATTTTGCTTATTTTCCTATTGATCGCTCTTTCCACAGTTGAAAAGGGGGTTGAAATTACATTTTTTTTCTTGGTTATATTCAGCTTTATGAGTTTAGAAGAAGATCTAAGTTAACCCTTAAACAAATTTTAGAAGAAGTCATGTAGGATAGAGAGGTGTTCAGTAGACCAAACTTCTCCAACTTGGCTCCTTCCAGAATTTGTTGAAATGCACAACTCTGTGTCATCATCTTGAGAACATTAGTTTAAGAGATGCATGATTTTAAAAATTTGTATGTCAGATTGCCATGGAAGGAAGCACTACAATTGCAGACATTTTGATGAATGACACCTTTCTAATTTTTGGAGATACTTCTACAAAGTTGGCACCACATTGACAGGAAAACATGAAAGCTGGCAAGTCACTGCTCAGAGAGAAAACCACATTGCTCTTATGGTCAGTTCTGACATACGCCCAAATAATCTTGAAATGAACATCAATAATCATGAAATCATCTGAAACTGAAGTGAGAGCAGTGGAAAAGTCAAACGAAATGTTAACAGAAATGTTCAAAAGGATGAAATCACAAGCCAGCTATGAAAGCATGAATCACAACGCATTTATTGTAACAAAAGATAAATAGACCCAAGGCTCACAAAAGCATTACAATATGTAATAGAACAATGTTATGACATTCTGATGTATTGGACATTCATTTCTGTTTCTGAAGATGATCATTTATTTTCCATAATCTGGGGTCTTGATATTTGGAAGATGTGGTGACAGAGAATCAAGGTGTGTAAGTAACATGTGGCCTTTTGTTGGGGATGGGGGGTGGGGAGGGAAGGGAAGGCAAGGCAAGGCAAGGCAAGGCAAGGCAAGGCAAGGCAAGGCAAGGCAAGGCGAGGCGAGGCATCAGAAATATGGCCTTTATTTATTAATTGATAGCATGCTCTTTTGTTATTTTCCAGGATTTTAATTAGCCTTCAAGAAGTTTAATGGAACAGATGGAAGGAATGAACTAACCTGAAACTTGCCACATAACAGTGGATAATCAATCTCCAACAGGGTTTTTTGTGGACCTCTATAGAATATTGTTGAACTCTATAAACTTATTTTTTCTTGCAGTCCAAGATGCCATCAATTTCATCAGTGGGCATACAATTAAGCTGTTCTGCTCTTCCACCCATCAGAGCATCTTCTGATGGAGCAAGACGTGGAGGTATCTATGAGAGTATTTATCTTCCGGAAATAAAGTAATCTGGTTGCAAGTGTTCGCAAGATATTGTGCTTTCATCAGAAGGCCAAAAGTGGCATCATGGGACAAGCACTGCAGTCTTCAATGGTGTAACATCACAATTTTTGTACAAAAGAGGAGGGCTTGTGTCATTATTTATTTATTTATTTATTTATTTTATTTATTGAATTTATATTGCTGCCTATTCGCCCATGCGACTCAAGGCGGCTTACAGAATAAAAGACCACATTTAAAACAATAAAAACTAACAAAAAGAATCAAATAAATTAATATAGTACAATATAACAAAATCACCCCCTACCTCCCACCCCCCNCTGCCTCGCCCACCAAACCTCTCCCACAGAACCGGTAGTAAAAAAATTTGTATTTCACCACTGGTCAGGTAGATGTGACTGGCAAGAGACGGTCCCTCAAATAACCTGGTCCCAAGCCATGAAGGGCTTTAAAGGTGACAACCAGCACCTTGAATTGTACCCGGAAGCAAATTGCCAACCAATGCAGCTCCCGCAGGAGAGGTGTTACATGTGCACACCGGGGTCTGCACAAAACCATGTGGGCCGCTGCATTTTGCACCAACTGGAGCTTCCGGATGCTCTTCAAGGGCAGCTCCATGTACAGCGCATTGCAATAGTCAATAATGCCACAATGGTGCGCTTCGCTTTCTACCCATTCCTTGCTCCACCCTACTTGATTGCTGTCTGGCTGTCATATCTGCCAGCCCAGTGATTGCTGGGATTGATTTAATCAATCTGGCTGGCTAGGTTGATATCCTCCTTCCTTCCCACTGCTCCATACGTTTTCCTTCTCAAGCTACACAGTCAGATGAAGTGAGCAACCATCCCTGAGAAAACGTGTTTTTATTTATTACATATCTCCTGGATTGCTCAAATCTGATTTTTTTCCCACCTGACTTCAGTTGGAAGTGGATAATATACCTAAATATCAATTAAATTCACTACTTAATAAATGTGCAAGATGCAGCAATATGTATTAAAGCATTAAAATATTGTAATCCTATATGATTTAAAATAGCTAGAGATTCATTCAAAACTTACATCACTAGCGAATGTATCAACATAACAAGCAAAGTTTCCATCCATAAATATGACGATCTTGCGCTGGTGCAACAAAGACAGCAAATTTTCTTCACCCACTTGGTCCACTTCTGCCAAAACTCTGTGGTCTGATGCTTGGCCAGTGGTAGGAATCCTGACTTCAAGTTTCCATTTTTTGTTGTGCCAGGTGATGAATCTGTTTTGCCAGTAGAGGCCTTCAAAGGATTTTTCAGTGGGAGGAAACCCAGAGGAAAGTCTCACGCAGGCCTGCATGCCATATGTTGGCGATGGCAAAGGGCCTCTGGTGTAATGATATGGGGGAAAGACCTTGGGAGACTGGGCAAAGAGACAGTGCCAAGACAACCGTCAAAGAAGAGTCAGCATGGCCTGCAGCTGGAGAGTGGAAGGGGCAAGACATTCAGAAAAGACCCTCCCTAGTTTGTCAGGATTGCAAAGGAGATGGCGCGGGGGAGGGGGGGAAAGGATTGTACTTTCAGATGTAGCTTTACAATAAAGTAGAATTAGCTCATCTGGTTGTGATTCTTGTCTGGTTCACCCCAAAAGGCCGTCATCAATCAGCCACTGAGAGGGGTAGCATGGGGGAAGGGCAGGCTGTAGGTTCTTTCCCACACATCATTGCGTCTGCTGGGAAGAGGATTACGTAGTGGATTCTCCATGTTTAAACAGAAGCTTCCTTGGGAGAAGGTTTGGGAATTTAGAAAGAACATCTTCTCCAGCAATCATTGCTGCAGAGTGTTATGGGCCATTAAGCTTTTATGAGCCCAATCCAGTAACCTTGGATGTCAATCAAAAGCTCCATCTCACAAGGATTGCTTCTAGCACTGGCTCCGATCCAGTAACCGGTCAGAAAGCCAGCAGTGTTACTGATTTATGTGTAGATCTATAAGGTACATTTTAATTTACAGACCTAGAAGCCATGCAGATTGTCTGGTCACAGGCAATTATGCACATACATCTGCTCACCTGTATATACACCACTTCAGGCTCATGCACTCTGTCATACCAACCCCCCCCCACCTTCTCTCTCACACGCACAATTTTCCTTAAGTCTCTCTGACTTTCCATTCTATCCTTTCCTCACTACATGGTTGTTTGACTGCTGCTGGCATTTGCATTAAGGAAGCAACAATGGGAACCATTCTGGATTAGAGCAGCACCCAAGCCCCAAATAATAAATATGAAGGACATGCATTTTTGCTTGCAGGTCCATTCTGAAAAATCAAAAACGCTGATAGGTTATTCGCAAAAGAACAAAATGTTTTCCAACCTGTGCCAACCAAGGACCAGTCTGTCCAAAAATAATGTTGCTTATTTATGAATCAGAAACAGGTGCCAAGTCAGGTGGGAAAATAAGAAGAAGGAACTGAGGTCATAGTAAGCACTACCAGAAGAGGGGAGTAAAAGATGCACTTGTCAAATTTTGTGGTAAGGGGAGGCTGGGGGGAAAATATAAAAGGAGATTATATAGCCTGTTAAAAAGTAACAGGAGTCAGAAGAAGGAGAGCCTCAGTTTTTCCCTTTGAAAAGCCAGGGGTAAAGGAAACAAACCGTATACCAGAAAAACACAGACTGCACAGCCTTGCTGTCCTGAAATGGTTCTAGAAATAACTGCAAGAACAGTGACCAGCTTTAACCTCCCTAAACATGGATGAGTGCCACCTAAACCATAGAAGTATGCAAAAGCAAGAATCTATCTGGAGGTTAGTCTCTACTGTTTAGATCTATGAAGTGAATCAGAATGAGAGGAGAAGAGAAGGAAACCACTTAGATTTCCAGGATGGCTTTAGCATTTGGAATTAAACCAGAGGTCAGCAAATTTGTAGAAACAGCAAGGGAATGATTGCCTGAACTAAGTAAGTAAAAGTTAAAGAACAGACTATCTAGATGCTTCACCACAACAATTTTCAATTTAATCTATTCTTATAGGTCACGCACATGTTCTGTTGCTGCCCCATTACTCTGAAACCGCATTCCCCAAATATCAGGTGGGCCCCAACTTTTTTTTAGCCCTATGGAAAGCAATTAAGACTTGATTGTTTCAGCAGACCTTCAGGAATTTTGTTCCCTCCAAAAGACAGAGAAAAATTGTTTCGGTTACATTCCAGAACTAGAAATGGAAGCCAAATAGCAAACTTTGCGCCCAGGAGTCTAGCTGGATGATGTCATCAGTAGGAGTGGATGGACAAAATTAAATCCTAATAGTTGATCAGTTCCTATTTCTGGACCTTTGATTGTGTCCACCTGAGCAAAGTTGTTGACTTCTGTACCTTTTGCTTAAGATTTTTTAAAATAGCACTAGCACTTAGAGTTATATACCGCTTTACAGTGCTTTACAGCCCTTTCTAAGCGGTTTACAGTTGCGGTTATATTGCCCCCAACAATCTGGGTCCTCATTTTACTCACCTTGGAAGGATGGAAGGCTGAGTCAATCCCACCTTTATTATTTTATAAGCAACTCAAGGCAGCGAATATACCTAATCCTTCTTCTCCTATTTTCCCCACAACAACAACCTTGTGAGGTGAACTAGGCTGAGAGAAAAAAATGACTGGCTCAAAGTCATCTAGCTGGCTTTCATGCATAAGGCGGGACTAGAACTCCCAGTCTCCTAGTTTCTAGCCTGGTGCCTTAACCACTACTACGTAGCATTCACAAGCATCACTGAGGCTTCTTTATAGCCCTTATTCTCTTCCTATTACAATACTCAGGAAAATATGTTTTTTATACATGGATCGCAGTTTGCATAAAGAAAGAGAAAGTAAGACAGGGCAGAAAAGCAATTAAAATGTTACCACACTTGTTTAACATTCCTTAACAAACACACGATCTGTGGACAAAGATTATGTTTTACAACTTTTCACACTGCATTCTGAGAGAAGTGTTTTCTTTATAATCCGTGCGTCTTTACCTAGGCCGTAGGCCAGATTAAGCAATGTGATACAAGGCCCAGGCAAGCGGCTGTCATTCACAATGGCACACTTATTCCATAGGTTTTGGTGAATGTTAAGCTTCTTTCTGATAGGGAACAAATAATGAAATGTGCCACAGCTTATGATATCTGAACTACATTACCAAGCATATTTAGGTAAAACCATATTTCTCTCAGGATTGCAGAAAATAATCTTGGAGAATGGGAAGTGTGATACTATGGTATATTTTTAGAGGCCAGTAATGATATTTTTACTGACAGAAAAGATCAAGAAACAGGTGACAAAGTTGAAACTCCCCTGTATGATTTTTGTTGCAACAGTGAGCTATCTGGTACCTTCCAGAAGTTTTGGGCTGCAATGCCCATGATCTTTTGACACTTTGTTAAAATTGTGGCTAATGATAGTTGAAAATACCTGGATAATTTTTTATGCCCGCATTTGTTCTAAAGAACTTCATCTCATCCAGGATTGCCCTGAAGCCTATGATTGGGATCTACCACTGGATTTTTATTTGTTCCTTATGATCTTTTTCTTCCTTTTGGCTTCAAATAATTAGAAATGAGAGTTATTCCTGCAGCATTTCTGGAAAGTAGTAACATGCAACATTTTACTTAGTTGTTTAGTTCTCAGCTTTACAAAGAGAGAAATAAAAATCTCACAAGCTACTAGGAAAATGCAAACAGCATGTGAATAGATTGTTGCCTATGATGTTGCTGAATTAAAGCTGAAATAAAACCACCCAGCTGTGTTCAGTTGTTCAGTCTTGTGAAGATATTAATACCGTTGGAATGTGGACTATTAGAACTTTGAATCAAGGCAAATGATGTTATCAGAACAGAAACATCAAGACTGACATCCTGAAAATCAGTGAACTGGACTAGACTGGACTGGGTTACTTCACAGATCTAATGTGGACAGGAAAATCCTAGAAATGGAGTGACCTTCAAAGAAAAGATGGCAAAGGCAATGAATGGATACAAGTCATACAATACTAGATCAATGGATGTCAAACTTTTTTTCTTGACAGACAATCTCCAGTGATGACCCATGACTCCAGGAGGCAGACTGATCTCCAACGCAGAACGTCTAATCAATATTAGAGGGCTCCAAACCTATGTTCCAATTAAAATACAGAGGAAGAACTTAAGAGTTCTATTATGATTTATGGTATCTTGCTGACACAATATCAAAAATCAAAGACTTCATACTAAAGTTGGAAGTAAAGTAGAATCTGAAATAATGGGAATATTTGGTGCACAAAAGGAAGTGGAAGATACTCTGTAGACTCCCCCCCCCCCCAATTTCATTGTTTATAGAGAATACCTTTTCCCAAAGGACTAAAAGATACCTCTATTCATGGAGATGGGCGACACCAAAATCAAATTCAGTATATTCTACCCAAGCAAAGATGGAAGAGCTCTGATCAATTGGCAAAGCAAGACTTGGGCTGACTTAGGCTCAGATCATAATTTCCTGCTTGCAACTTAAACCAACCAATGAAACAAAATAAATTATAAAAATCAAGCTGAGAACTCAGCAGTATTTAATATGATTATGTGGTGAAACTAAAGACTAGATTAAATGGATTTGACTAATAAATAGAGTGCCTGAAGAACGCTGAATTAACATTGGTGACTGTATTACAGAGGAAGCAAACAAAAATATCCCAAAACGCAAAGGAAGGTTAATGACAGTCTGCCAATAGGTTAAAAGTAGCTGGACAAAGGAAAGACAACAGTGACAGGAATTTACCCGAATAAACACTAAGCTGTGGAGAAGAGCAAAATACGAGGCATTATATCTAAACACGTAATGCAAAGAAACTGAGGATCAGAATCAAATGGGAAAGGCAAGAGATTTGCTTAAGACAGTTAAAGAAATCAAGGGACTTTTTTTATGCAAAGGTGGCCATGCTAAAAGATAGAGAAGGCAAAATTCTACTGGAGAAAGAAGACATGCAAAAGAGAGGGTGTGAATATATGGAAGAACTGTACAAAGCCCCTCCAAAATCAATGACATGTACAGTATGAAGATTTAATCATTGAATTACAGCCAGGCATTTTGTTAAACAGACCCTAGAATATACTACAATACTCACAACAAAGCTGCAGGAAATGATGAAATACCAGCCTAACAGCCTAGTTTATGCAGTGAAAGTGCCACTTGCTGACTGAAAGCAGCTGTGGAAAATGCAGCAGTGGCCAAGAGATTGGGAGAGATAATTTTATTTTCCAATATAAAAAAGGGCAATGCTAAGGAATGCTCAAACTGCAAACAACTGCACTTATCTCACATGCTAAGAAGATAATGCTCAGGATTTTGTACTTCAACAAGGCAGGGAAGCAAAACTGCAAGCTGAATTCAGAAAAATTGACATCATGTTGGAAAATGAACAATTTCCCCCCCCCCCAAAAAAAAATTATTTTAACTTTATTGATTATAGCAATAGCACTTAGACTTATATACTGCTTCACAGTGCTTTACGAACCCTCTCTAAGTTGTTTACAGAGTCAGCATATTGCCCCCAACAATCTGGGTCCTCATTTTATCGACCTCAGAAGGATGGAAGGCTGAGTCAACCTATCATTTTATATTAAGCTTTTGACTGTATGCCACAATAAATTGTGGGTAAATTTAAAAAAAAATAATTAAAAATGAGTGCACCGAGTCACCTTATCTACCTATTGAAGAATATGTATCATGATCAGGAAGCAAGCATAAGAACAAATAATATTAAATAAAGGAAAGGTAGATTGCTTACTGGAATAACTAATCATAAAACTCAATAATGTAACAGGAAGAATCATCGGAGAAGACCTTGGTAATTGGAAAATTGAAGGCAATTTAAAAAAAAAGTCTGAGAGAAGAGAGGCTGATGAGACCCCATGGCTAACAACACAAGCATGAGCTTAAAAGAACTTGAAGAAGCAGTTAGTGACAGTAGTAGAAAAACAATATCCATTAAATCACAAAGAACCAGAAAAAAAAGCAATATTTAGAAATGTGCATTTTATAAGAATATTTTCCAATATATATTCATACAGTATATGCATTTAGATACAAATTTAATTTAATGTACAATGGGAATAATGGATATTTTTTTTATTAAACACATGAGAACCAGAAATAGATTAGGCAGACTCATCCAGCTATCAAAGGCTACCTAGTGACTTTGGACAAATGTACTTAAGGATTTAGGACTTAAATACTTTATTCTTTTGAATTTCTACTTCTGTTAGACTAAATTGAGGGAAGGAATGGCCATAATCTCTTTGTCTGATTGCTCGTTTATTAGATTCACATCCCATTTTTTTCCCTATAAGACCTCGAACTGATATACTTAGCAATCCCTCCTCCCATGTTAAGTTTCCATGGTTGAGAGTGGTCTTTCCTGTCTTAGTGAAGCAGCACTTTAACCACTACACCATATGGACTCTGTCTGGTGATGCTTCAATAAAGTGAGATTTCTAGGATGAGGCTGTTATCACCAGCTGCCATTTTAAAACCATATCCATGAAAGCTGCGGAAATGAAGCCATGTTGCTTCCAACTTCTGTTTTACGAATGCTGATACTGACTATTCTCTAGTCCTTCCATTGAACGTTGGATGAGTTTATTTGATACTCAATAAAACTTTGTATTTGAGAGTAGATCCATGTGTATTAATTGATATGTCTAGTTTAATGAAAAGAAGGACTAGGAGTGACATGATAGCAGTATTCCAATATCTAAAAGACTGCCACAAAAAAGAAGAAGTCAACCTATTTTCCCAAGCATCTGAAGGCAGGACAAGAAACAATGGATGGAATCAAGGAGAGAAGCAAACAAGAACTAAAGAGAAATTTCCTGACAGCTAGAACAATTAATCAGTGGAACAACTTGCCTCCAGAAGTTGTGGGTGCATCAACACTGGAGGCTTTTAAGAATAGAATAGAATAGAATAGAATAGAATAGAATAGAATAGAATAGAATAGAATAGAATAGAATAGAATAGAATAGAATAGAATAGAATAGAATAGAATAATAGAATAGAATTTTATTGGCCAAGTATGATTGGACACACAAGGAATTTGTCTTGGTGCATATGCTCTCAGTGTACATAAAGAAAAGATACGTTCGTCAAGAATCATAACGTACAACACTTAATGATAGTCCGGCAAATAAGCAATCAAATCATATTAGGAAACAGTCAATATAAATCGTAAGGATACAAGCAACAAAGTTACAGTCATACAGTCATTAGT
>QLTV01004259.1:140258-157780 GCA_003457575.1 Thermophis baileyi | reverse complement strand
GTAGATAGATATATACATAGATAGATAGAGAGATAGATAGATAGATAGATAGATAGATAGATAGATAGATAGATAGATAGAGGATGGATGATAGATAGATAGATAGATAGATAGATAGATAGATATATAGATAGATAGATAGATAGATATATATATGTATATATATATATATAAATATATATATGAATCTGTTTTGCATTGGGTTGTTTTGATAAGTGAAGTTAAGCATTACTTTTGACCATATATGATTTAGCTATTATGTCATTAATTCATGTACGATTCATGTACAACCTATCTGAATAATGATTGTGGTTTTCTGCTTTACAAATTCACCTACTTCACCAGAAACCAAGAGAGTCAAATTTCTCACAGCATCTGGTTTCCATTTTAGGTAATTGCTATTTTCAGGAGTTATAATCATGTGTTATTGTAAGGACCACAGTGTCAATCACTCCACTAATGGGGAAAATTCAATGCCTAAATAATACCTAAGAGAACAAGAAACTGACTTAAACAGGTGCATTTAGACACTTTGGTTTAAGGGTAATGCTAGTCTATCAATTTAAACAAATCATTTTAAGGGGAATTTTTATGATTTCCATACCATTTGAAAATGCAATGTTTAATAAAAGGATATTAATCTGCAGGATTAGTTTATACGTTGCATCCAGCAGGATCAGAAGAAAGCTTCTGGAACAAACTAGATCACAAGGATCCTCTCTAGCTGACCTTCCAGAAATGGAACCATATCAAAAATTATGAATTTGGATTATGAAGTATAACTGCTGCTTCTGCTCCATGTCAGTTTGCTTGAGGAGATTTAGGTCATATCTGGACCACATCCTATGCCCTTAACGTGTTTGTGTCCTGCACTGGGGGCAGTTTGACTCTAAACCAGTTTAAGAAAATCCTGTTTTTCCTGACTAAGCTTTACTACAGGTTTTGTTGCAATAGGTTTTTCTTATACGTAGTCCTCGTTTAGTGAGCACAATTTGGACCACAACTTGGTTGTTAAGTGATATAGTTGCTAAGTGAAACTGACCGTTGTTATGATTTTATTTCAGTTTTCCTTTGCTTTACAGATCTGCAAAGGTCTTAAATACGAGGATTTGTGGCAAGGTTACTTTTTCATCACCGTTGTAAATGTCAACAATCACTATTCCAGGCAGTCGCTAAATGAGAATTACCTGTTCTAGCATAATGGTTGTAGCATTTGCGTTATATAAAGAATATCCCTGGTTTGAAACTGGGTGGGTTTTAAATTATTTTTCTTTCCTAGAGCTACTTATTTTTCCACTCGGCTTTTCTTTTTTTAACAAGTTCATCAGTGTACTATTTTTTCCCCCAGCCAGTTGCTTGGAAAAATTATGAAAAGATGCACAAACAAATTTGATAAAAAAAAAAAAAAAAAACCAAAGACCCCTGTGAAAAAGTAGGTATAGCAGGCAAAGAAAAATAGCTATTAAAAAATAAAATCTGATGTCTCTGGGGACATTCTGCACGTAACATAAACAGCACAACCATTAGGCTAGTAAGAGAGACCTACTATTTTTATTTTTTAGTTTATTTGTTCAAAATATGTGTCTGCCCGACTCATAAAGGCAACTTTGGGTAGCTGACATCAGGATTAAAAACAACACACAAAAATATCAGAGCAAGAATCTAAAAAGCACATCACATCTAAGAGCAGTCACATATTGGTTAAACAAGCCCTGTAAAGACAGGCTCACTTAAAACCTGGCTCACCGCCCAGGCTAAAAGCTAGCTCTTGGGTGCCTTGTGAAAGGCCAGCAGAGGTGGGGCCATCAAGATGTCAGAGGTGCATTGTTCCACAGCAAAGGTATCATGTCAGAGAAGGCATGTGTCCTAAATCCCATCGGATGACATGGTTAAATAGAAGGGATCAGAAGCCTGCTCACCTGGTTGAATCTTATGGGCCAAAATCTGCAAATAACTGGGCCTATGCCGTGAAGGGTTTGGTAGGTGATAACCAACACCTTGAATTGTACTTGGAAGACTACTGTGAGCCAGGGCAGCTCATGTAGCATGGGGGTTGTATGACTATATCTTTTTGCTCATCTGTGCTGCTCCTTATGAGTGATCTAAAAGAGTAGCCTCATGGACAGTAGATTGCATTAATCCAAATGTGAGGTGACCAATGTGTGAATGATCATGAGAAGGAGCTAAGAAGGGGCACAATTGATGCACAAGATGGATCTGTGCAAAAGCCCTCCTATTCGCAGCTATCACCTCTTCTTCAGGCAACAGTCAAGAAGGTCCATGGGGATCTTCAGCTGTGTGCCAGTTCTATCTGAGGGAACATTACCTTCTCCAGAACAAGTGATGGAAAGTGCCCAGATATGGGGTACGGGGAGTGGCATTAAACCTCACAGCTTCTTGGAAGAGTTGAGGTTAAGCCTGTTTTCCCCCAAATAGGCCCTCATAGCTTCTTGACGACCCTTAGTCAACCTTTTTTAATCTGTAGGTACCCTTGAAATAAATATCAGGTCTCAGGGAACCCTGCAACAAAAACTATTATACCTGTAGTTCACAATATGTTCCTATGAATCCTCAGGTTACAATGACAATTTGTGACTGGGACAGCAATTGGGACTTGGAATTTCCATTGTTAAACTATGTGGTCATAAGGCACAATGTCATATGACAGCATCACTTAATGATGCTGTCAATCGTTCCATCAATCCCGCTACTGTCGTAACCCTAGAACTATGTAGGTCATTAAGTGAGAAGAAATGGGAGTCTTAAGAAAGCAGGCCGGTACATGAGTATGCTGGTGCCATGGGCAAGTGCTACAGAGTGCAGCAGGTGCATGGGAGGCAGGGGAGGGTGCTGCAGGCAGGCAATATGGAGTATGGATTGGCAAAAAAGTCACAGGAGCAACTTCCAACTTCCTGCTGGCTTTCCCATTGACTTTACCTTCCCCAGCTGACCTCCATCATCATCTTCCTTTTGCTGCTGATGTATGCCAGGCTGAGGCAGCTGCTGGACCATTGTGAGATCTTTGGGAATTCATGTAAGCCTTTACGCATCCACAGGGAGCCACTGAGGCCTCACAAAGCTGTGTGAAGTCCTCGAGAGACCTTGCAAAGGGCCAGCAGATGCCTCAGCCTGGCGCACCACAGTGATGGGAGTAAGAAGAAGATGGTCAGCTGGAGGAGACAAAGATGGGCAGTGGGAGTGGAGTGGAGTGCAGAGCAGCCAAAAAGGCAGAGATGGTGGGGTGGTAGGAGGATGGGAGAAGTTGAAGTAGAGGCAGTGTGGCAGGACAGGAGAAGCATGAGGTCCTCACCTAATGACTGCACCAGGATTACTGGAATTGCCTTCATTATGTGGTATAGTCACATTTGCGTAACAACCGCTTCTCTTAGCTATGGAAATTCTGGTCCCAATTAGAGTTGTTAAGTGAGGACTATCTGCATGCTTCAGAAAATTTGGGAGGTTCCCTTCTGAAATGTTTCTCATATTTGCTCTTTCTGTGGACTGAGATATCTTTTACATGTCAGTTGTTTAGTCTGCAGCTCTCTCTCCTGTCCTGCAAAGTCATTCCCACATAGTATTACAGTCCAGGGTAATATTGTCTCATCCTGCCCCTCCCCAAAAATGGTTGATGGGCCATATTGGCAAAGCAGCTAACAATGTAGACAAGTCTTTGCAAATAATAGTTTGTTTAAGGACATCTGATAAATGGAGAGTATCTAGGCTCTGAATGTAGGTTTGTTGGCTTCAACTATACTGAAAGTGACCCAGTGCAGGGTGGATGAACCCTACTGTAGTAGACTGGATAATACCATATTGGACTGCAAACAAGACTAATAACACAACAGGAAAAGAGATGCTGCTTCCCCCGCCCCCCCCCCACACGTTCTGATTTTACACTGCAAACGGTTTTAAGTGAAACATAACCGAAAAAAGAGTATTCCTGCAGAATGAATATATGTAATATATATTTGTATCAAAGTAAATTCCACCCCAAATGAGCTAAGATGTGGGTGGGGAATTTGTCTCCCCCACCCCCAGCTTCTTGGACTACAATCCATAGTGGGTTGATTCCTAAGCATTGGCCAATGTGTCCAGGACCAGAATGGTATAGCTTTGTGAGGCCGACTCACTGCAGCCAACTTGCCATGGACAACTCACTACGGGACAACTCACCATGGCCATCTCACTGTGGGACAACTCACTGCAGGACAATTTAACAGTTCAATTTAAGTATTTTTAATAATTTAAAAAATATTTTAATTTTTGTCATTCACATTTCATTCTGTCCCTCCTTTTGCATCCTTTCTTTAATGATTCTGTTCCACCATTTCTTCAATATTAGTGTAACTCGTGAGTTGTCCTGAGGCAAGTTGGCTATGGCGAGTTGCCCCACAGCGAGTTAACTGTGGCAAGTTGGCAGTGGTGAGTTGGCTTCACAGAGTTGGCCACGCAGAGTTGTCCTAGACCCGTCTAGGACACTGGAGTTTGGAGTACAACAATATAAAGAGGGACACAGAATCTCCACACCTGTGCTTGTTTCATAGAGGAGGGAAACATTTTCTATGTGCGGTTATGAATTCTGCTGAATATCACTTTTCCTGCACTATACAGCTGCACTGCGCATGTGGGAGTAGAAGGCTTCCCTTAGCAATAATAGTATATACTACAAAATTAACACTGCATTAGAACTTTAAGGAGACGAATTGGCCAAACTGTATTTCCAGACATTTTTGTCTCAAGAGAACATACTTTTTCCATAAAATATATAATTATTCCTGCCTATCCCGCAGGCAGGCACATAACTAGCACCTGCCTACAGCCTAGCAAAAGTTTTACTACTTAATTTTACTGGTAACATAAAGTGCCTCTCTGCTTTGAGAGGAACAAAATACTGAATTTCTAACTATTTATTTGACCCAAGTTATTATATTAGGCACACAATACACATCTTACATTGTTTCTGAAATTGTAAAGAAAAATTATCACTGACTATATCCAGCCAGAGAAAGCACCTCTTTGGCCCATCATTAGGAACAGAAAACATGGACAGTTTTCAACAAAGCTGAGCAACGGTACCAAAGAAGCAGGAGCAAGAAGTACTTGAACCAGACCTTCATTATACCACCAGATTCTTCAAGGGTGGCTTACATAGTTTGACGGTGAATGATGTCATGTATTATGATAGCCTTCCTGTGCCTGACAGCCTCCAGATATGTTAGGGTTGCAGGTCCCAAAATTCCCAGCCAGATGTGCCATGCAGGCCACCAGGATAGAAAACGTTGGCTGGTTTGTAGATTAATCAGAGGGTGATCCTAAGCAGGCATCTCTTATAAAGGACTCAAGGGTTCTCAGCTTAAGGACACAGGGAGAGAAAAAAATGTCTTATTATCCATTTCCTCTATCCTCTAAAACTTCTAAAGTTTTAGAAGAATCATGCTACTCCTATCATGTCCACTTAGTTCTAGAAATCTGTTCTTCACAGGGAAAGCATAAAGATTTCCCCTGTTTAGTTGTCTCCGACTCTAGGGGACAGTGCTCATCTCTGTTTTTTAGCTGAGGGAGCCAGCATTGTCCAAAGATGCTTCTGTCGTCATATGGACAGCATGGCTATACGCCGAAGTGCACGAAACGCTGTTACCTTCCCATTGAAGTGGTACCTATTTATCTACTTGCATTTGCATGATTTCAAACTGCTAGGTGGTCAGGAGCTGGGGCAAGTAATGGGAACTCACCCTGTCATGCAGCACCCGGGTCTCAAACCCAGTCTGTCAGCTTTCCAGATGCCAAGCTCAGCGACCTTAACCGCTGAGCCATTGTGCCCTGTAAGGAAAGCATATTAACTACCTATTTTGTATTCCTTCCGGTTCTATAAACCACCCCTTTGAAGTGCGGGGAACAGGGCACATACCTTGTGATGTGACCCATACTTCATCATACTTGGAGAAGCAGGATAGGAAATGTATTGATGTCTCTGAATTCTGGTGTTGGAGAAGACTCCTGAGAATACTATGAGCAGCCAAGAAAACAAATCAATGGATTATTGAACAAATCAATCCTGAATTCTCACTTGAAACAGAAATGATTACAGGCTCAAATTATCTTACTTTGGGCAAATTCTGGAAAGACCCAGCTCTCTGGTAAAAGACTCTAATGCTGGAATGGTAGAAGGAAAATGAAGAAGAGGATCCATCCAGCAGCAAGATGGATGAATTCAGACACAGAGGCAATGAATGCACCATTGGGAGACATGAAAAAACAGGTTAGGAATCGTTCATTATGAAGAAAATTGATCTATGTCGTTGTTAACAGTTGAAAATGATTTAATGTCACATAATCAAAGACTCATCATACTTGGAGGAGATCAACTGAAATCAGTGACAGTCAAATTAATTCTGAATAACTTAAATCTCATTTATTTCAGTGGGAATGATTAAATATATATTCAGATAACTAATCCTAAATTGACAAATGCTCTCATGGTATAGATATTTGAGAAAAATAGATTCTTTGTCAACCCAGAAGCCTTTGTAATGTTTAAAATATGCTTTCCTAAATCTGCTAATAAATACATCTTGCTTTACTTGTTTTTAATTTTTCATTGAGGATATTAACTGATAGTATAAAACAGACAGGTGCTCATCATGTCCTACTAGCTGTTGTGTAGTTGAGGATGCCCAACTAACAATTTTGAAAGGATATGTCCACATGACATTGCTTTTGTCTCATTTCCAGTCTACCACGAAGACATCGCAATGTCATATTTAGCTACTTTGGTTGAAAGTAGTGTTTCCCCTCTTTTCCCAACCAACACAAGTCTTGCTGTGGATACAATCTATGACACCTCATTTATGATCTTGGAGATGACATGCTCAAGGATTGGAATCTGCTCGTCTATTGGCTACATTTGGCTGCTGTGGACACACACCCTGTCTTCTGGCCACTAGGCCCTTTTGGCTTGGGCTGCAAAAGGGACTGGAAAGTACAATAGGCATTACATCAGCTATTTATATCCACAGGTTTAGGTTCTTTTGACAGAGGTTAGATCTGTTTTTACAATATGGTTCTGATATAACTTGCTTAAGAGTAGTAATTGGAACTGGTAACTCCATTGCTAAGCTAGTTAGTTATAAAGTGCAATGTCATGTTACCTCACTAACTTACGACAGCAGTTGCAGCAGTCCCAATTACCATCATTAGGTGAATCACATGCATTCTCAATCTCCCATTGCAACTTCCTGCTGGTTCTTGACTTTGCTTGGTGGAAGTCAGCAGGGAAAGTTGCAAATGGTGATCATGTGACTGTGGGACGCTGCAACCATTGTAAGCGGTTGCATTGCCTAGCACCTGAATCGCAGTCACGTGACTGCAGGGATGATGGAACAACTGCAACTATAAGGGCCTGTCATAAATCCCTCTTGTTCAGCACTGTCGTAACTTTGAACGGTCACTGAACATATGCCTGTGCAACAAGAACTACCTGCATGTTCAAAAGATTGCTAGACTTGTATTTTAAAAGATAGGACTAGCATTGTCCCACAGAAAAGTACCATACATGGCACTGGTTGATATCGAGAAGGACAGCCATGTTCTGCCAGCTGGATATGTCAGCGGTGAGTGCATGTATTACAGGTAATCCTCAAATTATGACCACAATGCAGCATAGAATTTTGGTTGTAAGTCATTGTGAGTTCAAGTCAAGGCACCATGTGACCAGACTTGATTTTACAACCATTTTTACAATTGTAAACCAAGTTACCCTGGTCGTTAAACAAATCATGAGATCATTAAGCAAACCACATGGTTGTTAAGCAAATCCAACATATCCAATGGGTGGGTTTTGTTTTTTTTTGCTATTTTCTGCTGGAAAATGGCAAAAAAAGGTTGCAAATCACAATCACATGACTGCGGGACACGGCAACCAGTCGAAGATGTGAGCCAGTTGCCAAACGCCAAAATGCAGCCATCTTACCACGGAATGTATGTGTGCAGTAGTTGTACCTTCAAGGATCGATCATAAGTGGCCTTTTTGAAATCTGTTGTGACTTTGAACAGTTGTTAAGCGACCGACTGTCAATCGAGGACTACTTGTACAGGTTTTTTTTGAAAAAAGGGTTTCATTTTTTGGGGGGTATGGGAGGAGTCACTGCCATTTTGCCTGCTCAGAAAAGCAATAGATCTGTCTTTCGAAATAGTGCAAGTGACAGGACACAGAGCACTCCCCCCCTGCCCCCCAGCAACCAGTTATTCTGGCAGCTTGAAACCTAGATAAACTTTGTGATGCAGGCATTTTCTTCAACCCTGCCCTATCACAGATTAAGGAAGGTGACTGGTGGCTGTTTTTCTCACAGGCAGGTGATGCCAGATAGGAGAGGAAAGGAAGCCAGGGAATCCATCCAAAACACGCTGGGCATTAAAGTGGTAAAGACAGCATCATTCACTACCTTGTTACTAAAGCAGACTAAGACTTGTCTATCAGGGCAGAGGAATTTATGCCAGTATATTTTCCTGCCAACTCAAGGACTGGAGGACTGAATGTTAATGCAGCCATCTGGAAGAGCCTTAGATTCACCTCTTCCCCCAATGCTGAGCTTGATTCATTCCTATGATACTAGCTAATTTCTGTTTCCCTACTGACTCTGCCTTAGTTTTAATTCTTTTTTGTGTGTGAAGCTAACAAGATTTAGATTTTTCCTACCTGCACCTGCCCTATGTTGCCTGTCTTTTGAAACTGACAATGATCTGAGGTGATTCTGAAATAAATGAAGACAAAAGCATTCTATTGTTTTAGAATACAGTAATAACGTTAATGTAAGATTAATGTGGAGCCATACAACTATCAAAGAAAGGAAAACAATGAGACAGGAAGAAGTCTTATTGTAGGAATCTAATTCCTAAGATCTTCAAATAGATTTCGACAAGCAATATTCCCAGACCCGACTTTTTTCTCACCAACTGTCCTGAGTCTGAAAAGCAACTTCTGAAAATTGAAACACTGTGTGCATTGAATAATATGAGATGGAGAGAAGAGGACTCATGAAGGAAATTTCCTTCCTTGATATTTAAAGAAGTTTTTATTTAACAGTCAGTTCCAATAAATTAAATGTGGCTTAGTTCTGAAATACGTACAGGATTGTCAATAAAGGACATTGATAATATATGTAGCTCAGAGTTGAATTGAAGTGTTCTTGGTGCTTTCGGAGCTTGGTTGTTTTCTTGCAGAAATTTCATTACCAAACTAGGTAACATCATCACTGCTAGTACTGATGAGGTTATCTACTTTGGGAAATGAAACATCTGCAAGAAAACAACCATGCTCTGAAAGCACCAAGGACTTCTCATATAGGATTGTTTCAACAAGCCAATGCATGAGTATCAGAGCTATCAGTAAATTTTAAGGGTGGTGGGCAGAAAACAAACTGAACAGGGAATAGGGAACAATGGAAATAAGCCAATGGTTCCAGGGGAGAAAGAAATGCAGAAATGGCTGACAGGACAAGGCAGGTGTCAATGGAGACCAGCCCTGCTCAGCAGCTACTGAGAAATTTACAGTGATACTTCCTGAACTAATTGACTTGACTTCCCAATAGAGTTGCAAACCACATTGCTTTGAGGGGGAATTGCATGTGTAATGTACCCAGGGGTGGGTTCTAATTTACCTTGCTGCTGGTTCGCTTCCTCCCGCGCCGCGTGGGCGTGCACGTGTTGCGTGCCACACGCATGCACAGTGCTGAAAATCCAGCTTCTGCGCATGCGCAGAAGCAAAAAGCAGCTTCTATGGCGCCGCCGAGAGAGCCGGTTTGGGGGCGTGTCCAGCCGGCCATCGCTGCCGGTACGACAAGCAGGGGGAAATTCCCGCTACCAGTTCTAAAGAACCAGTCCGAACTGGCAGGAACCCACCTCTGAATGTACCTAACATTTGACAGATTCTTACAAAAAAAAAGTCAAATGCTTTTTTTAAAAAAAAGAAATAATACATCCTGGTGTACTGTATGCTCAGATGCCTGCTTATAAAATTGGGCAAGACGTATTAGCAGTGTGGAAACCTAGCTTGATAATTTTACTTTTGGTTTATCTACCCATTGTATAGGTATGATGTAATACAATAAGTAGAAGGACCCCCTCTCTCTAGTTATCCTTTGTTCCAGTGCAATGACTCAGCAATATCCTCTTTCAAAGATTCTAGGGTGTGGTTTTTTTTTTTTTTTAAGATGGTCAAACATTTAGCCAATGTATACAACAGACAGAGAATAAGAATTTGTTTCAGTTTGTGTACAAGGAATAGAAACTTCCTGGTGACATTGGTGGGATATGCTCTTAAGAATACTGTGGAGCTTCCTAGAATAGTGCAGAAATTGGCTAGCTTAAGAGAATTTGGAAAGTAAACATGGTCCCTGCTGGAACTATTCATGCTTTTTTCTCATAACGGGCCAACATAAATGTTATTCTAGATGTTATCAAGCCATTCTAAAAGTAAAAAGAAGTTGGTTTAAAAATCTTAGTCTTTCTCCAAATCATTTGTTCCAAAGCATAACATTGACTCTAAACACAGATAACTAAAATGATTAGTCCTTATAAGCAATGCAGACTCAGTAGCCACATTTCACTGGAGGATTTTTGAAAGAAACAGAGAGAAGGAATGGTTTGTTCTTGCTCTGAGAATTATCATTACATTGTAGACCATCCACAGCAGTTTTTCAACCTTAGCAACGTTAAGCGTTGGTGAGATGGGCGGCAAGTAAATTTAATAAGTGATATGTGGACTTCAACTCCCAGAATTCTTCAGCCAGTATGACAAAGTTGCCAAGGTTGAGAAGCCTGACCTATAGTCGGTTTGGCGGCCCTGCTGGGGGGGGAGAGAGGAACTGGGCCACGTGAGCGGTGGGCTGGTGTGCATGCAGCTTGACCTGCGTGAGCAGCAGGCCAGCATGCACATGCATGCACATGCAGCTCGGCTGCAAGTTGAACTGTGTGCGCATGGGTGTGCGCAATGGCCCGGCACTCACACTAGTCAAGCTGCATGTGCATGTGTGTGCCAGCCCATGGCCCAGTTGCAAATAGGCCATGGCCTGGTAGTGGGCCACGACTCCGGTCTAAATGTTTTGGGGTGGTCTACAAATATAATAATTAAATTAACCTAAATAAAAAGCAAATAAGAAAGGGGAAAAAATAGAATAAGATAGGATGGATGGCAAAAAGAAGAGTCATCATATTCAGGAACCAACCGAGATGAAGTAGATTTCCTTGGGACGTAGATGGGCTTCAACTCCAGCCAAATGAGAGACTTCTGGATACAGAAAAGGTAGGGTAAATGAAGAAATGAAGAAAAACTAGGGTAAATGTGAAGGAAAATAAGACAGCTCCATCTTTCTCTCTTGTGAAAGTCAACCATACCAACAGCAAATAGGCACGCAGACAGGCAGAAGACTATTGAAGTGATGCAAAGCACACTCCCTGGCATATAGCCCTTGCTCAGATCACATCACGAGGAAGCAGAATGAAAGTAAGAAGTAGTGTGTGAATGAAGTAGCCACTCTTTCAAAGCTGAAAGTCTGGCTACCTCCTCCGCACACCACTTCTTACTTTCATTCAGTCTTTCAGTCTTTCAAAGTTGAAAGACCGGCTGCCTCATTCACGTATCACTTGTGTGACTGATCGTTGGTCCTAATAGGGTGGGAGAGATTTTGTCCATTTCAGGTAGCAAAAGTTTTGGACCAGCGCTCTAAAAGTTATTTGGAAGTTTATATTTTCACACGGTGATAGAAGCCAAATGGAGCGGAGTATTCTAAGAGCAGGAGGAAAAAAGCTGGAGTGTAGCTTGATTTGCTAACAGGATAAAAGCAGGGGAGCCATTAACAAGCAAAACCTGTTGAGTGGCTTTCAATAGAAAGCTCCTTGCTTAGCAGATCAAGGGGGATGGGAACTGCACCATTGAACATGCTGAGTTTTGCACTTCTCTTCCTCTCAGCAGATCTTGGCTCTGTCGTTTTTAATGTATGCCCTGCATATGAGCTATTATTCGTACCAGAAAGAAAGCAAGAGAAGAGAGAGAGAGAGAGAGAGAGAGAGAGAGAGACATAAAAGGCATATCAATAAATAATTAAAAATAACAGAATTTAACATAGTCCACCAACATAAGCAATGGGTGAATTTTAAACAGGTGTTGGAAGCCGTCTTTGGGACCAGTAGTTCCTTTGTTCTCCGTTCATATTTGGGATTTTACATCTGTTTTTTATTTTATTATTTTCCACTTTGCTCTGCTTCTGAAAATAGTCAGCGCTGCTTAATGTTTCCCTCGTAGGGACAAATTTACATACTTGTAAGCAGTACTCTGAATAAGCAACCATGTAGTTATAGTGTATGAATTTTAACATGCCAGTGGAATATTTGTGGCATTCACTAATTCATCAAGGTGACCTGAGCACAGAGTGATGTTGGGCAGCTACCAGACAAGGTATGTGCTTGGCTGTGTAGTTCAATCAGGGGTGGCTTCTAACTTACCTCATTGCCGGTTCGCTTCCTCCTGCACTGCGTGGCCGCGCCGCATGGGTGCATGTGCACTTTGCGCACACGCGCATGCGCATGCGCAGCGCCAAAAATTCCAAAAAAATTCAAAAAAAAAAGGCCAAAAACAAGATGGTAATGCATGCGCAGTGTTGGAAACTCGGCTTCTGCGTATGCACAGAAGAAAAAAAAAAACTGGAAAAAATTTCCCCCCCCCCAAAAAATTCCCCCCAAAACAATTCCAAAAAAAAGATGGCGGCGCCCACGGACCGGCACCGACAGAACCGATTCCGTGATGTCACCGTGATGTCACCAGCGGGTCGCTACCGGTTCGGCCGAACCGGGAGGAACCCACCTCTGAGTTCAATGAATGTATATTCAAAAAATAAACCCCACTGGCAGTGATTCTTAAGAAAGCAGATGTGGGATCACAGCCTCAGTCTTGCTTACTTATGGCAATGGCGTTAAATGGTGTTAATTTTCTTTACAAGTATGTCAAAAAGTGGAGGAGCATTTACATCCTGGGCAGCAGTTTTGCATTGCACACAAATGCCCACAGTGCTGGATATTTTTGGATAGTGAGATGGGTGGCATATAAAATAAAATAAATAAGTATGAAAAATATCCTGTATTTTCTTTCAGTGAATCCAGAGTTCTCAACCTCCACTTGAACATTTTTTTAAATTCTTATTGGCTGCAAGCATCCCAATTAATATTTACAGTTCTAGGTTGGAAAAAGAGTAAGACACATAACAGAATAAAGTATTGTAGTTTGGAGCTAATTCAGTGTCAATTCAAAATTAATATGAGTCAATACTTTTTTTTGACATCCAGCCCTTAGAGCAGTGTTTTTCAACCTTGGCAACTTACCTATCTCCTCCTACTTATGACTATAATCTTGTTGCTTGTATCTCTACGATTTATATTGTTTTATTTGTTCCTAGTATGATTTGATTGCTTATTTAGTAACCTATGACTATCACTAAGTGTTGTATCTTATGATTCTGGATGAATGTATTTTTTTTCTTTTATGTACACTGCAGGGGTGGGTTCTAACTTACTTCGCTGCCGGTTTGCTTCCTCCCGCGCCGCATGGCCGCACCGCGCGGGCGTGCTTCACATGCGCGTGCATGCACAGTGCCAAAAAATCCCCAAAAAATTCCAAAAAAAAAAAGCCGAAAACAAGATGGCGGTGCATGCACAGTGCTGGGGACTCGGCTTCTGCGCATGCGCAGAAGAAGAAAAATTAGTAAAAATTTCCAAAAAAAAAAAATTCCAAAAAAAAGATGGCAGCGTCCATGGACCAGCACCGACAGAAACGGCTCCGTGATGTCACCAGCGGTTTGCTACCAGTTCTATAGAACCGGTGCGAACCGGGAGGAACCCACCTCTGGTACACTGAGAGCATATGCACCAAAGACAAATTCCTTGTGTGTCCAATCACACTTGGCCAATAAAGAATTCTATTCTATTTAAGATGTATGGACTTCAACTCCCAGAATTCCCCAGCCAGCCATGGACATTTTTTACTTGCTGCAGGCATTCCAAGTTGCTTAGAGAATGTTTTGCTTTTGAACATAAAATTATTTTGTTTTTATATATCAGTTAAAGATCTCAATGTTTAATCAAGTGTTTGGCCCGGCAGTTCAGAATGTGGCAGTACCTAGCTAACCTTGGTTCATGTCAGAAGCTACGTAACTTTGGCCCTGACAATTTCAGGGCTTAAAGTCGTCTGAAAAGTTAAAAAATAAAAATATTGGAAGAAGACAATGTCAAATCACTATTGCTGTGCTTCCTATAAAATTGCAGAGATGCAGTGCCAGAAGATGAGCGTGATTGAAGAAAATTGTATGTGAGAATGGGAGTTGGAGGAAGGGAGAGATGCTGCCTAGGGAATGATCAGATAAGAGAGAGCATAGCCTGTAGTTGCATAATGGGCAGAGAAAAAGACTCAGAAAGGAACCTCTCTACCTACTCAGCCTGTAATGGCAGGAGATTTATACTATCAAACTTGCAAGATTGATGTCAGACTTCCCTGGTAGACCAGACAGGAAACATAATCAGATGAGCAAATTTTACTTTATTGTAAAGTTACATTAACAGATTCTTGAGGTTACATTAACACATTCATAGATGGACTACCAATTATGTAACAGTAGTTTACAATGCAAGGAGATGTTCTTGTGTTAGATAATGAACCGGGTTAGAAAAAAAATATGAATCTGCAGGTATCTCCTAAAATCTTGATGGAAATAAGGAAGATCTGAGGCTGTTGTACAGAAAATACAATCCACGTTTATCTGGATCAAACTCAAGTACGATAAGAGTTTCAGCCCTAAATTCTCTGGCTATCCTAGAAGCCTTCCTAGCCCTAGATGGTCATGTTATTTTCCAGCAGAATATCTGATGTATGTTTCCACAGAATTTGGAGTATCATGGGAAAGTAAAATGGTTGTCTGTAACTGTCACCATTTAGGCAGATCAGAAGAGGCATCGTTTACCAGAAAGCTTGTCTGATGCTCTACTTCTCTAGAGGTTGTGCATGAAGTCTTTAGACATGAAACTTATAGAGAAAGTGCTGACTAAAGAGATAAATGAAAAGGAAAACAATTTTTCAAACAATTGTTCAATACCTTCAATAGCTAACTGTGTCAGTACTTCAGTTCTGCCTTCTATGTGTTGTCCCAAGAGCGCTTTTTCAGGAGGCAACTGGACTCTCTCGTTTTTCTTTGAAGATGTTTCGCTTCTCATCCAAGAAGCTTCTTCAGCTCTGACTGTGGGGAATGGAAGGATTTATATTCCTTGCAGACAGCTGGTGATTTGCATTCTTTTAGAGAGTCGTTGAGGCCACTTGGTGTTCTCAGGATCACCTGAATTGTGTAAATGGGTGTGGAGAAAGTCTTGTCTGTAAGGAATATAAATCCTTCCATTCCCCACCATCCAGTCACAGCTGAAGAAGCTTCTTGGATGAGAAGTGAAGCATCTTCAAAGAAAAACGAGAACGTCCAGTTGCCTCCTGAAAAAGTACCTTTAGGACAACCATGACCTGGAGAATCTCCATAGACTTCTATGCATTCTTTTGCTTCTTAAGGCTAGAGCTAAACTAGTCTGAGGAGATGGGTGTGCAGTTTGCAGCTGCAGTCTTGAATCCCAAGTCTGCAAACAACAGCTGGAAAATGTGTCTTCAGTGCCATCTAAAACCTTAGAAACCAAACCTAAAAATAACCCCACAGTTATTATTTTAATTTCATTGCTGGTCAGTGACTCATGATTTCTGGATGCTGTTTATTATTAGGTAATATTATTACTTTATACATCATATTTCTATATTATCCACCAGAACAGAATAACCCAGACTGCTGAAAGAATAAGGTCTACCCCATGACAAATGGCAAGCCATTTTACTTTCACATTACTGTGACAGTAGCCACTATGTCTGTTTATAATGCCAAGGATGGACATTTTCTTAGAGCATCTCTCTCTTCCTCTTTGATTCTCACTTTCAAACTGAATGCGGCAGAACTAGGCAAAGACTAGTTGTGGTTTGCCAACATTATTACAAAAAAAAAAAAACACCCTCTTAATTTAATGGACATTGGCTTATTGAACTTTGGAAGCACTGGGTAAAATTTTTAATAGGCTTCTGTGCATCTATAAATACCACTCAGCATTTAACACATGGAAGCAAAAATTGGACTTTGAAGAAGCAAAATAAGAAGAATATTGATGCCTTTGAACTTTGGTGTTGGAGACGACACCTGACAATCAATCAATCAATCAATCAATTAATCAATCAATCAATCCAAACATCCATCCATCCATCCATCCATCCATTCATTCAATTTCTATAGCCGCCCACTTCAGTCAATGACTCTTTGTGGTTTACAGTTTAGAATACCACGGACAGCCAAGAAAACAAACCAACGGATCATCAAACAAATCAATTCAGAGTTTTGATTTGAGTCACAAATGACCAAGTTCAAATGATCCTACTTCAGATACATTCTGCAAAGGCCTAGCTGTCTTGAAAAGGTTGTGATGCTCAGAAAGGTGGAAGGAAAGAGAATAAGGTGAACAAGGAGCCAGGTGAATAGATGCGAGTGCATCATTGGAAGACCTAAAAGACCAGGTTAGAGGCAAATTGTCATGAGAAAATGTATCATTGTGGTCTATAAGAGTCCACAATGACTTGATGGCAGATAATTAAACAAAAACACCATTTGCATTTTAATGGACATTCTAAACAGGCACACCTTCCCCAAAGTCCCTTACATCAAAGGTTTACTGTTTGGTAGTGACCCCTGTCAACTTTAGGAATTAGGGTAAAAAGGGTGCAAAAAGAATACCCCTATTATTACATCCAGCAACAGAAAATGAGATACCCAAGACACTATGTAATCAAGCTACTTTCTCAAGGTTGCTTCATCATAGTTAGCGTTCTCATACATGAAGTACATTAGAAAAACCTCAAATTCTTAGGGAAGGACCAGAATTCTGAAAAATATAGGTAGTCCTTGACTTAAACCACAATGGAACCGAGCCCAAAATTCCTGTTGTTAAGCGAGATGGTTGTTAAGTGAATTTTGCCCCATTTTACAACCTTTCTTGTCACAGTTGTTAAGTCAGTCCCTGCAATTGTTAAATTAGTGACACGGTTGTTAAGTGAATCTGGCTTCCCCATTGATTTTGCTTGTCAGAAGTTTGCAAAAAGTGATCACATATCTCTGGGACATTGCGACCATCATAGATCGACAGATGATGCTGTTAATATGGCTCTGCACTACATCCTACAACATCTTGAATCTCCAAAGACCTACGCAAGGGTCCTCTTTGTAGACTTTAGTTCAGCATTCAATACCATCATACTGGACATTCTTCTAACTAAACTAAATCAGCTAGCGGTACCTGAATACATTTGTAAGTGGATCACAAGCTTCCTAATGGACAGGAAGCAGCAGGCGAAGCTAGGCAAAATCACATCAGATACCTGTACAATTAGCACAGCCTCCCCCCCCCCCCCC
>QLTV01004259.1:102165-120003 GCA_003457575.1 Thermophis baileyi | reverse complement strand
AGAAAGAAAGAAAGAAAGAAAGAAAGAAAGAAAGAAAGAAAGAAAGAAAGAATCTTGTTTGTTGGAGTTACCAGCAGTCGGTCATTGTTGGTTGAAAACTAAAAATGTATACTTTTACATTTTTCACACTAGAGGAGGTTGCCAACTGGCTCAATGGTTTAGCCTTGCAACTTAGGGGCTCACAGGATCCTAACATCTGCAAAATTATACTTGGATTTCTGGCACTGGCAGTCCTCAAGGGATACAAACTGAAGAATCAACAGCCAGAACTCACATTTTGACATGTTAAGCAAGAGACTGCTCCTCGGAGTGTTTGCCATTTGGAGAAGGAGGAGTAGGTAATAGAACTTGAAGAGAAGGTGATTGTTTTGTGTGTGTGTGGGGGGGAGATAGAGTAGCTGACAGACATCAATGCTACGGTATTTCTGCTACCAGGGAGAGTGGCTATTGGAACCCGTGCAAAGGAACAAATTATGAGGGAGATGGAAGGAAATTGGCAAGCATCAAGCCCTAATGCTTATTTTTCAGTTCCACTGTGTTCATTACATTCATTGCAGAAGTCTAAAAAGCGTAATTACATAATGTTTGGGCTGATGGGTAAAGAAAGAAAGAAAAAATGATGAATCCTACATGAGGGAAAATTGCTATTCCTGTCCGCCTTCCCCCATCCTCAAGCTTTTACTCTGGCAACCTGGGATCCTCTGAAAGTTTTGATAGCTGTGTAAACAAGCTAGCTAAAAATCCTCTTGATCTGTATTAAAATAGACAAGTGTATGCAGAATTAAGAGGATGAGTTGGGGGAGGTAGGTAATGGTTCCACATGGCCTAATACTTGCCAAAGCTCAAAAAAAGAAAAAAGAATCTATATAACACCAGGAGATACAACCATGTATTCCTCCCATGCTATTTATCTTCAGGAATTGTCAGACATTCATTTATCATTTTGCACATGATGTAGGGCAAACTCATATGCATTAATAAAATCAATCACCTTGAAGAACAGTTCTGTATCATGCACGCATATGTCAATCCATGCTGCTTTTACAATTAGGTGTAATGTGTAAAGAAGGAGTACACCTGGAATACTGCACCACACCTGGAATACTGCATCCAGTTTTGGTCACCACATTACAAAATAGATGTTAGACTTTAGAAAAGGTGCAGAGAAGAACAACTAAGATGATTAAGGGCCTGGAGACTAAAACATATGAAGACCGGTTGCAGGAATTGGGTATGGCTAGTCTTGAGAAAAGAAGGACTAGGGGTGACATGATAGCAGCATTCCAGGATTTGAGGGGCTGTCACAAAGAAGAGGGGATCAACTTATTTTTCAAAGCACCAGAAGGCAAGACAAGAAACAATGGATGGAAACTAATCAAGGAGAGAAGCAACCTGGAATTAAGGAGAAACTTCCTAACAGTGAGAAAAAAATTAACCAGTGGAACAACTTGCCTTCAGAAGTTGTGGGTGCTTCATCACTGGAGGCTTTTAAGAGACCAGACAGCCACTTGTCTGAAATGGTAGGTTCTCCTACTTGAGCATGGAGTTGGACTAGAAGACCTCCAAGGTCCCTTCCAGCTCTATTCTGATTGACTGAAGTCCTAACATTGAGATTCAAGTGGCTTCAATGTAGAATTCTTAGTTTCCATCTATGGCTATTTTTAGTGATTAGCAAAGATTTACATCTTTAAAAAATGCTGGGAGATAGGTTAGGCAAGAAATTGTGAGTTTTCTCAAGTCATCAAGTGAGGTTTCAGTGGTTGGTCACATCCAGTGTGACTGTGCTTTCTATGAGGGGTGAAATCCAGCAGGTTCTGACAGGTTCCGGAGAACCGGTAGCAGAAATTTTGAGTAGTTCGAAGAACCGGCAAATACCACCTCTGGCTGGCCCCAGGAGTAGGGTGGGAATGAAGATTTTGCAGTATCCTTCCCCTGCCACGCCCACCAAGCCACGCCCACCAAGCCACACCACGCCCACCAAGCCACGCCCACAGAACTGGTAGTAAAAAAAATTGGATTTCACCACTGCTTTCTATAGTATTTTAGATTTGTTAATGTGGGGACTTCAACATGGGATATAAATGTATTCTACTATATTTTGCTTTCCCCCCCCCTTACAATAGCCATCATCTGTTCCAGAAAGATTTTCCTGAATTGCAAGATAAAATCAACAGCTGTATTTTTTTCAAGTTGCTGCAGGAATGTGACAGAAAACATGATCTGGGGTGAATTTCCCCTAGTTAATGTAGTTTAATAGTAATAATTATAACAAAGTAATTAAAATAATCATAAAAATAGTAATGCATTTACTAGTCATGCAGTTAATATATAATTTAATGTAACTGGAATTTTACAAACACATTTGCTCCTCCTGCATAGGCTCAATATGTGCTAGATGATGGTAGTATATATCTCTCAGCTGTAAAACAGCAAACATGCCCAGAACTAATTTAGCATTATATTTGACTGGAATCAGAGCATTCACCCAGAGCTATGGACATCCTAAGACTTTGGCCTGTTCCACATGCAGAGCTGTTGTACCTGAAATTGGTACCATGCTCTTGTTTCTCCAGGGTGCTGTGAAACTCCCATAGGTCTTTGCAAGAGAGCTGATTACCTTAGAAAATCAAAAAGCTCACTTGCTACATTAGAAGAAACCTCAGGAGTTTCCAAGCATTATTCAGAATAACAGAGTTGGAAGGGACTTTGGAGGTCTTCCAGTCCAACCCCCTGCTCAAGCAGGAAATCCTAAACCATTTCAGACAAATGGTTGTCCAATCTCTTCTTAAAAACCTCCAGTGTTGGAGCACCCATGACTTCTGGAGGCAAGTCATTTTACTGGTTAATTTTTCTCACTGTCAGGAAATTTCTCCTTAGTTTTATATTGGTTCTCTCCTTGATCCATTGCTACTTGTCCTGCCTTCAGGTACTTTGGAGAATAAGTTGATCCCCTCTTCTTTGTGGCAGCCCCTTAGATATTGGAACACTGCTATCATGTCATTCTTAGTCCATCTTTTCATTAAATTAGACATACCCAATTCCTGCAACCGTTCCTCATATGTTTTAGTCTTCAGTCCCCTCATCATCTTTGATGCTCTTCTTTCACTTTTTCATTGTTGAGAACTTCACCTTCCTGGCATAACATTCCTTCCACACACACAGGCTAATCCAAAATGACATAACTAAAAATGCAAAAATGCTACAATTAAAAGCCTAATCTTTCTTAATCAATCTCCCATTTTTCCTTGGAGTGGCCATTCATGTTTATTTTCCACATTGCAAACACAAATGCTGCAAAGTAACAAAAAATATGTGGATCAGGGAAAAGACTGCAGTGCCATATTGTGCATTGTATCATTGTGGCAGAGGGAGGGGACACTTCTCACAACTGTGATTGTGAGGTTGGAAAGATGGGAATAGTGGCTGTTCATGGCTAGGTGTAAGTGCTCTGACCTGAAATCCCAGTTCTTCCTTTTCCTGCTCCATTTACCAATAATAATGTTGGTAATTACCTTCTAGTGACATTTACCCAGATGACTGTAGAGTTTCTTTTGAGAGATGTTGGGTGATGTTTATTGAAGAGCCAAGGTGGTGCAGTGGTTAGAATGCATTACTGCAGGGCTAACTCACTGCTCACTCCAGGAGTTCAATTCTGACCGGCTCAAGGTTGACTCAGCCTTCCATCCTTCTGAGGTGGGTAAAATGAGGACCCAGATTGTTGGGGGCAATATGCTGACTCTGTGAACCGCTTAGAGAGGGCTGTAAAAGCACTGTGAAGCAGTATATAAGTCTAAGTGCTATTGCTATTGCTATTGTTTCCCCACACTTTAACATCTCAGGAAACATTTGGGAGATAAAATGGTGATTGTCTAAGCAGGGTTGGTATCAAGGGCTGGGGAAATCAGGAGATTCAGGCAGTTCAAATAAGTATAAAGATTTATTGCAAGCTTAAGCTTTCTACAAAACTCTGAGCTACTAACAGTCGAGGGAAATTAGAGAGAGTTAAGAAAGGCATTCAAGATGGGCTGGACTTAGATCTCTTATGGGTGGGCAGGGACTCAAGACTGATGATGCATTTGACTCCTCCCTCAGGCTCAGTCTGGTCATCTCCTATAGTTGGTGGTATAAAATAAAGAACAAAAGTCAAGGAAGGAGCAAAAATGGTTAACCAATTTTGCTCCATGCTATCCTTCCATTTGACCAACACTTCTATTCAGTGAACTTTTGATCTAGCTTTTACTGGACATTACTTTTGGGTAATGTGGACGTTTCTCCAACACTCTTCATTTCCACTTTGTTAGTAAACAAGTATCTAAACTGCCAGATTAAAAAAAAAACATTTGAACAATTTACATAAATAAATGGACCATGTCACTGACATACTATGAAATGATTCACCAGAGAAGTTCTATGAGAAATATTATTTATTTGTATTTATTATAAAACTGTGTGTGCCACTCATCAAAACTGAGTTTTCACAAATTTATATTTTCAGAGACTAAATAGTTTATTTTCCTATGCTTTGATTACCCTGGAGAATCATAACGATGTCTTAAACCTTTTTTTTGACTGATAGGCACTTTGAAATGCTGAAATGTTTACAAAATGACAGTTGTGGAATATTTGCTTATGCACAAAAACAGTTCCAATAGAGGTCATAAAGCAACTTTAAACTCTGGCCCTCAATGTATATTGGTATACCTACTGGTTGTGAGATCTGGGCTTTCAAGGCTGTCTCTATTAGAGACCCTAGTTTGCATGGAATTGGTGTTAAACATGCTTGGATAAAATTGTTCCATAGAATTCTTTTTGAAAGCTTACAAAAGTGAAAGTGAGTAAAATTTGAGAAATGCAGTTAACATTTTAATGGGATGGAGGAGCAGATACAATTTTTGTTCTTTAGTGGGTCACTGAGATATATGTGAATGTGAGAAAACAAGTTTATTGTACATTTTTTGATTCAGTGAAAGCATATGACAAAATGTGAATTATGGCATATTTTGCAGGAAAGGGGAGTTGAAGGTTGGTTGCTGAATACAGTAATAGGATATGGTGGAATAAATCATGTTTAAGAAAAATAGAAAGCTTAGTAAATAGTTCAACACTGAGCTAGAAACAAGGCAAGGAAGCATAGTACTTGCTTAGTTGTTTAATGTATTTATGGAGGAAAAGATAAGTAATGTTTGAAGTGACAGGAGAGGTATATGGCTGGGTGACATGAATGTGCTTGCACTTCTGCATGTGGATGATGTGTTATTATTGTAATTGAGAACTGAATTAATTTGCACTGGCTATTAGATAGGTTGTCTGCTGCAATAAAATGTATGGATTTGAGGATTAATGTATCAAAGACCAAAGTAGTTGTGTTTGCCAGGGAAAATAGAGTGAGCAATTGAAAATTATAATACATGGTATAAAAAACTATATCAAGTATATGAATGTATGTACTTTGGTAAAATGTTCACTGGAGATGGGGCAATAGATGAAAAAAAAAATAAGATTTGCAAGTGCTGGTAGAAAGGTAGTAAATAGTATATATGGTCTATTTTGAGAAACAAATGTCTGTCAAAAGGAGTAAGAGCGTGTACAAAACTGTGTGTCTTACCCACTTTGTTACATGGAAGTGATAGTTGGATATGGGGGAGAAAACCAAAAATAGGTTGAATGCAATGCAAACAAAATATTTAAGAAGTGCATTTGGTAAAACAAGAAGAGTAGATGCTGAATGAACGTGCACACGACATAAAAGTGACCCGTATGACAGCAGTCATACTGCAGAGGAAGATTGAAAGAATATGACTAAATGACACTGATGAGATCCTAACAACACAGAGAGTAAGAAGTTTAAAGGCAATGTATGAAGAAATGTATAGGCATAGTGAGGAAAAGGATGACCACCAAGTAAAGGAAAATATGGAGAGGTATGACAAATGCATTGGTGTATACTATTTTATACTCCATTCCCATTTTTCTTAAATTTGTGCCTTTAATTTTTTTTTGTCATACTAATTGTCCCAAAGGTGCTTTTTCAGGAGGCAACTGGACTTTCTTCTTTTTTTCTTTGAGGACGTTTCGCTTCTCATCCAAGAAGCTTCTTCAGCTGACAGGATAGTGGGGAATGGAAGGATTTATATTCCTTGCAGACAGCTGGTCATTTGCATCCTTTTAGAGGGTTGTTGAAGCACTTGGAGGTTATTGAATGGTGTGGGAGTAGGAATGGATTTCCAGAGAAAAAATTGCAGACTACAGGAACCAGGAGCACTACTCAGGTGACCCTGAGGACACAGATAAACCTTCAAGTGCTTCAACGGTCCTCTAAAAGGATGCAAATGACCAGCTGTCTGCAAGAAATATAAATCCTTCCATTCCCTACTATCCTGTCAGAGCTGAAGAAGCTTCTTGGATGAGAAGCGAAACGTCCTCAAAGAAAAAACAAGAAAGTCCAGTTGCCTCCTGAAAAAGCACCTTTGGGACAACCATGACCTGGACGACTGAAAATCTCTACAGACTGTCATACTAATTAATTTTTTGCATTTTAAATGAAATTGTTCATCCCAAAAGGGAATCGCATGATGACTATGCATACATATATACTGTATGTACATACCTCTATCTCATCCTTTTTTTACTTACTAACTTACTTTACCTTTTCTTGAGTAGGTAGCCACACTTCTAAGCAACACACTAGGCTGCAGCTACCCATCTTTTGCATTTTCTAAGAAAATGTATAGGTCTATTTGCAACGCTACAATTTGCTTCCTAGTAAATCCACTGCTATTCCAATGCGTATTAGAAATAGGCTTGATTTACCACAGCGGGCCTTGACCTCTATAAAAATGCATATGATTGGGTTTCCAGAATTTTAAATAGGTCAGATCCTAATGTTTCTTAAGACTGCCTATTTTGTCTGTGCCATGGCTGTTCCAAATGGGAACAGAAGGATATAGCATATATCCATCATAGGTAATATATTAGACTCAGTCCACCACTTCCTTTAAGGCAGAAAAATTTAATGAAACAATGTTGAAACATAAAATCTAGCCCTCTGCTTGACGCTCCCTTAGGGAATGTGCAAAGAATATAGATTGGGAGAAGAGTATGACAAGGAGAATTAGTAATAAATAAGTTTTGTTTTGCAATATCTCTCTCTCTCCCCCCCCCCCTCCTACGCTCAACTCTTAAAGAAGGGGATGGAGCAAATGCTACAATTTCAAAGTAAGCCTGTTTGAGCCAATAAGTCCCAATTCAGTAGGGAGTGAAACACTGAGTCAGAAGCAGGGATCTGCTCAAATTACCATGAAAACTATTGTTTCCTCAAATCACCTGCTTAGGTTAATTTGCATTTTGGCTCTTTGTGACCTTAATGCAGAAGGTCCCAGAAATCAGGTCCAGCTTCTCTAGACTCTAGCTGGATCCAGAGATCCAGTATATGCAATACTGTATTGTTCAAGAAAGGGTCCTATTCATTCCAATCATAACAATATCTACATAGAAATTAATATTACCAAAATAGTCCAAAGATGTTCTGCTGTTTGGGGTGAAGGACTAAGTAATTCTCTACCATACTACATAGAGAAACAGAGGAGACTAAAGTTTGAATCTTCCATCAAATCTGACAACAGAGCAATACATATTCTACAATAAGTGAGAAGACGGGGGTGGGGATTATGTGCATCACAACATAATTCAGGTCAACGACTGTCAACAACCTGTCAACAACCTGTCAACTATCAATTACTACTTCAGCTTCAACCGCAATAATACACGAGCACACAATAGATACAAACTTAAGGTAAACCGCTCCAAACTCGATAGCAGAAAATATGACTTCAGAAACAGAGTGGTCAATGCCTGGAATGCACTACCTTTGGTTACTTCCCCAAACCCCCAAAACTTTTAACCTTAGACTGTCTACTGTTGACCTCACCCCATTTCTAAGAGGTCTGTAAGGGGCGTGCATAAGCGCACCAGCGTGCCTACCGTCCCTGTCCAAATGTTCCCTTTTATTTGTACCCATCTTATGTATTCAAGTAATGTTATACTTATGTATATTATCCAATACGTACTTGACAAAATAAATAAATAAAATAAAATAATCAGGCTGTGGCCTACAGATGAAAGCATTCCTATAAGTTAGAAGAGCTTTGTAGACATATATCTTTCAAGTGGCCTCCTGGAGTAATTTCTTCCCCCTCTTGTTTTAGATTAATGAAAAAGAACCACCTGTACACATTTCATATTAGAACTGCTACACTGAAGAGTTTCAGAATTAGTAGTCTCAAAGAATGGAGACAAATAGACTTAGGACTATGGACTTTTTAACGCCCACATTCATAAGATAAAGTTTGCCATGTTTTGGTTCAAATTCACTTTTATAGAAGAAGAAATGTTTTAAGAGGTCCCAGACAAACTTGAAATTTAAGCACCATAAATTACTGGTACCCTATCTATCATCTAGAAAGAAAAAACTTGGCTTTGGTGGGAATGATCTGATATTGTGCATTACGGCACATTGTGTGTTTCTTCACACAAATTCCAGATTAGCCACAAACTCAGTAGTTTGCCTGCAGAAATATTAATCATTCACCACACTTCCAGTTGTAAAATATAATTTATAGTAACTTTTCATTTTTTAATACAGTATATTATATTGTGAATTTGCAGCAGTGAAGACAAACTGTATGATAAATACCAGAGAAATTATTTGATGTGCATATATCATAATGATAAAGAGAAATCTTTGTTCTGCCTCACTACTGATTGAAATCAAGAGTTTGCTAACAAACTTGACTAACTTGTTCGACTTTTATAAAAAGGTAAAGGCTCTCATGAGCTTTCTGAAAGTTTATGCTTTATTCTCACTTGCTAGTGAGAATAGAAGTTACCAGTTTCGTGATTTTTTTTTGCCACCACAGACTAATACAATGCTCCTTCAATAATTATTGATTGAGTGATTTATCAAATTCTGAGATCACCCAACTCCAAATGACTCTGGGTAGCTCGATATATACAAGAAGTGTAAAAGCAACAAGGAAACAAAACAAATACCGGTAGTATCATCCAGGGGAACAACAACTAAACTCTTTCCCCTACCACTACATATCGTATAACGCACAAACAAAAGATACAAGCTATGAAATCAGGGTTATAGTTCTAATGCCCCTTAATAAATTTCCTCATTGCTTGTGAAGAGGTCTTAATCGCAAGGATTTCTCCCCCCCCCCCACTTTTTTTCAGTGTTTGTCAGTTTCTTGGAGTGATTGAGAGAAAGCAAAGGTGTCAGACCTGATTGTGTACTTTGATGGGAGACCCCCACAAAGCCCAAACTGCCAGCCAAATCAGGGTATTGAACAACATCTTGGAAGGAGGCCATGTCAAACCTCTTCTGCATCCCTACTGGGAGAACTACACGATTGTGTTCAGGTTGTCACCAAGCACAGAGCTCGACTAGAGGGAAAGTTTACTTTGGATCGTTTTGCCAGTCTTTTCTGTCTTTTGCTGTTGAGTTTTAATAGTGTGATCTTGGAAGGCTCCAGAAGGCTCAGAAAAGAAGCTAACAGGGCATATTTCTCCTGCAGTTGTCAATTGCTACTTTAGGTGAAAAGACCAAAGATGCCTAAAGAAAATAAAAAAATTAAAAATTGTTTTAAAAGAAAACCCCTGTGGGAACACGGTATTCATTTCAGCCATGCAATGTGATCAGTTGTCAAACTTCCATCTGCCTGACATCAGCTTTGAATAATGCTCCTCAGCCTGCAATTAAAATCACCCTTTTTGCAACGCCGAATGAAGAGTGCCTTGGAACCCTGACATTTCTTTAACCTCTGCGGCAAGTCTCACACCTATTTCATGCCACTCACAGAATGCCACTGGTTACATGATCCCATCATGAAAGACTCCCCTGCACCATAAAAAGTAATATGCCCAGTGGGGGCAAAATTAGGTTTACCAAGGGAGATTTAACTTTTAAATTTCCTGATGCTTGTGAATTTAAGTCTCAGACTTACTACTGTATTAGCATACTTCTAATTGACAGAAACATGAAGACCCCCAAAAAAATGTATTTAACAAAGGACACATTATTATTTTTGTAGCATTTTTATCCCACGTTTCCTTAAAAAGGCAAATCTCCATCTCTCCTGTGAATATTCTTATGCCTATCTTTCTTGCAACATGTGAAACAAATACGTTTTAATGTTTATATTTATTCCAAATGTACCATAGTAGCCTTCCACCAAAGTAGGTGGCCTATGAGAGATACACTTGGTTCTCTTTCTTCTTTTAGGAGAAAAAAAGACCAATGCAGACATGATTATGAGCATGCATACACAAATGTTTTACACAGTTGCCCTATTTCCTTTTTGTTTGCTTGCATTTCAAAATACCTGTATAATTAACGTCACCAACTCCAAATGACTCTGAGCAGCTCACAATATAACAAAGAAAATGAAACAATTCAAAAACACAACCACCACCCCCTTGAAAAAAATATATACAGGTAGTCCTCGACTTACAACTTACAACAGTTCATTTAGTGACCATTCAAACGTACAATGGCACTGAAAAAAGTGACTTATGACAATTTTTCACAATTACAACTGTTATAGCATCCCCATTGTCATGTGATCAAAATTCAGATGCTTGACAACTGACTCCTATTTATGACAGTTGTCGTATCCCAGGGTCATGTGATCAACTTTTGTGACCTTCTGATAAGCAAAGTCAATGAGGAAGCCTTACTAACTTAACAACCGCAGTGATTCACTTAACAATTGTGGCAAGAAAGGTCGTAAAATGGAGGTAAAACTCACTTAACAACTGTCTTGTTTAGCAACAGAAACTTTGGGCTCAATTGTGATCATAAGTTGAGGACCACTTGTTCACAACTAAATAAAATCAGATAAAAAAACAAGATGTCAAATCCAGTCAACAGCAGAACTCATGAGGGGCTTCATCCACCTTAGCCCAATGTCTGGGAGAAGAGCCAGGTCTTCAAGACCCTCCAGAATGGGAAGCCCACTACATTTCAGGGGGAATGTCATTCTACAGGACATGAGCCATGGCAAAGTCTAAGCAAAAACAGAGAGGTAGAATTCAATTACACAGTTACTCCATTTCAAAAATGAAGATACAGTATTTTCATATTCTGAAGTTCCAGAACTCCCGTTTGATTTTTCAATGATGTATGCAGCAATGAACGAAGTAAACAAACCAACTCAAGTGTTCAGATTCTTTGCAAAGATTTGAAAAGGAGAATGAAATTATCACAGCTATCATCCACCAAACATTTAACAGAAACTGAGATTATAGAGCATCCATATCTTCAGAGAGTTTATCTTCTGCTTAAACAGAGCATTTCTAGTCACTCAAAATATGTGTAAAGGAAAGAAATCATATCCTGCTCAGTATAGGATGGAAGTGTCATCTGAATGTATCAAAATATTGTCAAAATAAACCATACATGTTCATGTTAAAAGGACCCTTTGCATAAAACTCCAGCCTGTTTCAGTTTCACGGGCGCCTAGGTTGAGGTGTTTGTTGCATTTTCATCACATATTTTCTCTAAAAGTCTGAGATGTGGAGCACATCTCTCAATTTTATCCTGACTGCAATAAACCACTATTACATGGTTTGCCTGAGAGATAGTAACAGACCCCAAATCATCTTGTGAGCTTTATCGTCGAACCTAGCTTGATCCCAAGTCCACCTGAACCCCATCCAACCCTAGGGACAACTTTTAATTTTCAGAACTTCTATTCCCTTGTTAATATCCAAAGCACACAAAACTGTTTTTGTCAGAGTTTTGCAGCGTGACTAGTATTATGAGATAAACCCAGGAGCAAAACACAGCACACAGCACACAGAGCCTTTAGATACTTAATAGTGGTTTATGTAGAGCTAAATATATACAAACTTATACGTGGTTAAATACCTTTATACAGCTACTGATACACGGAGAAGAGCAATGAGGTTACACAGACGAGAGGGAACATGAGGAGAAGGGAAACACTCTCTAATGGCTTCCCTTTTATAGGCAGTTTTTTACCCAGCTTCTTAAAGTGGCAGTAACCCTGCAGTCTCATTCATATTGCATCAGCTTCCGGTTGCCTTCGCTTACAACTTCTCATCAGCTTACAGCTATTAAATCTACATACCCTGACAGTTTTTGTGACCCAAGATAGATTTTTATTGCCAGAGGGCACTCAGAAATTGAGACTTGTATATGTCGGATAGATATATACATAATCATGTTAACATAGTGTCATGTAATTTTTTAGGATAGCATCATTTAAAATATTTATGATAATGTTGCTTTACAAAACCAACCAATTGTTGAAGTCTGGGTTAATTTTGGTAATTATAGGAAAAAATAAGATAATTTGTATCCAGACATTCCTTTCAATCAAATAAACTTACTACACTACTGCTTGTGTTAAATATATTTGGCAAGTACTTACAAGGATATCTATTTAGGTGGAATGTGGCAAGTGAGAAGGATATCCAAAAGAGCTATAGTTCAGCATTTGGAGATTTTTAAGATTATACATAATTTACAATGTGCCATAGTCCTAAACAACATTTCTTAGATAAGAAAACAAAGCTGCTTGAATGATAAGAGTTTGTCCTAATTACAAGCAAATAAATGCAGAAGTTCCAGGTTCAAGTCACATTTTAGGCCTAAATTCATTCAGTAGCTTTAAGACCAAACTTTCACTTTTATCTCCCTCCATCTTCAATTATCAGCAGTAAGGAGAAAAGCCACTTTACAAGTCTGTCATTGGATATGTTTGTGAAGTAGAAATTGCATTGTTATTTTTCATAGTAGTCTTTATAACAAATATGCGTCTTTATAAAATAGAACTTTTAAAATAGCAGCTTTCTCTCGGAAAAGCTTATTTGATCCAGCTTTCATGTTGTGTTCCACAAAACCAGGAAATTAAATATCTGAATGCTATTTTTTCATGTAGAATAGGAAATGCCCTAAAAAGTTCAGTGTCAAGACACTGTACCAGCAAATGGGGTTAAACACACAAATCTGTGTCTTTTCAACTGAAATTCTCCACGATGCCCCTATTTGCACAGACACAGATACCTCTCCTAACACAAACTCCATTGAGAAAGAAACAACCACAAAGTTTGCTGTTGTTCACTAAAAGATCAGCCTGTTAAGTCAGTGGCTTTGACATAAACAGAACTCTTGAACTGTCCTCCTGTATACCAGGAATGGCAAGCCAACCTGTCACTGAGAATTTGAAAAGGAAAACACTTTCAATGCGAATCTAGGTTATCAGATTATTTAGATAAAGGATTAGAAACTGAACCATTTACTTTTCCAGAGCCCCCTAAAATCACAGCTGCAAGACAAGGAAGCTCCCTCAGGCTGCCCTTCCTATGACCTCAGCTTTGACTGGCAAGGACCACTGCTACGGTAATAGAGTGAGAGTAACTCACTGTTGGCTCTTGCTTTGTCTGGGCCTCCACTAAGCAGACACATCAGACAGAAGGCCTGGATTTTATCTGGTGCCCCCAAAGGTCTCTGTTTTACACCCTTCAGTAGGGAACAATGGCCACATCAAGACTTCACTTTCACCATCCATCTCACTCAATGGAGTTGGGGAAGGATGTAGTGGCAAAAAGAGAGAAGTCAAGAAACTGTTTGGTCTCCTCCTCATGTAACTTAACCCTATTTCTTTCAGAGAAGTTACCAGTAGACTTATCCAGATGGTCATTTTATCCCTGGTTCTATCTCATAACTTATCCCAATAACACCTAATGTGTGATAAGCATCTGCTTTGCCAATCTGAAGGATGGTACAGGTGCTCAGGGATAAAATCCTCCCCACTCAGCCCAGAATGAGGATTTTCCTATTTCAGGATAATTCAACTTACATATATTTATTTATACCTTCATGCATGCATGCATGCATACATGCCACCATGGAGTTAAAGGCTGAAAGCAAAATACTTTCAAATTGAGCATCAGTTCCTGCTCTCCTGTTAAAAACTTGTAATTTTTAAGAGGTTAGAAATTCCTCCCAGGTTGTTTGAAATAGTAACGAAAAGCCATTTTAAGTTGTTAAATTTTATGTTGTGTGTAATGCCGTAATTGATGTCAACTCTTTTGCCTATTCCTAATCCTGACATTGGGCATCCTGTAGCATAAAAAGACCTTATATTCAGCAGACCAGATTAGGGACAGCACCAAAGCACCATAGTTGTGTGCTAAAAAGGGTTTGTTGATAATGTACGAATTTATCCCACAGAGTAATTCAGATCATACCAAATTTAGGCAATTTCCTTCCCACTCATTTACCTTGATGGCTCTTGTATTTTGCTTCACTCACACCACTTCTCCTCTAAATGCATGTAAAACTTTATTGCCCTTGTAAATGGCATGCTGTGAGCTTGGATGCTTCTGTGAGTTTGAAGGATGTAAGCATTTATTAACCCCAGCCATCTACTGAACCAGACATTAACAGAAAGGAAAGGACCAGATTGAAAACAGAGAGGGTTTTTGGGGAGGGAGGGGGGAAATGTTGGAGATTCAGAAACATGTGTAATTATGCATCGCAGATTAAGTTCTGTGTCTCCCATACTGCACCTAGCTATTTCTTAAACTGACCCAGAATTTCCAGTCTGGATTATAATGGGTTCACATGGGATCCAGGCTGGTACTCAGACAGATCACGTGAGACCTGGTTGGTTATTCTTCTGTTTCTTGCTTTTGCCATCCAGACAGGGAAGGTAAGCGTTGGTAGCTGGCTCCTATATGGTGGTATAGGGTTTAGGGCAGCGGTTCTCAACCTGTGGGTCGCGACCCCTTTGGGGATCGAATGACCCTTTCACAGGGGTCGCCTAAGACGATCGGAAAACACATATTTCCGATGGTCTTAGGAACCGAGACACTGCTCCTCTATCCGTCCACATACGAGTACCCGGGGACGGTGCGACGCACGGGCAGCCCTCGAATGCGCAGGCGCCGATGGAAGGGCCATCCGCGCTAGCCCGCCATCTTGGTGCCACGCCCCTTTTGTCACCTCATCGCTTCTCACCTGGCAACGCGCATGTGTGAAGAGGGGGCGGGGGTCACGGCGGCGGGGCAGGGGTTGTGGCATTAGGAAGGTTGAGAACCACTGGTTTAGGGTCTCCTGCTTGAGCAGCGAGTTGGACTAGAGGGTCCCTTCCACCTCTGTTATTCTGTTATTCTGAATTGGGGAGGAGTAGGTCTTGGTCCTTTCCTTTCCTTTCCTTTCCTTTCCTTTCCTTTCCTTTCCTTTCCCTTTCTTTTCTTTCTTTTCCTTCCATTTCCTTTTCCAGAGATTTTTGCTCATATGGCTGCCTTCATACCCCCTTTCCAAATTATACCCTTTGACACTAGCGCAGACCCTGCCCCCTTTATTCTGCTTATAATATTATTATAGCTGTGATGGTACAGTAATCAAAGCAATAGGGAACAGATTGTTCTTTCCTTTCTCTCTTGAAATTCATGGAAACTCTGTAACAGGGAAAAACTGATAGTTTAGCTACATGAAAACAGAGCAAGTTTCCTAAATTTCAACAATTTTTTTTAAGGAATGGAATGGAATGGAATGGAATGGAAAGGAAAGGAAAGGAAAGGAAAGGAAAGGAAAGGAAAGGAGGAAAGGACGGGTTTGCAGTACTGTGAACAGAGGGTGGGAAAGCAAGAAAAACGTGCTTCACTGAGACTGGGCAAAAAACAAAATTTCCACTGGGAGATATAAAGGTTGAATGGAACATGAGCCTCTAGAGTTGAAGATAGTTTACTGACTTAACAGAGCACTTTTGGATCAATGGCAAGATGATTAAAAACAAAAAGCAAAGCAGCAAGTTATGAAGTAGTATCTTTCCATGGTCTGGAAGACCTTGTGCAATCTAAAAGAATGACAAATACTTTGTTATATGCATTATAGGGCACTATGGCAAGTTTTTTTGTTGCCCTTTTTGCTGTTTGGAGAAAAAAAACCTGTGGATCATTTTATGGGAATAGAGTAAAACAATAAGACTGAAAGAGAAAAACATTGCTTCTCTCTCCTTCCATACATCAATCCAAATAACTCCTTTGGAAATTATATTACATGGGTATTACGCAATAGTTTGTGAACCAAGTGCATGGCACGGATAGTCTCTGCCTCGTTACATTATAGCTGTGATGTCTCATCAAACGAGTGGCCATGCAGTTCAGCAGTCTGAAATTTTATTTATTTATTTATATCATTTATATTGCTGCCCATCTCACACATGTGACTTCAGGCAACCTGCAACATTAAAAACAAACAACTTCATCAAACAATCCCCGGCATCCAGAAAACCATTATCCCCCACTCACCACCAAGATCAGCAAAACTAATCTACCCACTGACCCAAATGCCCAGCAGAACAGCCAGGTCTGTAATGTCTTGCAAAAGGCTAACAAGATTGGGGCCACCTCACTCTCTGAATATACAACCTGCATGTGTACAATTGTATGTGTTTTGCTTCCATTCAGGCTCTGATCCAGGGGTGAAATGCTACCGGTTTGGACCAGTTCGGGAGAACCATTAGCAGACATGTGGCCTGGTTCACCGAACTGGTAGCGACGGCTGGCCATGCCCCCAAACCAGTCCCCCGGTCGCCGGTCACTTGCCCTGCCCCACCCAGTCTCTGCTCTGCAGTTTGCCTGCCCGAAGCGCTGCGCCCCTGATCTGCCTGCCAGGTAAGCCTGCGAAGTCACGGCCTATGTAGCTGCCCCTGCCCCCCCCATCCCAGCCTGCCTTCCCTACTCCATTCTCCGCGGCCTGCGGCCCCGACATGCTTGTCTGCCTTCCACGCGGCCTTCCTGGCATCCCTGTGGCCAGCTTGCAAAGGCAGGCAAGCATGTTGGGGCCACGGGCTGCAGGGAAGGGAGCTAGCAGCCTACTCCCTTCCCCGCAGCCCTGCCATGCTTGCCTGCCTTCCACGCAGCCTTCCCGGGGGTCCCCCACACCCACTTGCCTTCCGAAGTCGGCGTCCAGCCCGGCCCTGCCAGTGGGTGAGCGGGCGGCCCTTGGTGAAGATGCAGCCGCTGCTCTGGAGCTGAGAGGGGCGGCGGAGGTGGCGGTGGTGCTCCGATGGGTAGGTGCCAGGTGGATGTCCCGGGGCTTCTGCACATGTGCACCACCTGCCCTCCCGGAGCACCACTGCAGCAGCGCCATTCGCTTTTGTTTTGCGGCAGGAGAAGGAAGAAAGCGAATGGCAGTGGTTCGGTGGTGCTCCGGGAGGGCAGGCACCAGGCAGATGTCCCGGGGCTGCCGCCGTCAGCCTTACCAACATGCTGGGTCTGTTGGGATGATGGGCATGCTGAATACGCTGGCGGAGGATCTAGAAAGTAAGCCGACGTTGGCTGTGGGGGGGAGGGAGACCCACTGCACTTGGCCTTGGGGGGACATGGCGAGGCTTGCTCGCATTTTGGGCCTCGCGCGTTCAGCTTCCGCAGGGCCTTTGGCTGACTGCCGCCTGCTTGCCTTCCCCTCCACCTCAGGTCCCACTCCCCGCATCCAGCCCATGATGGGGGACATGCTGCTTCCAGGCTGGGCCGCCCGCCCTTGGGCCTCTGAAGGGCAAGGTGTGCTCTGCTGCTGCTGTTGGTGCCAGCACTGCGGCCGCGCAGGAAAACTCCCCAGCGCGGCATAGTTCCGGGATGGCGGAGAGCCCAGGCAAGCTCTGCCCCCACCACCACTGCCGCTGCTGCTGCCAGGCGCATCTGCGCAGGAGAACTCCCCGGGAAGGGCTTCGTCTATGTGCCCAGACCAGGTTTGTGTGTGTGTGTGTGTGTGTGTGTGTGTGTGTGTGTGTGTGTGTG
>QLTV01004259.1:91803-102107 GCA_003457575.1 Thermophis baileyi | reverse complement strand
CCCTCTCCTTCCGCTGCCGCTGCCACTCTGGAGCTCGCCTTCGAGACGGATCAGTAAGTTCTTGCTTTGCTCCCCGGGAAGGGCTCCGTCGTGGAGGGCTGTGTGCCCAGACCAGGTGCTTTCTCTTGGGCCTCCCGCCTTGCATATCTCGGGTGGATCTCACTCTCCTAGCCTTTGAAGGTGGAAGGGAAGGAGGAAGGGAAGGGAGGGGGAGAGAGAGAGAGAGAGAGGACAGAAAAAGAGAGAGAGAAAAGAAAGAGAGAGGGGAGAGGGGGAGAGTGAGAGACAAGAAAGAAAGAAAGAAAGAAAGAAAGAAAGAAAGAAAGAAAGGAAGGAAGGAAGGAAGGAAGGAAGGAAGGAAGGAAGGAAGGAAGGAAGGAAGGAAGGAAGGAAGGAAGGAAACTTATGACCACAATTGAGCCCAAAATTTTGGTTGCTAAGCAAGAGCATTGTTAAGTGAGTTTCACCACATTTTACAAGTTGGCCATGCCCACCCGGTCACATGCCCACCAAGCCATGCCCACCAAGCCACGCCCACAGAACCAGTAGGGAAAAATTTTGGATTTCACCACTGCTCTGATCTGATTATTTAGGATGTCAGCTTGCATGGAAGACAATTCTTCCTCAATGCAGACATCCTTGCTGAATATTTGGCCTCTTCTGATAAAATATAATTGATGGAACTTCTAGGTATATACCTGTCACTGGGGAAATGAATTGACAGGATTTTTCTATGAAGATTCTCATGTTATCCAGGTTATAGTTGTATTAAAAGTGTTTTTTATTTTTGAAAAGGCAACTGGACTGATATTTTTGAGGAGAAAGGGAAAAAAAGGATGTTTCCTATCCTGGAAGTTTCATCAGTTGTAAACATTGATGAAGCTTCCAGGATAGGAAGCAAAACGTCTTTTTTTTCCCTTCTTCCTCAAAAAATCAGTTCAGTTGCCTTTTCAAAAATAAAAAAACACTTTTGATATGACAGGATTTTTCATTCCTCTAGCTTCTAAAAGCTAGGGAAATTTGGTTATAATTTCAGTCCTTAAGAAAGATGACTGAAGTATGCTTTGTAATTAGAGTCCTATTACTTTGTCATCAATAATGGGAAACTATGTTGTAGTACTTTAAATCAGGAATGTATTTCTTGATTGAAACCTAGGAAATATGCAGAAAGTGTTTTGAAAAGGCTGTGCTTAAGTATTCCTCTACTCTTAAGACCTAGTTGAGAGTTAGGTTATACTTTATGTCTGAAAACACTTAACTCTGATATTTTTAGGAATAAGGGATTCTTGCACATGAAGTTTTCTCACACTAACTTTTTAAAAAGTTGGAAATTGATTCAGAACAAATCTGCAGCTGCTCCGGGCATCTTCATTTGTCTAATTGACCTCTGGGGATGAAGAATAGGCAGAATAGGTATTTTTCTGATACTGTTTTTCAAACAAAGGATATAAGGGCACTGCATATATATCTAAATTTAGCTTTCCACAATTTTCGCACCTTCTATCCTTCATCTCCCTTTGTTCTGCCCAGTAAGATATTCATAAGGATTTACATCTACTCCAATACTGTTTGCTTGGAAGCTCAATAAATTGATAAATGGCATGATATCTTCTGATTTTAATTCCCCCAAATAGGCCCAATCTAAAATCCCAATATTGATCAAAGGAGATTCTGCTTTTCTGCCATAATCTATGGCCAGTATGAAGCTGCTATTTCATACCTTTTTGACTGACTATAAACTAGAATACCTGAAAATTTCAGAAGTGATTCAGAGGAGCATTAGATGTCTTGAGTAGAGCTTTCTAGGTTCTTCCTTTCTTTTTTCCTGGGAGCCTGGAAAAAAAATGCCATTGCTTTCACAGCTGCATTGACTTTAACTCGCGGACTCATTAATTAACTTTAATTCCTCATTAAAGTTAATACAACTATGAAAGCAATAGCTTATTTTTCAGACGCCTGGTGAAGCCTGGAAAAAGAACGGCTACTTTAATGAGTAGCAGAAAAGCGCTGTGCCCGCTCATAAGCCAACCACAGTACTTATTCAAAATCATTTTCAAAGTATGCACAGCCCTGATTTGTAACCTTCTTGAAGTAGATTTATATCTACCAATTCAGCTTTATGGACACTTAATGTCAATAGAATTTCATTTCTCAACCAATGAGCAAAATACCAGGCTAAAATATATATTTTTTAAAAAGGTTCCTCAGGAGTTTGGTTAAGGAATACTAGTGATTTGTTCCACTTGCTTATTTTGAAAAATCTGGCAATGTTAATCCACCTTCTGTGATTTGGGTGGTATTTGATCCCTCCATTGCTTTCTTTGGAAAATTATAAGCTTTGTAGAAGAATATCTAGTCTTTCCTCTATGGGCCACAGATTTAAAATATTAAAACCAGCAGGAGGGAAGCCTCCGTGCAAATAAAATGGCAATCATACACAGTAGGAATGTGATGGAACAAATCAACTAATGTAGAATCAACAGGTTTTCCTTTCCAACATGGAGCTAATAGAAATATCAAATATACTACACAATAATGAGAATGTGCTTATTTGAAGGAGCTCTATTTTACTCTTACTATTTTTTTTTAAAGTAATGCGGGCAGGGTACATCCCAACATTTTCATACAATGCTTCTAGGTTCCTATCTATTCATAACAGATAATTATCATTTAAGGCTAAGTCATTGTTAACTAAATGCAATATATAGTGTGCTGTTATCTTGTAATTTATGGTTCGGTGGAGATGTGACTGCCAAACCTGTTCTAGCACAAATATTCTTAAATTATGTGTTTGTCAGAACGCTGTTCAGGATATGAACAGGAACAATCCAGTATTTCATTCATTTGAGAAAAAGTGCAGGCTAATCCACAGAGAATGGAATTTTTGGATAGCATAAAGCTTCAAATATATAAAAATGTGAAAGGTAAAAATTATTCTGATTCTGGTGTCTTTCTCCTATAGTTTTAACCAAAAAAAAAAAAAAAAAAATGGGGGGGGGGTTGGAAAAGGATAGAACTTTTGTTCTCAATGCTTCTTATTTGCAAGGTTTATTGTGCTTTTTAGTTGCATAACCAGAAATACCATTGATGGTGCATTTCTTGGCCTTGAGATAAATACAAAAAGTGGCAAGCATTTGCTAAACTTTGGAGTGAAAATCTATTTTTAAAGTGCAAGAGCTTTGCACGCACACGTACCTACCATCAAATAAGAAGTTTAGAGCCTAATATATTTTATTGCAAGCTCAGTTTCTTTACACGGTGGGTGATCTTGGACCAAAGGTGGAATTTTAATCACTTGTGGTTTTAGGAGGTTTTGTTGAAGGTTTTATGTACTGAATGCATATTTGAAAGATAACATGCTGGAAAAGACAGTATTACAGGTAGTCCTCAAATTACAACTTTTTTTTTTTTTTTCATCCACTCAAAGTTACGACAGCACTGGAAAAAAAAAAGACTTACGATCGTTCCTCACACTTACAATTGTCACAGCATTCCCACAGTCATGGGATCAAAATTTGGGTGCTTGGCAACTGGCATGCATTTATGGGGGTCACATAATCACCATTTGGGATCATCCCAGTCAGCTTCCAACAAACAAAGTCAGTGGGGAAGCCAGATTTGCTGTGATTCACTTAACAATTGCTGCAAAAAAAAAGGTTGTAAATTTAGGTCACTTAACAACCAACCAACCACTTCCGTTGCTTTGCAATGGAAATTCTGGTCCCAACCGTAGTCATAAGTTGAAGACTACCTGTGTATGACTTTGAATCTACATTCTACCTCCATGGCAGTGATAAGCAGCTTTGGAGGGAAGAACTGGAATGCTGAGAGCATAGGGTAACCATGGGCATTCATAAAATGGCTACCGGGAGGGACAGCCTATTCACAAAATGGTGAGCATGCCAGTAATTACACACCCATTGACCAGAAGGCAACTTAGATCTCAAAAATGGTTTCCATTAGGGATGAGCAAAGCTTACCAATTTGGAAATGTTTTGCTTTCTCTCTAGACCATTCTTGGGGTAGTTTTACAGCTTCTTTAAGTAAACTCTCAGAAATATAATACTTATAAGAGTATTCCAGGACACCCTGAACCATTACCAGTTCAGAAAATTTATTTCTGGAAACCGCTGAATTACCCCTGGAATAACATGGTCAGGAGGGAAAATGTTCCTCTCTGGAATTGGTGAGTTTTGTATAGTTATGGGATCCGAAGTCATTGCTGTGAATAAATATAATTCTAGGGTCTGATATTTTGATTTGGAGGATACAAGGTTTCTATTTAATATTTTTAATTAAAAATACAGACACTGAGCACAAAGGAAGTTATTGGTGTATGTGAGTACCACATTGCCTGTTCCTATGATATGGAGTATTTTCGATCATCATCGTACATGTCACTCTACATACATTAAAGTCTCACTGGTTCCAGAATTTCAATCCATGTTATTATTTAAAAGTTTGTGCTCCAAATGTACATGCATTAAGGAGATCTACTTATTTATTTATTAAATTTATTTGCCGCCCATCTGACTTCGAAGGGACTCCTATAGAAATATTACAGCCATAATATGCATTTAAACAAAAGATTAAAATGTCTGATGATGATTCAGCTCTGAAGCAGCATTCCTTCATCATCAATCAGAAAAGAGCTGAAAGGGACCTTGGAGGTCTTCTAGTCCAACCCCCTGCTCAAGCAGGAGACCTTATACCATTTCAAACAGGTGGCTGTCCAGTCTCTTCTTAAAAACCTCCAGTGATGAAGCACCCACAACTTCTGATGGCAAGCTGTTCCACTGGTTAATTGTCCTCATTGTCCTCTTAGTCAGTGGTGAAATCCAATTTTTTTTACTACCGGTTCTGTGGGCGTGGCTTGGTGGGCATGCCACCATTTGGGTTCTTTTACCCTCTGTGCATGCGCAACGCGTTCTGTGCATTTGCAGAGGGTAAAAGAACTCAAATGGCGGCGTCCGGGTGGGTGGGCGGCGCCTCGCGCTACCTTGGCGACCGGCTCTACGGCGACCGACAGGTAAGAGCGGACCGGTAGCATTTCACCCCTGTTGGTGGGCATGGTGTGGCTTGGTGGGCGTGGCTTGGTGGCCATGGCAGGGGAAGGATACTGCAAAATCCCCATTCCCACCCCACTCCTGGGGAAAGGATATTGCAAAATCTCCATTCCCACCCCACTCTGAGGCCAGCCAGAGGTGGTATTTGTTGGTTCTCCGAACTACTCAAAATTTCCGCTACCGGTTCTCCAGAACCTGTCAGAACCTGCTCTTAGTCCATTTGTCCTTCCTCCTTCCACCTCTGCATCAGGTTCCTTTACTGCTCTAGCAAAGTCCAGTTGCCTTTTGAAAAAGCACCTTTGGGACATGCATGGCCTGGATGACTGAGAATCTCCATAGACACTGCTCTGGCATCTTCCAATATTTGAAAACTTCAGCCTAAAATGTGGTTCGAGCTGGCTCAGGAAAGAGAGCGGGACAGATTTTTAGACAAATCTCCATAACAAAGGGGAAAAATAATATTCCCTGATATTAAATTACATTGATCCTACATGCTGCACTTCGTACATTTCTGCCCTATCAATCCATTCCCTGCAGGACACTGAGTTCATTGAAAGCACTTGAAATGGATAGTTGAAACATTGCCTCTGTTTCAAATACACTAGCATTTTGCAGACTGTGAACTCAATCAAAGAGCTGCCTCTTTCAAGTCTTATTTGAAATGTATTGATATCAATGGCCCCTACTCTAAATAAATCTATTACAGACAGAGGTGGGTTCGGACCGGTTCGCCCGAACTGGTAGCGACCCGCTGGTGATGTCACGGTGATGTCACGGATCCAGTTCGGTTGGTACCGGTCCGTGGGCGCCGCCATCTTTTTTTTTTTTTGAAAAAAAAATTGGTGGGGGGGGTTTTTTTTTTAATTTAAATTTTCTTCTGCCCTGGTCTCAGTCAACCTTGAGCCGGTCAGAATCGAACTGCTGGCAGTCGGCAGAGTCAGCCTGCAATACTGCATTCTAACCACTGTGCCCCCACCGCTCTTCATAATCATAATAAATCTTGATCTATAATGGAAATACAAAACTTTTTGGGGCAAAATAGATTGGATTGTGGATTTTGAATAACACAGAAGAGTCAAGGCCAGGACAAAAACATAGTCGTAGTAAAATTTAAGTTGATTAAAGTGAGTACATTAAACTAAATTGAAAAAAAAAGCAGCCCACATAAACATTTAATGTTGATCAATTAAGTGCAGCCCCCCTTATATTTAATAACTTTTTTTTTTTTTTAAAAAAAAATTTGGTGGGGGGGGATTTTTTTTTAAAAAAAATTTTCTTCTGCACATGTGCAGAAGCCGAGTTTCCAGCACTGTGCATGCGTCACCATCTTGTTTTGGGCTTTTTGGGGGGGGTATTTTTCGGCACTGCACATGCGCACGCGCGCCTATGAGGCGCACCCACATGGCGCGGGAGGAAGCGAACCGCCAGCGAGATAAGTTAGAACCCACCCCTGATTACAGACATATAAAGTTGTAGTCTTTGAAAAATACCATGTGATCTAGTTAATTTCAGAATTAGTCAGCATGTGTTCTGGGCTATAGAAATAAATAGTTTCATCACTGCTGCATCAGCTTCTAACTTCAAGATATCTGAAGGTAATATAATGTTTCTTGAAGAGTTAGTAGGGCTAGTCTTTTGACCCTGACCCACGTAGCAAATCTGCCTATTTCCTTCCCTTTCCCCTTATCCTCCAACTTTGCGTACATATACTGTAAAACCTCTGCAACAAGGTTATGCTGCACTCACCCGATACAACGAAGATGTTATGTGGAGACTTAAAACAAAATTGGTTTGCCTTTAAGATGTGCCGCAGGACTCTTTAGTTTTATAATGCTTCTTAGTGATCCTATTTAAAAAAAAATCCACAGGCTACCCAAATTGGTGCCCACCAAATGGGTCAGGCACCAGGTTGAGGAAGTCAGCAATAAAGGAAGAGAAAGTGAATTTAATAAAACAAGTAACTGACCCATCTTATTCTTTGTACCTAAAGCATCCTCATGTTCTACTTAATTTAGTTTTCTTGTGAATTCTTTCAGTGTAAACAAACAGAGTGTCTTTAGCTGTATGCTTCAAAAGACTTACAATTGCAATTTTATTGCTCAGTGTTACAAGAAGATGGTATCTCAGGAGAAGGTGACAGTAAGTTAACAGATCGGTCCCCAAGGGCAGCTGGCCCAGACCTACAGACTCCCTTTTCCAAACAGAAAAGCAGGCGCAATTAGCAACTTTCAGAATGATAAATTTCTTTGTTTCAGTAACCTTGCTTAATGCAACTGGATGGAGTCCCTATTGGCATCTCCATTTTGGTTCTAATTAACCCATGAATTTGGGATTTGTCAGGTAAGTCTGGCAGCTTCATTAGATGGTATTTCATACGATGGCATGTTGTTTTGACAAACACTTATAATCCATGAAGAATATTATTAAAAAAGGAATTAATGTCATATTTAAAATACTAGTAAACCAAGCCCCTACTTTCTCCCACAAGATTATTGATAGTGATTCAGTGTTAATGTACAGACATTCAGTTATTCAAAAAAAAGGGGGGGGGAGGGGGAAACAACTTGTAAAGTAAATGTACCTTTTAAGTTTGAGAAATGGCATAGCTTACTGAAGAAGAATCCTAGAGTTGGAACAAGTTTTGAAGAAAAAGTCTTTTAATTTAAATATTTTTTTTAAAAAAAATCAGATGTAGCAAAATTCCTGGTAAAGGGCAGAAAAAAATGCCCATAGACACACTGTTACCATGAGGCCTCATGCTATCACCCTTGAAATATTTTAATAATATGAAATCAGTTTTCTAAAGCTTTAACTACCGATTCCATCAGTGTGAATTAAAATATTCAGTTGTATTTACAATCTCCTAGAAAATCTGTACCAAAGTAAAACAAGCAGAATGTGGAAAAAAACAAACAATATATTTTTCATAGATGTGATATATACATAATACTTTTATCAAGAGTAACATTTATATATGAAATATATGACATTCATTCCCATCTCAAATGTTAAAATCTTCTCTAATCTTTTTTTTAAAAAACAAAGCATTAATTTAAATTTACCAAAGATTAGGCTGTAACAATAAACCATCCAAACTATTTTTCCAACTAAGAATGTTAACCAGGACTGGAAAATTCATTTTGTTCATCAGGGTTTTTTTTCAAAGCATACATATACAATAGAAAATATATTGTTTATTTTTTCCCCACATTCTGCTTGTTTTATTTGGTGCAGATTTTCTAGGAGATTGAAAATACAACTGAATATTTTATACAGTTTGAAATACCAACTGAAGTATCACTTTTAAGGCATGGTATAATTAGAACTACATAAGAGCTTCCTTATTTTCATCCTTGTGTCTAGAACAGAGGTGGAGAACTATGGCCCATTTTATGACTTGTGGACTTCAACTCCCAGAATTCCTGAGCCAGCATGGCCATAGTTCCCCACCCCTGGTCTAGAATAAACTATTTGTCCAAGATATCCTAGGAGACTTCTATCCAAAACTAGTACAAATTATGTTCTGCATCTTGCCAATTCCATTTATCCGAATACAAATTAAGCTTAAAATTCTGATTAAATTTAAAAGTACAGATTATTAAAATTCTCCATTACAAGTATATATATATATATATTGTACATGTTTACAAAACACCACATCTCAAAAAGCAGTACTTATTTATATGTATATCGTAAAAAAGAAATAAAGGGACTTTTGTCATTCAAGTCATAAATATATACCGGTATGTACTTTCTTAAAATGGAAAACTCCAGAAAACTATTTTACAGAGCAATCTATTATTTGAATCCGATCCACTTGGTTTGGTGATTTTCTCTATAAATTTCTTATTATTGAGTTTGTAAGAATGCAGTTGAATAATGTCTTAAGTGAGTGCTCTTCACTTGATATGCTTTTAGGTTGAAATAATTAAACTCCTAACTCTCTTGAGGGTTGTTTAATACAGGAGAGAGGTCTAGCAGTTTAAAATATAGAAGATCTCTCTGAATTACAGTTTGCATGTTTCAACAGACATTTCTCTTTTAATATGGGAGATATAAATAGTTTGGTTAGCAGAATATAAGAGCATACTACAGTGCCAAGATTTAAAATATCCTACTAATCCACAAAAAAGGTTTCTGCTATATTGTATGTACATAACCTCATAAACTAATGTCCTTTGATAGCTTTATACAGCAGCTCATTAACAATCGGATGAATGAGATGTTAAATGCCAATGTTTATGAACCAATCTTTTCACAGAAAAGGACAATGTATATGACATAGATCTGGGTTTTCTCTGTATCTTGAAGAACATATATAAAAGCACTATCTGTTCTTAGTCATTCTGTGGCTTTATCGTGTTTTGAATAATTGCTTACATGATAATTGAGGTCATTACCTAAACAATGTTTACAGTCTCTCTCTGATCAAACATACATACATACATACATGGATAACAATTTAAAAAGAAGTTTTCTAAGATCTTACTATAATTCTTAGTGCTCAATATACGTATAGCTTATAGGTCCGTGATGGTGAACCTATGGCACGCGTGCCACAGGTGGCACACAGAGCCATATCAGAGGGCACGTGAGGCGTTGCTCTATGTCAGCTCCAGCACGCATGTGCGCGCTGGCCAGCTGATTTCGGCCTTCTTTTCGGCCGTTTTTGCTCTCCCTGGGCTTCAGGGAAGCCTCCTGAAGCCCGGGGACGGCGAAAAACGGCCAACCAGGCCAACCGGAATTTCGGAAACGAACTACCGGTTGGCCCGTTGGCCCGTTTTTGCTCTCCCCGGGCTTCAGGGAAGCCTCCTGAAGCCCGGGGATGGTGAAAAATGGCCAAATGGGCCAAACGGAAGTTCATTTCCAAACTTCCGGTTGGCCCGTTTGGCCATTTTTCCCCGTCCTCAGGCTTCAGGAGTCCGTTGTGAGGCCTGTGCACATGCGTGGGGGGGGCAGCCTGGGGGTTGTGCGCATGCATGGGGGAGGGCATGGGTGTGGGTGCGTGCACGCACGCTAGCACGCGCACATTCCCTTTTGGCACGCGAGCCAAAAAAGGTTCGCCATCACTGTTATACTGTAGGTTATCAGCCCCTTTAGTAGGGATACTGTAGCTAAATGGAACTAAAATTCCATTTAGAATAAGCTCACAAGGTTTCACTCTTTTAAACATATGCACTACATACATACATACATACATACATACATACATACATACATACATACATACATACATAC
>QLTV01004259.1:72168-84467 GCA_003457575.1 Thermophis baileyi | reverse complement strand
CTCTGTCTGTCTGTCTGTCTTTTTTCTTCTCTCTCTCTCCCTTCCTCTTTCTTTCTTTCTTTCTTTCTTTCTTTCTTTCTTTCTTTCTTTCTTTCTTTCTCTTTCTCTCTTCTTGGCGGCAGGAGAAGGAAGAAAGTGCTCTGGGACTGGGAGGGAGGGCGGCCCAGTCCGGCAGCGGCGCGTCCCCTGTCATGTGCCGTCCTGGAGCACCGTTGCTGCCACCACTGCCCCTCTCGCCTTCCTGGCTTCGGCTCCGGGACCAGCAAAGAAACACGGTTGAGCATGGCCAGGGCGTTAGTGCGGGAGCGGCAAGGAGTTCAGGGCAGGCGGCGGTTTGTCCGTGTGTAGAGGGCAGGCGAGGGGAGGGCAGGGGGTCCCCACCCCCGGCGCCCCTCCTCTACGCAACCTGCTGCTGCCGAGCGGTCTCCTTCACGCCGCCTGCTTCGCTCATGGGGCAGATGGGCTGGAACTTTTGCGCTTATTTGCTGGCGCAGTTGAGGGGGGGCGGGGCCATTCCCCCCCTCGCCCTGCCTGAACATACAGCCGCCGCGCCCGCCTCTCACCTGTCGTGGCTCCAACAGCAGCGGCTTCGGGAGATGCGGGCTTGTCTGGAGCTGCTCCCCTGCAGCTGAGCCCACGGCTTGTCCCTGCTGCCCCCGGGTGCGAGGGAGTGGGGCAGGCGAGAGGTGGGCACGGCTGCTGTATGTTTGGGCAGGGCAAGGAGGGGAATGGCTCGTCTGGAGCAGCTCCCTCACACCTGGGGACAGCAGGGACAAGTCGCGGGCTCAGTTGCAGGGGAGCAACTCCAGACGAGCCATTCCCCCCCTCGCCCTGCCTAAACATACAGCCGCCACGCCCGCCTCTCGCCTGCCCCCTCCCTTGTACCCGGGGGCAGCAGGGACAAGCCGTGGGCTCAGCTGCAGGGGAGCAGCTCCAGATAAGCCTGCGTCTTCCGAAGCCCCCGCCTTTGGAGCCGCGACAGGCGACAGGCTAGAGGTGGGTGTGGCGGCTGTATGTTCAGGCAGGGCGAGGAGGGGAATGGCTCGTCTGGAGCAGCTCCCTCGTACCCGCGCCCGCAGCAATAAAAAAATAGCTTCTGCGTATGCGCAGAAGCAAAAATTAGCAAAAAGCAAAAAAAGCAAAAAAAAATCCAAGATGGCGGCGCCCACGGAGACACCGACAGAACCGGCTCCGTGACGTCATCGCTGAGTTACTAACAGTTCTAAAGAACCAGTTAGAACTGGTAGGAACCCACCTCTGCTTGGGGTAGGCCGAGTAGTAGTACTCTCCACAGTAGCTCTGTATCTGCTAATTTCAAACCCTGGCTCAGCTGTCAGAGTTGGACTCCAGTGCTATTCAGATAATTACAAAAAAATGGTTGCAATAAAAGGATTAGAGACACAAGGCCCTCCTCCCTTGTAGAATAGGATTTGGCATTTCAATATTTTGACCTTCCCCCCCCCTGAAATTATTTGTTCATAGAGTTGATGCAAAATCTGGCACATTTTGTGTGTTTAAATGTCTGATGTCCCACCTACAGTTTGTCTTGTTTTCAGCTGTAAGAAAGAGCAAAAAGAAGTTGAAAGATAGTGCTGACAACATCATTTCTGCATAAAATCCCACAGAAACTGCTGTCCAACGTTCCTCTCTAGAGAACTGTGATAAATCCAACACTCTTTTTAAGAGAATTAGCTCTGGTTGTTAAAACACTACAATAAAGGCTCAAGCTACATAGAGAAGTAACACCACAAAATGCAATTGTATGACAGTAGTAAGTTTCTTCTTTGCAAATGCTGATCTCAGATCAAAATTTGCCAGCTTGTCACATTCGCTGCTTTCCACCGAGCATCCATTTACCACACAGTTCTTTTAAAATTACCAATATTGTCTTGTGATATCAATTAAATAACCATCACTTGGCTTTAACACGATTCCTATATTATTCCAGAGGACAAAGCGTCCCATTCTGCGTCTCTTGCTTCACTACATGCCCGTAACTTATATTGGCAAAGCTTTGTTTTTCTAGGCGCACAATATATCAGCTATTCCACCACTACCACTTCTCCCGTTCAGATAACGTGCTTTCTGATATTTTGTGAAACATTTTCTTTGATATTGTTGGACTAGCTTTTGGCTGGAGGATGTAAATAACTAGAAGGCATATCTTCTTGGAATGGTACTATAAGACAATGAGATTAGCTGGAACGACTTTTTTTTTTTTGAACTTACCCCAAGGTTACAACCTCATTTCATCCCACCTCAGGAATTGGTTCGGTAATTAAAAACAAAACAAAATCAAAACACTGATTAACTGCTGCACTAATATTACATTATATGTCTCTCTGGTGAGCAGTATACAGTACGCTACAGATGCTTTCTATAGGATGGTTTCAAAACATTTTCAAGGCTGTGGGTTACATCTGCCATTGGAATGCATGCTCCTGGTGGAATCGATTTCCTTCCATAGCTATTCTTATACTCCTAAATTTGCTCTCAAGAATGTGAAAATGGGAGGGGGAAGAGAGAAAGAGAGAGGGAGGGAGGGAGGGAGGAATTTGTTTTGTATGAACCTAAGTCCAATATTGTGATATTAGACAGAGCGCTACAGCCTAGCGGAGATTGAAGAACATTGGTTCCCCTGCCAATTTGATATATCATGTTAGGATGGATATAATTTAAACATGTTGACCCAATCCAGGGTTAGAATATCGCTTGTTTTTTTACACTTTCCTAACTTTTATAATATAATACATAGATGAGGAAAACATTGACCTGCATGCAGCATGCTGGCTGGAGAATTCTGGGAGTTGAACTCCAAATATCTGAAAGTTGCCAAGGTCTAAATTGTCAGCCAAGATTCCATCTCTTGGCCACATTATTTATGTTACGCATTTATCTGACCCACCATAGGCAGAGTAAGATGGGATACTATTAAGTAGTGATAACATAACAAAAAGCCTCATAAGTACAGTTTTGAAATATATTTAATTTTCAAATGCATTCTATTTCTTCCCTTTAACATTAGATCCTTCAAAAAGAAAAGCAGGATGTTAGGAGGAGGAGCGTTTCTGAATTACAAATAACAATGTATATAAACTCTAAATGAAGGGATCCTATAACAAGCTACAGTTAAGAAATTATTACTCTTTGGACAGCCTGCCCAAATATTTGGCCCAAAGTGATTGTAATACTAAACATTAAGAACGTTAACGTAAGTCTCAAAGATAGTTTCCATTGGCTATTTTTCTCAAAATAAAGCTGATTCTCTAGTGACCCTATATCTGCTAAGCAATTTGCTAGTTGTGGAAGTGAAAAATCTTTGCTATTGATTTCAGACTATCTGGGCAGACTGAAGGTATAATATAGGTTGTAATGAATGAAATGCAATAGGAAAGGACAATTAGATGAGAGATGCATATATTAACTGAAAAACATCCCTAGGGTATTTTATAAGAAACAGAAGATTCCCCCCCCTCCCCGCTAGGCTGCCAATCATGGCATGTTTGACTGCCCATCAAATTGTCTCATTCTTGACCTGAAAACAGCTTATATCTTGAGATGAAGACGGAAATTGCTCTTTAATCACTCTAGGATCTCTCCTGATTTTGAAGATTAAATCAATAACAGGCTGTTACCGTCTCCCCTTTTGGCTTTCTTAGTCTAAGGCAACCTGATGATAGTATTTGAGAATAATTAGCCATGTCGGTCTCCATGATTAGACAGCTTGGCCTGATTTCATGCATTACACATGTCCTGATATATAACACTGATTTCAGATAAGAGGATGTCCAAAGAGATCTCATAGGGCCTCTTAGAAATGATATATATATAGGCCAAACTCCCAGATAACTTGGCTTAACTAAGCTTCCTTGCCTTTCCCCCTCCCTCCATTGTTGCTGGCCCTCTTAAATCACTGACATTCATTATGCCTGGTAGTCTGATTACCAGACCCTTAGAAAACTGTAGGGCACTAGTCTGAAGTTTATCCAGAATAAACATATGCATTATATTTATTCTGGATGCAAATACCTTGCCTTAAGTTTAATATTTGCACATTTTCCCACAACATGGAAAATATTTATATGGTAAAATTGGGAACTATGAAAACATTACAAGGCTAGCTTTGGCCACCCTTTCCCTCTTTTTCGTAGAATAGGGTGTTCTTGCAGTTTTGTCGTTTTTATTATTTCTGGGAAACAATAACATAATTTTTAGGGTTGTGGCAACTAGAGATGTTGGTGGGACTGCGGTAAGCTCTCTTGATCCTGTTGTTGGTTCTTCAGGTCTACAGCAGTTATTGGAGAAGTCGTTTCTTCCCCAGAAGTATATAAGCATTGGCATTGGACCCAAGAAACACAAGATGTTAATTCTCCAAGATAAAATATATTGACACAGCTTCAGCATGAATCAAAAAGACGGCACCCAATCAAGGGAGATATAAAAATGATGTAATTCATGAAGTGAAAATATTAGTTAACTAAAATGAGGGCCAATGTCAGCATCAGGCACAGATAAGAAACCTCCAAAGCACCTAGATCCGTCCTTCCCCTCTCTGTGTGCCTCCCCAAAAACAAGCAAGTAAAATTTGCCATTGAAAGTTCCCATAATGATTTGGCATTTTTGAAATAGCATCATTCCAGCCGTGTTGTGGGAACTTGAAATATAATCACCAGTTGTTCCTGTAGCTTCCCAGGACAGATTGCAGGTAGTCCTCACTCAACTTACAACCTTAATGGGACTGGAATTTCCATGGCTAAGTGACTTAAGTGAGTCATCACGTGACTGCACCCAATTTTACGACCATTTCTGCCCCAGTCATAAAGCGAATCAGGCTTCCCCTATTGATTTGGCTTGTCAGAAGTTTCTCTGAGTAAGGTTGTGGGATGCTGCAACCCTTGTAAATACAGGTAGTCCTCGACCTACGACCACAATTGAGCCCCAAATTTATGTTGCTAAAGCGAGACATTTGTGAAGTGAGTTTTGCCCCATTGGACGACTTTTCTTGCCACGGTTGTTAAGTGAATCGCTGCAGTCGTTATGTTAGTAACCCGGTTGTTAAGTGAATCTGGTTTCCCCATTGACTTTGCTTGTCAGAAGGTCGCAAAAGGTGATCCTACGACCCTGGGACGCTGCAATCGTCACAAATATGAGTCAGTTGCTAGCCGTCTGAATTTTGATCACGTGACCATGGGGATGCTGCAACCGTCATAAGTGTGAAAAATGGTCATAAATCACTTTTTTCTGTGCCGTTGTAACTTTGAATGGTCACTAAATGAACTGTTGAAAGTTGAGGAATACCTGCACATCCCAGTTGCCAAGCACCTGAATCGCAAACATATGACTGCGAGGACTGGTCATAAGTCACTTTTTTCTGTACTGTTATAACTTCAAACTTTGTTGTAAGTCGAGGACTATCTGTAACTTAGTTCTGCTGCTAAGTTAAGTTTTGGGTAGGGGGATATGGAAGATGGTGAGGTGCATGGGTCCTTTTAAACATGGAGGCATATGTGACAGCTGATGGATAATTCAAAAGATGAAACTTATCCTATGTCTTCCGACATTTATAAAACATATGTCCTTCAATATACCAATAGAAAATGGTACCACTATTTACTACGCAAGCTGATATAGCACTTAGCACTTAGACTTATATACCGCTTCACAGTGCTTTACAGCCCTCTCTAAGCGGTTCACAGAGTCAGCATATTGCCCCCAACAATCTGGGTCCTCATTTTACCCACCTTGGAAGGATGGAAGGCTGAGTCAACCTTGAGCCGGTGAGATTTGAACCGCCGAACTGCAGCTAGCAGTCAGCTGAAGTAGCCTGCAGTGCTGCACTCTAACCACTGCGCCACCTCAGCTCCTTAAATGATTTATAAAAATTGTAAAGGACAAACCTTTTTATAACTTTATCACAAAAACGTAAGCAATTATATGTAAAATGAAAAGAGTAAGTTGTATGCCTATTGCCAGAAATGTTCTTTTCAGTTTAGGACAATTTACAGACCTGATTAGATATGTCAAGTTAGTAGTTAGTAGAAGGAAGAAAAATAACAAGGACTTCTAAGCTTTGGTGATGGACAGCTAAACTAAGAGCTGAGCATGGATTGGCAGCAAGGGCAGCAGCCTTGATCTCGAAGTAATCTGTTAACTTTTGCTGCTGGTTTCTCCCTGCCTGTCACCAAAGTGTAGGAAAAAGATAATTTTTAAAAAAAAAGTCAAATTATTGCCTGCACATCCTTTCTCTCTTTGGACAAGAAATGCAATCCAAGCATAGGATATTCTCATTTCGCAGTTTTCTCTTCCGTATGAAGATTTTTAAAGCAGGGAGGTAAAACTCTTCTAGCCAAGATTCAGCAGGGCTTCAGCTGCATGAAGTAATGGCAGTCCAGAAAGAAAACTGACCCAGACAAAAATTGAAATTCCACAGTTGTACATTAATGTCCCCAAAGCAATTAAGAAGTACCGGTAACTAGCGCTATTCTTTTTCAAAGATGCCTGATAAATGTGAACATTTTACCCCTTCTTTACTAGTAGTATTCCTGGCCTTCACAGTGTTTCAAGATGCAACTGTCCATAGGCTGCTACCAGTGCAGAATTGAAAAAGAAACGCAGTTATAAATCTGAGCAACTGTCACTAAAATATCTTTGAAAGAGGCCATCAATATCAATGGGAAGACGGTCAAAGGACAGTTCTAAAATTACATCTAAAGAAAAAATCAAATAAAAACATCAAGCAGGCCAGCAAACCCCCCAAAAATGATTACCATCAAACCCAGGCAATCTGCGGACTCACATGACCATGGTAATAAGTTGCTAGAAACTTATTGAACATGCTTTTCAGCTAGAAACAGTTGAACATGCTTTTATCATTAGAGCAGTTAAGGGAGCCCAGAAAAAGCAGTGTAGAAAAGAGAATAGCAATAGATGGTTCCCAGAGGAAACAATGCAAAGTTTACAGACTTTCTTGGTAAAATTCCCATCCAGCTTGATCGCTCTAAAGTGTTAACAGGCCATTTAGCAGTGATGGCATTTTAGCTCATTACCTATGTGGGAGCAATTACATTTTTAAAAACGCAGTGTATTTTAAATGCTTTTTTAAGTAGAGATTCCTGTTCCAATTGTTCCGAAGTTTGTAGTATCTGCTCTCAGAGACAGCACTGTAGCTCCAAGATGATAAACTATGAATTAATATGCAGATCCCTCCCCATTTCTGAACTTGCAGCACCAATTTCTCATAGGTGATCTGAGACTTGGGTCTTCAGAGCATACAAATGAAAGATTCCTGCTGGAGAATTGGGGAAAGGATGGGGCTATTTTATGGGTAGGGTGACTGATAGAGCTGCTTAGGGTCCATCTTTCAGTGAGGAAGGCGAGGAGGAAAAGCCTTCCATGCTCATTATGGATGATGAGGAGAACTCAGGGGTGAAATCCAGCAGGTTCTGACAGGTTCTGGAGAACCGGTAGCAGAAATTTTGAGTAGTTCGGAGAACCGGCAAATACCACCTCTGGCTGGCCCCAGAGTGGGGTGGGGATGGAGATTTTGCAGTATCCTTCCCCTGGAGTGGGGAGGGAATGGAGATTTTGCAGTATCCTTCCCCTGCCACGCCCACCAAGCCATGCCCACCAAGCCACACCATGCCCACCAAGCCACGCCCACAGAACCGGTAGTAAAAAAAAATGGATTTCACCACTGGGGGAACTGATGGGGCTGCCTGAGTTTTATTTTTGTCAGAAGGAATGGGTATCCTTTTAAATAAAAATGGTTTTAAACTATGGTAAGCACATCTATGGGCCAGAATCAAAATACAGCAGTGTTCCAATATTTGAGGGGCTGCTACAAAGAATGTGGGGGAGGAGTCAACCTATGCTCCAAAGCAGCTGAGGGTAGGACAAGAAACAATGGATGGAAACTAATCAAGGAGAGAAGCAACCTGGAATTGAGAAATTTCCTAACAGTGAGGACAATTAACCAGTGCAACAGCTTGCCTTCAGAAGTTGTGGGTTCTTCATCATTGGATGTCTTTAACAAGAGACTGGACAGCCACTTGTCTGAAATGGTATAGGGTCTCCTGCTTGAGCAGGGGTTGGACTAGAAGACCTCCAAGGCCCCTTCCAACTCTGTTATTCTGTTATAATGCTGTAGAATTGTAACAGCAGGTATTGCTGGAAACTCAAACAGAGAAGAGATAGCTTTTTTATTATATGATTTTCTGCAGACCAAAAAAAATGTCTAGTGAGTTATCTACCTGCAAGAGAACACAATACAGTTATGTACAGAGCCAAAATAAAGGCACCGACCTTCTCTAATATGTCCACAATATGTTGGCCCTGTGAGTATTGTGGTGGCTGTGAATTTGGGGGGATTTCATGTCAATATATATCTGGAAGACCACAATTAAGATACATGGACTCATTAGTCTTGCAATTGAAGTTTGGAAAGGCTATATTCCAGTTATCTTCATGTATGGGAGCAAAAAGCTAGAGGCTATCTATAGCCCATGACATATTTGGACTGTAGCCCTTTCACAACAAATCCTTTTCATAGAGCCAAGCAAAACATACTGTGTGTGCATGTGAATTGATATTAGAAACCCAGAGAGACCACAGAAGAAATAGACAAGTGAAAACACTTAAGACTTTAACTGAAATGAGCAACTGACGTTATTGAAGGAATCAAAGCATCAGTACGATCATCCAAGACTTGAAGGACCAGACCGATTCCATGGAAAGCTGTTCTTTAAACCAAGGGAAAGAACTGAAATAGAATTCCAGTTGCCGATTCCATTCCTTGTTTCCAGAATATGAGTCGATATGACTTGTAAGAACGAGGTGGCAATCAGTATAACTTTTTTTTTTTTAATTTTCTGGTCAGTATTTCCAAGTAAATTTCTGGAGAGAAGAAAGTTTGGAATTCAACTGTTGGAGTCATGAACTCTTCTCTCACGTTATTGTGCTACTTTGGATTTTGATTAAAAGTGACAAGTGTAGCTAAAAACTGAGAAGGCCTGTGGCGTCAAAGCTGAGCCCAGCTTCCATAGGCCAAGATTTTGGTCTCCCTGAAAAATATCTAATTCTGTATGTGACTATTAAGAACATTTTACCAATGAAAACTGCTGTTTATACAGGAATAATGTAAATTACAGTTCAAAATATTATTCTGAGTAATGGTATAGTTCCACAACAGGCTTACATGCCTTCACTATCAACCCTAGCACAAAATTTTAAAAAATGGAGGTGTGGTCTGAAAAGGTAAGAGACTCCTGTGGCTGAACAGAGTCTGCCCAGAGTTCTTTTTAAGTTCCATTGTGGCCATACTTAGGGGGCATGATGGCGCAGCAGCTTAAAGACACAGTGATGGTTGGTGCTTCGAAGGTTCCAGTCCATGGAGTGAGCTCCTGTCATCTACCCCAGCTCCTGCCCACCCAGCAGTTCGAAAGCATGTAAAAATGCAAGTAGATAAATAGGTACCACTCCCGTGGGAAAATCTAGCAGCAATCCCTGTGGAAGCAAGAGCCGGTGCGGACCTGCCCAGATGCGAGGTGAGGTCGGCAGAAGAAAGCCTGGATAAGGTGACATCTCCCAAACACTACTAGTCAGCTGATGGAAAGCTAATTCGCCCCCTGTGATGTAGTGTGGATAGCGCACTTGCATGAACAAAATGAACTAGCAGGCTGCCAGAACTATTTTACGGTAAAAAACAACAACAATGTAGACTTCCCTGGCTATGAATGCCATATGCTAAAAAATATGGCTATACCTGTCTCACTCTTCATGCTGTACTAATTCTTCCCTTTTGGCCATTCAGATTTTACTTCTAGAATGTCAGATTCAGTCTTTAGGAGGAATTTCATGGGGGGAGGGGGGAGGGGGAGGACATGCTGTTGTAGATGCAAACTATGAGTTAATTAAAATGCTACTCACCCTGTTTCCAATAGTAATTCCCCCAGTACAGACCATGTTTGTATTGGGCATCATCTCCAATCCATTCCTGTGGAAAATCTCCATGTTCCTACCACAGCAACACCTGTTGGGAGCAAGAGCTGATGTGGAGAAATTCCCATATAATTGGGATGACTTGCAAGGTTATTCCCAAACCAAGGCATAAGCATTTTTATCTGAGGCGAATAAGCTTTGAATTGGTCTATTGTCAGGATTAGTGACGTTAAAAAAAATCTACAGGATTATGCACTATTTACCAAGATAGACACTTCCCCCATGTGTTGGGAGAGTAGATGATGATATGTTAGCATGGATTGGCATTAGGTTTTTGGTTTTTCGTTTTAACTGATTGTGTGTCATAGTTTTTATATGTTTTTTAATCTTTGATTGGCAGCTGCCCAATGTTGCCTGAAAGATGGGTGTCTCTCAGGGGTGGGTTCTGGTTTTCTTCGCTGCCGGTTCGCTCAGTGTTGCGCTTTGCGCGCATGCACAGTGCTTAAAAAAAGCTTCTGCGCATGCGCAGAAGCAAAAAACAAGATGGCAGCACCTATGGCGCCGCTGAAAGAACCGGTTCGGGGGCGTGGCAGGCCTGGGTCACTGCCGGTTCTAGTGACTCAGGTCGCTAAGTTACTACCAGTTCTATAGAACTGGTCCGAACTGGGAGGAACCCACCTCTCTATAAATGTTTTATATAAATAAATATATAAATAAATAGACAGTGCAACAAATAAGGGATACTAGAATAAATGGTGAGAGCTCATTTGATCTAGTGGTTAAGGCACCAGGCTAGAAACCAAGAGACTGTGAGTTCTAGTCCTGACTTAGGTACAAAATATATCGGGTCACCTTGGGCCAGTCATTCCCTCTCAGCTGTGGGAAGAAGGCAATGGTAAATCTTGCCAAGAAAACACCAGGAATCAAGAATGATTTGAAGGCATACATACACACAGGAAAAGAAGTGGCTCTTCTCACCCTTTCCCTCTTGTGTAGGTGGCACAGATCTTTTCCCAGGGTAAGTTGCGCACAGGCAAAGCAGCTGTATTGACTGAATGCTCTCACAGGTGTGCAGCCAGTACAGGCCTCTCTCCCAGCTTAAAAAATGCTCATAGCTTTAGCACCACAGCATTGAAGATGCACGAGGCATTCGTGACCCATATCAGCAATCTAATGGTAGACCACTGACATGCATCAACGTGACTTCTGCCCAGCCTTTTAGTGGTAGATTGCTGAGCACATATATAAACAGCTCCCCATGTCTAAGGCAAACCATAGGGTGGGGAATACATCTGTATGGCGGAGAAAATGCTTCAAGATCTGGCCCTCAAAAGATCTGATTCCCCACTCTTTTCAGGGTGGCAGGAAAAGGGGGAGAGAAGCAAGGGGAAAAGCAGAACTGACATGGTCCCCAACTCTCCTAATAATATGGGCATTCCATAACAGAACCAACCACTTCAAAAGAATGTCTTATTCATAGACGTTTTGTCTAACTCCCTCTTGTTTCTGCTTCCCATCCCCAAATGCCAGATGAAAAGTGTAAAAGAGGTATTGGCACTGGATTCACATGCAATTGGTTGGCAAGCGTGTATGCAAATGATATGCCAAATATAGTTTCCCAGGAGTCTACATTATACACATGTTTAGATCACTGAATTATTCCCATTGTGGGTTTCCTCCAAGAGTTGGTTGGAACAACCCAACCCTTTTCATGGCTTGTACCTGCTCTTGGAATTCCTCCTTTGGCCAGACCTACCAAGTTCCATGCTACTAAATGCATGACCAAAGTTGTTTATTTAAGATGGCATCTGAAGGATTGTTGTTGCTGGATTGTTGTAATGTATTAAATTAAGTTTTATACTATTTTTCTAAAATAATAAACAAGTTTAACGTACTGACTTTTATTGTAAAGGCTGCTTAGTGGATTTGGTTTGTGTGAACAAAACCGAGAATCACATGAGAACCACATCTCTTGTTCAAGGCAAATACCTGATTCTCCTTCAGACCAAAAGAAATCTAACTTCTCATTTGGGAAGTCAACACTCTGGAAGATCAGATGACTGGAGAATGTAGCCTGAAGCTAAGGGAACTGTTTTCCTTTGGGCTTCCTGGCACTAACCCTACTAATATGAAACTTTTCTTCCAGCGTGCAAATGGAAGCACAGGGGGGGGGGAGGGGAAGGTAGAAATTCAGAAAAAAGTTCCAAATTTTAGTGTTGTTCAACCTCTCAGTATTCACGTCACTAGCTATTACAGCTAGTCCAGAGCTTGCCAAAGTGTTGTTGAAGAAAAACTGAATAGGAAGGAAGGAAGGAAGGAAGGAAGGAAGGAAGGAAGGAAGGAAGGAAGGAAGGAAGGAAGGA
>QLTV01004259.1:46285-72120 GCA_003457575.1 Thermophis baileyi | reverse complement strand
AGGAAGGAAGGAAGGAAGGAAGGAAGGAAGGAAGGAAGGAAGGAAGGAAGGAAGGAAGGAAGGAAGGAAGGAAGGAAGGAAGGAAAAAAAACCTGAATAAACCAGGGGTGGGTTCCGCTTACCTTCCCTACCGGTTCGCATCGCGACAGAAGTACGCGTTTTGCGCATGCACGCTCACTTCGCTCGCGTGCGTGCCAACATCATTTCATGGAAATAACCCTCTACGCATGTGCAGAAGCCTTTGCGCTTGCGCAGAGGTTTTTTTTGCAAGCCACGGCAACCGGAGGACTGGTTCGGGAGCATGGACCGCCGGTCATCGCTGCCGGTTTGGCGAGCAGAGGCAAATTTCCACTACTGGTTCTAAACAACTGGTCCGAACCGGCAGTATCCTACCACTGGAATACACTATGCAAAAGAAGCTATCAACTAGCCTAAAAGAAAACAAAAAGACCCAAGCACCTCTCCACCAGTAATCAGCAACCAGATCAGCATAGAGTAACTCTAACGTTAACTTCAGAGCAACAATCAAGAAACTGCCAAAGAGCCATCAGTAGACAGTCCAACCAAAGAATCTCTAAGACCACCCACACCCACACAGACAGGCAAGACACTAGAATATAAACTGACAGCAAACAGCACTCCTCACTAGCACTGATGATGTTACCTAATTAGGGTAATGAAACGTCTGCAACAAAACAAGCAAGCTCAGAGAGCACCAAGGACCCCTGAATAGACTTACCCCAAACAAGAATATTACTGAATATTAATCAAATAACCACAATCAAGTTATCAAAAATACGCTGTAAAGTTTTGTAAGAGGGGTATAATATCAGCAAGACAAAACGGAAGAGTGGAGAACGTGGGAGCAAAGGTAAGGACAGAGAAGAGAGGCCAGAAGCATATGCAAAAGTTCACTTAGAACAGGGCTGTCAAACTCCCGGCCCACGGGCCGGATGCGTCACGCGCTGGCTATGCCCACGCCCGGTTTAACAAAGGGGAAACAAGTCCCGATATATCACGTGATGCCGCCGTGATGATGTGAGTTTGACACCCCTGACTTAGAAGGAAGAAAAGACTTGAGCTAGTATGAGATGATTCAAGAAAAAGGAGGGGACTTTCTTAGGTCACAAGACAGCTTCTTATGGGCAGAAAATAGAATGCAAGCATATGAAAATCCATTTGGTCTAGAGGTTAAGGCACTGGCCTAGAAACCAAGAGACTGTGAGTTCTAATTTTGCCTTAAGCCAGCTGGGTGACTTTGGGCCAGTCTCTCTCAGCCCAACCTACCTCATAGGGTTATTGTTGTTGGGATAATAGGAGGAGAAAGTATTATTAGGTATGTTCACCCATAAATGCAATGATAAGAATGAACAAAGTACCTTTTACAGAAAATTTTACATGCCTCTAACTGTGATATAGCTTCAAAAACTAAAGGTATAACTTTACCTAGAATTACTAGAAATCCTATAGTCTATGTTCCTCATAATGTGACCAGTTCACACACACACACACACACACACACATATACATTCAGTGGCGCACCAGAAATATGATTAAGTGGGGAAGGCAGTAGGTGATATGCTTCTGTATTTGCTTCTCAGGGGTTGCCACAAAGAAGGGGGAGTCAAGCTATTCTCCAAAGCACCTGAGGTCAGGACAAGAAGCAATGGATGGAAACTAATCAATGAGAGAAGCAACCTAGAACTAAGAAGAAATTTCCTGACAGTTAGAACAATTAACCAGTGGAACAACTTGCCTCCAGAAGGTGTAAATGCTCCAACACTGGAAGTTTTTAAGGAGAGATTGGACAACCATTTGTCTGAAATGGTATAGGGTTTCCTGCCTGAGCAGGGGGTTGGACTAGAAAACTTCCAAGGTCCCTTCCAACTCTGTTATTCTATTCTATTCTATTCTATTCTATTCTATTCTATTCTATTCTATTCTATTCTATTCTATTCTATTCTATTCTATTCTATTCTATTCTATTCTCTAATTCATGGTCTTGATTCTCTGCTCCTTGGATTTCTGGTTTGATGGAACCATTTGTTCTCAGGGGGAAATGGTACTAGATGTTAGATATCCTGACTTAGAATAAGATGGTCCACTAGTATGCTTTGAAATTCTCTAAGTCCATGAACTTCAAGAACGCAAAGTCAATGGTCCTTGGAAGGATTCCAAATACAGCTATTTGGTATTTATTGGTAGGGAGGGGAGACTGAACCAAAAACCATACAGAACCAGCTGGAAAACTCACAAAAGAAGCTGTGTGAGGCCCTACAAATCTGATTAATTGCTACTTGGCCTAGGGAAACAATGTAAACCCAAGAGGACAATAATTTATAGAAGGATATAACATAGAGTTGCCCTTTCCCAATATAGAGAAATAATTTGAGATTTCCCAAAATGCATTGCATTTAACATTAATCAGAGGCAATCCTTTCGTTCTTAGAAATCACCTTTTTTGACGTGAGATACAGAACCAGCCATTTTAACGGGTTTATGACTTCTAACCACACAGAGGAATATAAAACACAAAGTACTTTGCTATTGTAAGTCTGCAAATTTTGAGGGTCCCCCCCCACCTCACACACCATTAACAAGGTGCTACACTTCTGTTCTCACAACGTGCTGCCCTGCAGTGTTCCTTTTGTTGTCCCTCCAAAACAAAGCCAGGAACACAACATGAAGTCTTTTACTGTGGGTGTTGGGCAGAGGTGGGTTCCTACTGGTTCAGACCAGCTCTATAGAACCGTTAGTAAAGTGGCGGCCTGGGACGCTGGAACCGGCAGCGACCCAGGCCTGCCACACCCCCGAGCCGGTTCTCTTGGCGGCGCCATAGGCACCACCATCTTGTTTTTTGCTTCTGTGCATGCACATAAGCTTTTTTTGTATGGTGCATGCGCATGCACACGCAAAGCGTGTGCACCCGCGACCCACCCGCACGGTGCGTTCCTGAGCAAACCGGCAGTAGGAAAAACCAGAACCCACCCCTGGTGTTGGGGGCTGCTGGGAAGGGAAGCATGGAGGTTAGGGCAGGTTCAGTAAAGGGAAGATAAGCAGAGAAGACAAGGAATCCTTGTCTCCCTAGATCTGTCTCCTTTCCAGTATGTCCATTTTTCTCCTCTTTAGCAAGCATCAATATACAGAGACAAGGATTCTCAGGAGGAGGTAATAGCAGCAAGGTTACAAATTGGAATAGCATCTTTGTTGAATACTTTCATGAGATTACTACAAAAGAAAAAGAAAGACACTTTGGTTGGTGTTCTTCTAAACAGCCAAATTAAACATTGTCGTGGAAACACAGTCCCATGAATGCATGGGAGAAGGATGCACTTCTGCAGACCACACAGAGTAGTGCAGATCACTAACCTCCCTCAAGCTCCTCCTCTGTGTAAATAAAGAATGTATACATAGCAGGTTGCACTGCATTTTCCAATAAAAATATAACCTTCCTGCTAGATCCCTTTCAATTGGGTTCATCCTGTCCCAGCAGCACTGAGACTGGAGCTCCATTGCAAGGACAAGGGCTCAAAAATCCATGCTTTATTCTGCTATATACATCTGATGGAAAATTCAACTTAAGTGTCACCTGGGTATAAAAATATATATTTTATGTATCACTTTTCATGCACTTTCATATCACTTGGGATGGCTAAAATCGACCTGAGCAAGACACAATATTCCAAAGAAAACCCAAAACACAGTAAACATAGAAACAGGAGCTACAATAAGGTATTGCGTGATCTCTAAGACAGTTTTCACCACATGGAAAAAGGTCAATAAAGAAGAGGTTCAAGTAATCTCTCAGTGCAAAGTGTGTCACAATGTACAACTACCAATGAGGTCAGCTAGGACCACCATGGAGAAGGATGTCTCCAGCAAAAATTTAGCAATGATGAGTCTGGAATTTAAGGAGGCCCTTCTTTATTTATTTATTTATTTATTTATTTATTTATTTATTATTTATTTATTTATTTATTTATTTATTTATTAGTTTGTCAAACATGTACAAGATAGCAGGTATAAATGTGAACATGGACATGACGAAGAAAATGAATACAGATAAATGGGGACAGTAGGACAGGGACAGTAGGCACGCTGATGCGCTTCCCCTCGCCCCCTTTATGGACCTCTTAGGAATGGGGTGAGGTCCATGGTAGACAGTTTAAGGTTGAAGTTATTGCGGTTGAAGCTGAAGAAGTCATTGACAGGTAGGATGTTGTAGCAGACAATTTTGTGTACTATGCTTAGATCAGACCGCAGGCGGCGCAGTTCCAGATTGTCCAAGCCCAAAATTTCAAGTCTGGTGTCATAGGGAAGAGTAGAGTAGAGGAGTGGAGATTAGAAAGATTGCTCTTTCTAAGTTTTCTCTCTCCATTTCACATATTCCTTTCAAAAGGCTGCTTAAGATATTCAGAGCCATTAATGATTCATGCTAATTTTAAAATTACAGGTTTACGATTTTTGTTTGTGTTTTCCTATTACTTTCTTCCAGATTCTTTGGCAACCTATCAGGTTATATTGGGTTCTCTTGACTTGCATTCTATCACTTACTAAGAGTTGTATCCTGATGATTTGTGCTGCTACAACAACACCAATCTCCGTTAATAATATCAACAAAATAAAAAAAATGTGCATTTATTAGTACATTTTGTATTTGCCAAGTTTTGTACTTCTCATGGGCTTTGAGGGAAAGGAGGGAGTTTTACCATGTGGCAAAGTAGCTCTTTTTTCCCCTTCAATAAATGCTCAAAACTCCCTCTGCAGTGGGGTGCACATAATAAGAGGACATCATATCTGGATTTGGGACACTGGGAGCCAGGTTAAATCAACAGACATTAACTGCTCTTTGTGTTTTGTTCAGTTCATGAAAGTGTATTTGACCATCTTCGCAGAAATGCTACTCCACATATGTGAACCCTTGTGAGCCAGGGTAGGATTTTATGAAAATGCTTGTACTGTGTCTTTTCAACTTTGATGTACACGTGCATGTTCAATATTCTTCCAGATCTGCTCAGTTTCACTTTACAGAACTGTTGAAAGGAAAGGAACCTATGGTGCTTTATTCATATGAATTTGCTAATCCAGTCATTCTTCCAGAAAAACGTTGAAACTAAGGGGTACTAGAAACATATTTAATGCTACTTAGAATTCAGTAACTGGAGACCTGTGGCCAAATTTGGGTTCCTGGCAGACACTGCTAGCACACAAATTACAAGCTGGATGGCAAAAGAGATGTAGGAAAAATATCTGTGGCAAGGGAACTTGCTCACAGAGCATATGGATAAATTACTTTTACCATCACAGCAGCCTCCAAGAAAGCTGTCAATTTGTCTATCTTACTACATTATTTTCGTCATGCAGAATATTTGGTTACCCCTCCCCTTTAGAAAAGAATCCATGCAGAAACTCTGAAGTAGATTAAGCTGAGAGCATCAGCAATTGATCTCAAACTCCCCATTGAGTTCTATACCTGAGCAAGGATTCAACTCTGGCATTTCCCCAAATCTTCTGAGATTCTAAGTAACTGCACCATGCACAAACTAGGCTATTGACTATGGAGAGTGACGAATAATCACATTGAATGAAATGCGACAATAATTATTAATGTAAGCTTGCATTTTATGCTCGGGAAGTTCTTTTCAGGCAAAGACTATAAACATAGAATATCTCTGTATTTGTAGATGTAAATGCTTTCACTTATTTTATTGCTCAGATGAGCAGTCCTATAAATCAAATTAAGACATAAAGACATAAAAACAAACAAACAAACAAACAAACAAACAAACAAACGTTAATGGTTTTCCTTGCTACTCATGACATGTTTCAGGTCTCATCAGGAAAAGTAATAGGAAAAAAAGGAAAAAACACAGGAGTTGGGAAGGTAAGTAATGCCATTCAGGTTCCAGAGCCAAAGCCTCTCTCGTTATGTGTATTTGAATTATTAGAAAGAGAAGGTGGAAACCCTCTGAAAGAGGAGATGGCCGTCAGTGCAAGAACAGAGGATGTGAAAGATGAAAAATGGATGGCAGTTGCAGAAGTAGTCCCCAAGAGAGAAGCAAGGAAGCAACTTTGCTGAAACCAGAGCCTTGAAATCTCAGTCACAGAGATTTATAATGTACTGTAATAAGTACTATTAAACTGATCTTAAATAGAGAGTACATTAGTTTTGTCAGTCTTTTTCCTCTTTGGAAGCAATACTGTAGTACTAAGGTGTTCCAATTTCTGATGCATATTTCCATTCTGGAGTGCAAGTCCTCACTCCAGCTGTCCACCTCTTCAAAAGACTCTTTCAACAACCGTTCCAGTGAACAGTGTAGTATTTCATTGATATTCAAGTGTAACTTCAGTGGGGTTGGTGCGCATCAACAAGTATGCCACCTAATGTGTGTGTAAAACCAGGGACCAAAAAGTGGCAGTATATCATGTTCCTCTGATTAATACAAGGCACACAAAGAAAGTGATCAATGGATGGATGATGTGGCATGAAGTTGTTTTGTGAGAATTAGGGCTAAGCTGCCATACCTAAAGATAAAGCAGGCATATAAATAGAAGCAAGGAACGAACCAAGTCATTAAGGAAACAAAAGACAGAAGAAGTTGGGCCTGACCACATGGGAAGCCTCTCCCCAAGTTCCACAACAAAGCAAGGACTTTGGGGGATAAAAGGGGTCCTGAAGACCACCCACTCTTTGAGTCATCTTTGGACACAGACTTGCTGGCTTTCGTCCCTTTGGCTGCCAGCCTACTTGAGGATGTGGGTAAGTGTGGATGAGTGAGTGTGTGTGTGCGTGTGTGAAAGAGCAAATAGATACATATTATAACCAGTAAACATTGTGTTATTTTAAATTCACTGGGTCTCCGTGTTTACTAAAGAACTGTTTGTGCCTCAGTGTTCAGTTGAAAGTGATTTGAGTGATTTTTCTAGGACTGCGAGTGTGTGAGTGACCATAAGCCAAAGCTGGAGCAGACATGTTAACAATTTTCAATTCATGATGACCAACCACATAGATTTTTTCCCATTTGGATCTACCTCTAACCCAGGGGTCCCCAACCTCTGGGCCATGGACCAGCCAAAAACCGGGCTGTGCAAACAAGCGAAGCCCCATCCGCGGGATGCAGGCAGCATGTGAAATCATGCCCCCTCCGGTCCATGGAAAAATCTCTCTCCACAGAATCGGTCCCTAATCCCCCAAAGGTTGGGGGCCACTGCTCTAACCTGTTCTTCCAAGTCTTCCAGTGGTTCATTCATTGCCACCGTAAGTACACTGCACTAAATTTCCGAGTCACTATTTTGCTTTTTGCAGGAAAAACACTGTTGACAATCCCACCATATAATTATCCTGTTGGTTTTTCCCCCCAAACAGGATTTAAAATCACCGCCTACTGCTTGTTATTTGCAAGGAACATTTCAGCTGCTGTTTATCAAACACTTATTCAACTCCTTGTTATATTTGTTGCATCTGCCTATTTTTATTATTCTATCTTTAATTTGGCTGCAGAAAGTGTCAGCAGAGTGCAGCTTCAATCAGGAATTGGCTAAGATATCCCTCCCAACGCAAAGGAAGGAAGGAAGGAAGGATGCCATAATTTCTTTCCACTTGCACTCCATGGCTTCCTTACATCATTGATTGAATTCTGTTTGCTTTCAGTAACAACAAAAGCATGTCAGAATATTAATAAGTGATGCATCTGCCTGTGCTTTCTCACATTCAGCTTGTCACATATTTCTTCTTCTGCATTATCTTAGTTTGGGAGGTGGTCAATGAGACCATGAGGTAAGAAACTGAACCACTCACCGACATGAAACACTTTTGACAACAATTGGGGACCCACAGCTACTAAGAGTTAAAACACCAAGAGTTCAACATTTCTCTCGCCTGCTCATCAGTCCCATTTTCTACTTCATAAATCAGATAGGACAAGCCAAACAGACTCTTGAAATATAACTTGGAGAAGGTAACTCTTTTTCAAAATAATAGCACCTGTTTGAGATTTATCTCTGGAATTGGGGAGAGTTTTGAGACCCACCTTGCTTCAACAGCAGAACCTCACTGCAGAAGACTGGCCTATTAATTTTCCGTGCATTGCCACAATGGTGTGTGTGTGTGTGTGTATGTGTGTGTTATTTATTTTCTTTGCATTGACAGGAGGGTGTGTGTGTGTGTGTGTGTGTGTGTGTGTTTGCACTGTTTTTAAAGTAAATACTGATGAGGATTTCGCTAAAGACAAATTGGATGTAATTGGTTGCCTTTGTTTTAATAAAACAAATGTGGGTTATGTTTTTTTTTTGTTTGACATCTATTTCTATACCAGGATCCCAATGCCAACATCGTCATGCCTTGAATATGCTCAGTCTAGTCGAGTGTAGTCTCAACATGTGAAAGGGAATCTCATGGTTGTGACCAGGCATCACTTTAAAATTAAAACATCTAAGGACAGCACAGCCATAGCCAGTCGGTGAAGCCGCCAACAGGATGGAACTGTTTAAATAAGATACTCCCTTGAGCAGTTGCAGAAAAAAAAAAGTAATATTTTTGAACTGCTGGATAATATGTTCATACATTCAACCCAGGACACCTCTAAGTACATGAACTATGTGTTTCAGCTTTCTGCAGAGCATATTAAGGGCATCACATATATAATTTGATGTTTGTAAGGATAACCTCACCCTCAAATTGCCTTCATGTATAAGTTTCAGACATGTTTTAACGCCCACGTTTATGGATCCTTTCTCAGAAGTTGGCTTTGCTGGACCTAAAAGAGTTTTCTCCCAAGGAAATGTCTGTAGGATTGCCGATTTAGGCTCAATAATTTCTAAAGTGAAGTCTGCTAAATATACAGTATTTCTAAACCAACATACATGTGTCTGCACTGTTAACATTTAAGCACAAATCCATTTGTTCAAATGGCAAGGAGGAATTGATGCTGAATACATGGGGGGCGGGGAATCCTGAATGTAGCACTGTATGGCCAGTAAACCCTTTATGCAGTAGAAGAACAGATTTGTAATATATTACTGTGTGTGCTCACTGTTTGTGCAAAGTAGTTTATGAGTCATTTTCTTTTTTGGCAAAATGAGAACCCTTAGAAATTTAGAGGGACAGAAAATTACTGATGTAATTTCTATTTTAAGCTTGGAAATATTACTTTTTACTAGGAAAACTGTTGTGTATTAGCCGATGTCCCAACTGGAAACATTCTTGATTTCCTTCTGAGAATGTTAGGCATCAAGAGATGTAAATATTGTCAAAACAGCAGATAAAAATTATAGGAGTGGGGCTGGAGTGGGGTTTTACAGATTTTTATGTTGTGGACTTTTAATGTTGCAAGCGGCTCAGAGTCACATGTGTTTGAGTTTGGCGGCCATATAAATTTCTTTAATAAATAAATCACCCTTTAGATGTATCTATATTTAGTCCCCTTGACTGAAAACTGTTAACTTGAAGTAAATGCCTTGTTTAGTATTTAGTTGGAAAGCTTTAGCTGTTATCCTTCACTTCACTACCCTCATGCCTACCGGTAGCAAGTATGAATTTGTGTATCTGTATTCCGTAACCTTATTCCTTCAATATGTATTTGTTTGTGAAATATCAAGGTTGACTCAGCCTTCCATCCTTCCGAGGTCGGTAAAATGAGGACCCAGATTGTTGGGGGCAATATGCTGACTGTGAACCGCTTAGAGAGGGCTGTAAAGCACTATGAAGCGGTATATAAGTCTAAATGCTATTGCTATCTGATACTGATTGTTTTGGTAAAACAGTAACAGGAGCTCCACTGATTGTAGAAATGCTGTATTTTTATGCAATGGCTAGAAGAAACCAAACCTCAGAAAATGTTTGCAAAAAACAAGAGCGGTTCATTGTACTGTCACCTGATCTCTAATCTCTGTAGAAACCACTTCCAGAAGGAAACTATATGTTTTACTACTAAAAACAATCATGAGGAGGCATAAATCATAGACTTACAAAGCATGTATCCTATCTTTCGTGCAACAGTCCTAAACTGAGGGCTTATTTGCTCTTGGCTCCACTGACTTATCTCTTAAAATCCTAACATAGTGAGATGTTAGTGAGATTTTAGAGCTGGCATTAACAGTGTTTTTTTCTTTTCTTTTTTGTGCAACATACTTAGGGAGGAATGGGAGAGCTAAATGAAGTATACCCCTGTCTTCTTAATAAAGGGTTCTCTAGAGAGAATCAAAAATACACTTTCCTCTCCATGATTGACTAGTTCAAAACTCCCCCAAAACATTTTCTGCGTCATTACCTGCAATAATTAAAGTAGGGAGTTCAATATGAACTGAAATTTCATATTTAATCATAGATAGTCAACCAGCATGTACTATTACAGGAACTGCAGTTATTTTGTACAAGTTGGCTACAACAATAAAACAAGTAGTTGTCAGGAAAAGTTATATCATGAACCCCTCCGAGTTATTCAAACCGTTTTATAAAATGGTGCATGTTCTGGTTTAATTCAATATAATTAAAACTTTTTGTTACTAGCAAATAAAAAGTAACTTTATTTACTGCTAAATAATTTTATTTGCTGCTAAAATTAAAATGATAAAGAAAAAAAATGAAAAAGCTTGGGTAAATTAAGAGTTCTTATAGCTAACTCACAGAAATATATTGTATCCAACACTTCATTATAAAATGAATGTGTTCCTTTTACCTAAATAGCAATTCACATCATTCCACTAAAGGAAAAAAATAAATCCATAGTGAAATGTTTCTCTTTGCTAAAAACGACAAGGAGTTAACAGTTATTATTGTTGATCTTGGTTGTTTAAAACTTTTACTTATTTATTTTTCTTTATTAAATTTTTGCACCATCCATCTCACCCAAGTGACTCTGCGTGGTTTACAAAAGCATAATAAAATATTCATACATGTTTTAGAGAGTCAGGAGTTTTGTTTTCATTACCACAGCAGTAGAGTTACTAGTACCATCTCACTTCATTTTCATAATATTTTAACAACAAGATTCACATGATGGATATATCAGGATCATTTTCCACACTGTTATCCTCCGGATTTTACTAGCCTTTGTGTTCGGGTGTTATTTAAAACAGGACAAGAATCACAGTGTGAAAACATCCAAGAAAAAAATAATGTTCAAAAGTCTGTCTACTTTCTTAGGACATAGAAGTGAATTATAATTGCTGTTCGTTGCATGAGATCTTAACCGTATTGCTTAAAGTAAAATACATAAACCAGTATGACACAATAGAACACGCTGCAAGAAATAAATAAAATCAGATGAGCCTTATCTACAGAAAGTTTCGGGTTTTCCCCAGCCACAAGTGGAAGGGAATTTTCTCACTGTCGTCCCCGCCCCCCCGCCTTCTCAAAGTAGCATCTGAACAAAATGCAGAATGGAAATCTAAAAAAATATGTTAATAGATAATGGGGCCTAGCCTGAGTGGAGTTCTTGTTTGTTTATTGGTTTGCAAAGAACTGTCATGGGAGTTAGCTCTGGAAAAGGGAGAAAGAAAGGCTTAATGTCGCTTCTGCAGTTCCATCCTTAATTATTACATTTGAGTGCAAGCCGGGTGGGGTGAAAGCAAGCGCTAAATGATTCTATAGCAGTAGGGAATTTGTTCATCTCCCTTAACTGCTCATTTGCAGACATTTTCACATGAGCCTTTTTTGTAGAAGGGTAGAAAAGCTTGGGGACGACGCTGTATTGGATTGTCACGGGAAGGAAAAAGAGAAGAGAACAAACTTATTCTAGAAGTCACTACATAAAATAAATTCCTTGAAATTTTCAAAAGTTCGTAAGGCTAGAAAAGGAGAGAAAGACAACTATTGTATGTTAAATTGGGGTAAAATACTCCCAGATTGCTAAGGGTCATTTTGAGTTCATTAGTGCGCAAACTCCATTAAGGTAGTGTGGCAATGGATTTATTCCAGGAGAAAAAAACATAAAGAGAAAGGTGTTTTCTAGGGTTTTCTAACCAAAATGATGACTTTTATATCTTGTATAAAGATAGAGATGTCTTTGATTACCATTAGTTGGCTAAAATAGTAAATTGTAAATGGCATTTTTGCCCTATAATCTATATATCTAAAACCTAAACCCACCTAATTGAAGTATAAAGGATAGACTAACAGGTTAATATTACTTGTATTGTAAATTCTGTTGAAGTTTAATAGTGCTATACACACAGAAATCTTTTTGAGTAAAAGTTCATTAAGGGTAAAGAAAGTTATTTAATATTTTTCTTCCTAATTACTTCTACTCCCAGTTCACCCTGCAATCAAAGCATTGTGACAATAGTATATTTTTCTTTTCTTCCTTCCTAAGAAAACAAACCTGGTTTTAAAATCCTCTATGAACAAACAGAAAAACTAATTGTTCTTCTATAAATTATTTTTATATTTGTCATTGTGGATTAAGTCCTTTTGTTAAATATCAAATATGTCCTCTTTTGCTAGTTGTCAAGGGATCTCAATTTTTCTGCAGTTCTTGCATTTTGTTTATCTTTACTTTATGGATCCTTATTAGATTTTGAAAGATAATCCATTGTGATATCAATGTTCAAATTAGAAACAATTCCATATTTCATACTGCCTTTTTTTCTGTAATTATTAATGATCGGTATTTATTGTGAACTGCATTTGATTTGTGTAATCACCCCAGAAAGTCTCTGTTTTTGAGAAGGCTAAAGTTGAAATAAGAAGTAACTATAGTAATGAGATAAATCAAAAGACCAATGTTGAAAATCTTTGCTCAGGAACAAATCATATCCTTGAGCACCTATTGATAAATCATGCTCAGCTTCAATTCTATTAACAGGATAAAAAGCAAACAATTGTACTCACTCTTATTGACTTAGGGAAAGAATGTAATAAAATGACACTAACATCGCCTATATCGTTTAACTTTATATATTGGGGGTGATTAGAAAATCAGACCCTACTAAATGAAAAAAAATAACAATTATCTTGCCAATACTGGGATTTTATCTTCTCTGATTGTGTTAGTTTATAACCTTAAATATGATGAACTCAGTCAAAATCACATACCACTCAGAATGAAAACAGGCATCTTCTTCAAATTTAAATCTGACCCAATAATTTATGAAGTCAGGGGTTGTAATATTGTAGCTAATTCTCTAAAGCATTTTTTATCCACACACCCAGCATTTTAGCAATAGCAATAGCAATAGCACTTAGACTTATATACCGCTTCATAGTGCTTTACAGCCCTCTCTAAGCGGTTCACAGAGTCAGCATATTGCCCCCAACAATCTGGGTCCTCATTTTACCCACCTCAGAAGGATGGAAGGCTGAGTCAACCTTGAGCCGGTGAGATTTGAACCGCTGAACTGCAGCTAGCAGTCAACTGAAGTAGTCTGCAGTGCTGCACTCTAACCACTGCGCCACCTCAGCTCTATTCATTTTTCTCCTGGACTATCTCTCTAGGCTTAAGTGACTTTATCAACCTGTTCTACAGAACAGATTGTACTAAAAAAAGCCAAACTACTTGACTAAGGACCAGAGGTGGGTTCCTACCGGTTCTAACCAGTTCTTTAGAACCGTTAGTAAATCGGTGATGACGTCACGGAGCCGGTTCTGTCGGTGTCTCCGTGGGCGCCGCCATCTTGGACTTTGCTTCTGCGCATGTGCAGAAGCTATTTTTTGCTTCTGCGCATGCGCAGAAGCTATTTTTTTATTGCTGCGGGCACGCGCGGCACGACCCTTAGCGAACCAGCAGCAAAAGGATCCAGAATCCACCCCTGCTAAGGACCATTTCCATACATAACCCACCTAACTCAGTTCATTTTCCTTGCCTAGCTCTGCTCTTTGTTCCTAAATATTGTTTAAAACAACAGAATGTGTTTCAAAGTATACAGCTGGTGTCACTTTGATACTGGAAAGTACTCAATTTTTCCATTTAAAAAAATCATTTAAAAAATTATTTAAAAATGTGGTATTTTAAAAAATATTGAGTTGGACTTACAGTAATTAAATTAACTTTTCTTAACTGATTTGCAAAAGGAAAATGCCTAAACGTTTCTCTGAAGAAAGGAACAATATAACAGAAAAGATAAAATAGACTATTGTGCTCTGCCCATTTTATGATAATAATGAATGAAAAAATAACAAAAAAAAATTATATTAGTATTACTTCTTATATTTGTCTACTTAATGGTATATTTACATTATTTTATATTTTGTAAATTGCTTTAAAGCCATTTAAAAAAACAAACAAACCCAATGCTTATGGTATTTCTAATAGGAATATATAAAAATTCTACAGTTTCTGCTACTGATAGTAATCTAATTATAAATATTCATTGTTGCATTTGTAAATGTTCTTCATAAAAATAATTAATTACTAAAAACATATTTATAATAAAAAGTGAAGCCAATAAAATTCATTTATTTTATAACATAAATTAATTATGAAGAATATGTACTGCTTAACAAAATGACTTGGTTGCAAACAGTCCAAATTTACATCCCCAAAATCTCTCTGTCCCTTTTCCTTGTAGTACAATTGATTATTTTACACCCGGAGTGTGCAATGTCAGTTTTACAGTGATGATTGCTACAAAATCCCAACTCCTGCAACTAGATTTCAGGATCAAATGGGCTTCAAAGCCTCAGTTCAATAACTCTCCCATCAAATCATTCATCAAAGCAAATCAAAACAGCAACCAGCTTCGAAGCAGCAAATCCAGGGAGGGGATCGTTTAAATTATAGATTATTATAAATTAGATGGTTGCTTTACTGCTTCTGAGTTGCTCCAGGCAGTTTACCATGTCATAGAATAGAATAGAATAGAATAGAATAGAATAGAATAGAATAGAATAGAATAGAATAGAATAGAATAGTTCTTAAAAACTTCCAGTGTTGAAGCATTCACAACTTCTGGAGGCAATCTCTTCCACTGATTAATTGTTCTAGCTGTCAGGAAATTTCTCCTTAGTTCTAAGTTGCTTCTCTCCTTGATTAGTTTCCACCCATTGCTTCTTGTTCTACCCTCAGGTACTTTGGAGAATAGTTTGACTCCCTCTTCTTTGTGGCAACCCCTGAGATATTGGAACATTGCTATCATGTCTCCCCTAGTCCTTCTTTTCATTAAACTAGACATACCCAGTTCCTGCAACCGTTCCTGCAACCAGTTCCTGCAACAGGGAGAATGAATGTAGGGGTGGCTGTGTTGAGTAATGCAATACTGAGGCTGAGGTGAGTAACCAGTCTATTAATTTAATTACTCATGAAGCTACCTACACCAGGCTTCATTCACCTTCTCAACTCTCAACGTTTTTAATGTGGCCACAAGCTTTAAATTGTTTGCTTGCTCTTGCGCTAATAGAATGATAAACCTCTGTGTGATGGAAATTCAACATAACTCTCAACACCCTGAATGTAGGTTTAAGATTGTACTTCCTTCTAAAGTCTGAACAACTGGGACAGAGAACTAAGAAGAAATTTCCTGACAGTTAGAACAATTAACCAGAGGAACAACTTGCCTCCAGAAGTTGTGAACACTCCGGCACTGGAAGTTTTTAAGAAGAGATTGGACAACCATTTGTCTGAAATGGTATAGTGTTTCCTGCCTGAGCAGGGGGTTGAACTAGAAGACCTCCAAGGTCCTTTCCAACTCTGTTATTCTACTCTACTCTACTCTACTCTACTCTACTCTACTCTACTCTACTCTACTCTACTCTACTCTACTCTATTTTAAAATTTCTGTTCTTAAGGGAGACAGTTGTCAAGTGAGTTTTGCCCTATATTACGACCTTTGTTGCCACAGTTGTTAAGTGAATCACTGCCATGGTTAAGTTAGTAGCACGGTTATTAATCTGGCTTCCCCATTGACTTTGCTTGTCAGAGGTTCGCAAAAAGTGAACACAGGACACTGCAACTGTCATAAATATGAGTCAGTTGCCAAGCGTCTGGATTTTGATCATGTGACCATGGCAGCGGTGAAATCTACTTACCTTCCCTACTGGTTCGGAAGCGCTCGCTCCCCGCGTGCGCGCGCGCTTTTTCGCCCACGCTCCACTCACGCACGGGCTTTTTCACCCTCTGCGCATGCGCAGAATGCTTTGTGCATGTGCAGAGGGTAAAAAAACAAAATGGCGGTGTCCAGGCGGGTGGGTGGAGCCTTGCGCTGCCATCGCTACCGGTTCTCCAAACCACCGGCAGACGGCACTACCGGTACGCCTGGACCAGTCCGAACCAGGAGCATTTCACCCCTGGACCATGGGGATGCTGCAATGGTCGTAAGTGGGGAAAACGGTCAAGTCACTTTTTCAGTGTCATTGTGACTTCAAATAGTCACTAAATGAACTATTGTAAGTTGAAGACTACCTATATTTATACAAAGGGTCAGTACCATTAACTTTAAACACTCATGGTAGTTTACAGTACCACAGTAACTAAAGTAGAGTTATGTAGTAAACAAAGTAAATGCTAATCTATCTAATAGACAATGTTATCACCCTTTGTGCCCATATAAAGGTGCCTGTCTTAGGAATCACCTCTAAATGCACAACATACATCAAGAGGTAAGATTTTTCCCAAGCATGGTCCAGCCACCAAGAAGGACTATCACTAGGCCCCAACTCACCCATCTCTCGTAGGGTTGTTAGAATCCCTTCTGGGGTTGCCCCAATAGGACAGACCGAAAGAGGCTACTAGATACAGTTGTCTTCAGAAATTCTCAATCAGAAGAAACTTTTAGTCCTGGCTTACTGGCAAGCATGGCTAGGCAAGTTATGGGTACAGGTTTCAGACAACCCAGCATACTAGGATTTGCTCCTAAACCAAGATCAGACATACATCAACGTTATGATTGGCATCCTCCAATCATATGATCGTATTTAAGGGCCCTTGGCAACCAACGTGCATTTATGACCAGTTGCAGTGTCTCGTGGTTACAGGACTGCGATTTGCAACTTTTTGGCCATTCTGTGGCAAAAATAACTTCTTTGGAAGAATAGATTCACTTAATGACCACAGGGGATTAGTTTTACAGCCGTGGTGACTTGCTTTACAACTGTTGTAAGCACAGTCATAAAATTGAGTTTGGTCACATGATGCCTTGACTTACAACCATAACAGCTGACTGAAATTCTGGCCCCCATTGTAGTTGTAAATTGAGGACTATGTGTACTAAGCACCAAAAAGTGTTACATTAAGTATAAAGTACCATCCAAATGTTCTTCAAAAGGGGTTTGCATGGATAACAGAATAACAGAATTGGAAGGGACTTGGAGGACTTCTAGTCCAAACATCTGCTCAGGCAGGAAACCCTATACCATTCTGGACAAATGTCTGTCCAATCTCTTCTTGGAACCCACCAGTGACGGATGTAAATGAAGACTCAATCATCCAGGCCAAAAAAGTATCTAAAAAGGTTAAATCATGGCAACTGGGCCAAAGCTTATTAAAACTTTAATAAACTTTGGTCCAGTTGCCATGATTTAAACCTTTTTAAATACTCCAGTGATAGAGCACCCACAACTTATCTGTACTATCTCTGTTAACTCATTTTGAGAACTGCACTGTAAACATAGGAATATAGAAACATTTTGTGTGAAACTATGACAAATCAACGTGAAAAGAAATACGATCTATTCAGTGACTACATTCATTCCACTGTTTACGCAACAAATGGAGATTGTGTGCACTAGCCGAAGATATAACTTTTAACAGTCACAGACTTTTAAGATTATACTTTCACATGACAGATAATACCGAGCAAGGAAAATAAAGCAAGGCCAGAGAAACAATTCAGGTACTTCAGCCACATCCCCGTATCAACCAAATGTACTCAGAAAAGGATTATAAAGTTCAAAAGCCTTAGAGACCCTGAAGAAATATTTTCCCCACCCATCCCATTCCCATCTTGCCCATTCTTTATGAAAAATCCATGAGAACCGTCTGCTTGGAATGTTTTGGTTTGCAGCCTGATTGAATCTTGGACAAGATACCACACAAAGCATACAACAAAACAGCAACTTACCAATCATAGTAACAATTGTTGATTTCAGATTTATCACCACCCCTAGGAAGGGAATATTCCCTCATGCCGTCGCTTCTCAAGCGAAGGAAAGCTGCCAGAGGTGAAGTAATACGAAACGTAATTGCACTCTGAGAACATTTCTTTTGTTTTCATGCACAAAACTAAGACGCTGATAACAGCCCCTTTTCGTATATTCTCTTGCGCTCGTCGACAAATGTGTCCAGAGGCAAGAAATTAAAAATGCTGCAGCTACGGACTATTCGTAAAATTGCCAATATTAAATCAGGCTTCATTGGAACATAACCAGTTTCTGACTGATAGTGTGAAAACTTGCAGTTTCAACTTCCCGGGGGGAAATTGCATTTAGAATAGAATAGAATAACAGAGTTGGAAGGGACCTTGGAGGTCTTCTAGCCCAACCCCCTGCTTAGGCAGGAAACCCTACATCACTTCAGACAAATGGTTATCTAACTTCTTCTTAAAAACTTCCAGTGTTGGAGCATTCACAACTTCTGGAGGCAAGTTGTTCCTCTGGTTAATTGTTCTAACTGTCAGGAAATTTCTCCTTAGTTCTAAGTTGCTTCTCTCCTTGATTAGTTGCCACCCATTGCTTCTAGTCCTACCCTCAGGTGCTGTGGAGAATAGCTTCACTTCCTCTTCTTTGTGGCAACCCCTGAGATATTGGAACACTGCTATCATGTCTCCCTTAGTCCTTCTTTTCATTAAACTAAACATACCCAGTTCCTGCAACCGTTCTTCATATGTTTTATCCTGGAGTCCCCTAATCATCTTTGTTGCTCTTCTCTGCACTCTTTCTAGAGTCTCAACATCCTTTTTACATCGTGGCGACCAAAACTGAATGTAGTATTCATTCGTGCAGTAATGCATTTATATCAGAGGTGAGAATGGTCAGAGAATGGGAGAAAGGGCAGGGAAGCATACAAGGCACATATACAGTACAGTAAGTCCTCAACCATAATTGAGCCCAAAGTTTATGTTGCTAAGTGAGACATTTGTTAGGTGAGTTTTGCCACACTTTACGCCTTTTCTGGCCATAGTTGTTAAGTGAATCACTTCAGTTGTTAAGTTAGTAACCCGGTTGTTAAGTGAATCTGACTTCCCCATTGACTTTGCTTGTCAGAAGGTCGCAAATGGGGATCACATGACCCCAGGACAGTGCAGCCATCATAAATATGAACCAGTTGCCAAGCATCCAAATTTTGATCACATGACCATGGAGATGCTGCAATGGTCTTAATTGTGGAAAAAGGGTCATAAGTCATTTTTTCAGTGCTGTTGTAACTTCGAACAGACACTAAAGGAAGTTAAGGACTACCTGTACAGAATATGTAACAGCAACAGTAACAGAGTTGAAAGGGACCTTGGAGGTCTTCTATTGAACCCCCTGTTCAAGCAGGAGACCCTATTCCATTCCAGACAAGTGGCTGTCCAGTCTTTTCTTAAAAACTTCCAGTGTTGGCGCACCCACAACTTCTGAAGGCAAAGCTGTTCCATCGGTTAATTGCCCTCACTGTTTCTCCTTAATTCCAGGTTACTTTTCTCCTTGATTAGTTTCTATCCATTATTTCTTGTCTTGCCTTTTGGTGCTTTGGAAAATAAGTTGACACCCCCCCCATGTCTGATTTCTTTTCTATAATTTTGAACAAGCAGACATTATGATTTTGACTGAACTTTCCCAACCATTTTTGAAAAGGAGAAGCTGCTGTGCAAGATACCTTACTGTCAGTTGCAGTCACACACACCGAAGTGACGCACAAAAGTACTTTATAGCAATCAGTTCTCACACACTGATTTCCAACTGTTTCACAGCTATCTTTGCTTTAAGAAGGAACAAGAGAAAAGGCAAAAGCTGCAATCAAGTCTCAAGAAAACCAGTTTGACAGCACAATCCTATCTTTCCTTTTCTTCCACCATCAGGAGGCTGAACTCATTAATCACCGACTTTGGTTTCAAAAGTAGAAAACAGGTAGCTGGCCACCAAATTTCCCCCTAAAACTTAAGTTCCTTTTTGCACCCTGTCACAGAGCAGGAGCAACTGTGATTGTGCCAAGAGAGGTAAACAAAAACAGCTCTGCAGGCAGAATCATGAGGCAGATCGACACTGGCAGGTGAAGTTTGGCAGTCTGGATCTGATTTTCAAGCAAGGGATCAGAGCCAAAACCATGGCATTACCACAGTAAATTAACCATATTCCAAAAGTTACCTGGCTCATTTCTTTTCACTTCTACTTTCATTTTACATTAGCAATATTTGCCACTTCTCATTTAGAAGCCAGCAATGCTGTTTTAGAGGCAACACAGAGCCAGATTTGCATTTTCTGTTACATCCATTTTGCATTTACCTTCTGGGAACAAACCTGATAATAAGACCAAAGGGAAGGAAAATGTATGATATTCATTACCTATTGAGAAGATGCAGATTTGCTATCCAGATGGCACTCTTCACTATGCAGGTAGAAGCATACTCAAATGGTATTCCACTTTAACATAATAGCAAAATGTAATCCCATTTGAAGCAGAGATGTGCAACCTAATTCAGTCCAAAAGCTGCATTAGCTCTGGAACAGTGTACTGGAGGCTCCATTTCAAAGAGTAGAGAAAGAAATTAATGGAACCGGGATCAAATCAAATATCAAAAGCTATTAACTGTTTAATGTAAATGTTACATTAATTTTTGCAAAATTAAGCAGCATTAAAAGTAAAGAATTCCCCTGTCCAGTCATGTCCAATGCTATGGGGCGGTATTCATCTCCATTTCTTAGCTGAGGGAACCAGCATTGTCTGGAGATGCTTCCGTGGTCATGTGGCCAGCATGGCTATACACCAAGGTGCATGGAATGCTGTTACCTTCCCATCGAAGTGGTACCTATTTATCTACTTGCATTTGCATGCTTTCGAACTGCTAAGTGGACAGGAACTGGAGCAAGTAAGGGGAGCTCACCCCATCTCATGTCATTCAGGTCTTGAACCCAGGCTGTCAGCTGCGCAGCTGACAAGCTCAGCATTTTTAACCCCTGAGCCATCGTACCCCCTTAGCAGGCTTTCATTAGGCTTTCATTATAAATAATATACATTATATAGTAGGAGTTATCACACAAAGTTCCAGGCTAAAGAGTAATCAGAATATTGAGCATGCACACATACAACTTCACCTAGCATTTTCTCCCTGGGAACAGACAACCTGGTGATTGTTTTGGAACGAAGGAAAGAAGCTTCAATAAGAGAAGAGAGAGCTCTAGCCCTGCGCATGAGTTATTCTCTCTCACAATCATCATTGCATCAGAAATGTCCTGGATTGAGTCCAAAGCTCTTAAGGTAAACGATACCATCATCCTTCTAAAGGTAAGTCTGCAGTTGCAACATGCCATGATTAAAAACTGCCTTTGGAAACCAACTGTAATCAGAGCTCTGTGGTGGAATAGCAAGAGGTAGACATCATAAAAATACAACACTAGGTCATGTTGTTTTTCTTTGCTATAAACCTGGAAGGGAGCATCCCCTGGAGACTGTGTCTTGAGCCTATTTGAGCACTAAGGCAAATGGCAAGAGATAAAGGAGGGGAAGGGTCTTCACGTGTTGTCCCAGAGTCTATTTCTCACCTAGCTAACTAGCAGAGAACTGAATGTCATGTTTAAGAAACAAAAGGGAAACCCCCCCCCCACCTCTCTCTCTCTTGTGCCTTCTTCTCTTCAGGATGAAATTTAGATGGAAGTGAGACTTCTCTGTCCTCATGTAGCTAACTTTCAATTCTAAGCCCACACTCTCCATCTAAGACAATCATTATAAAATCATTTTATAATGGGACAGTCTGCTACTTAATTACTTTGTTCCCTTCCAGTACTTTATTATATTCAAATCCATATTTCTGTAGACTTACGGGGGGGGGGGGATCCCAGTTACAATACTATGAGAAATTGATCAGGAAATGAATACTGATAAAGTTAATACCAGATGTAGTCAAAGCTTGTATAAATAAGCTACATGAATACTATATGAATTATATTTCTATACATCCTGTATTCAAAAAAAAAGTGTCCTTTCAATTTAATTAATTAATTAATTTAGTTTTGTTCTTATATTTTCTTCTGTAAGGCAACGCAAAGTTATAAACATAAGTTCATTATGAAGAATCTCTCAGATTTTTCAGGTTTGTTCTTTATTTTTCCCCTCAAGAAAATATGGTCACTATAATTATATTATGATTAAAAGTAAATCCCTAGAATGCCACTTGTTGTACTAACTATAAAACAAATGAACTGGTTTTAAATATTGTTCACATTCAACTTTATTATTTACAAAGAAAATCAGAAAATAAAACATCCTGAATTTAAATTTTATGATCTGAAAAATGTATTTTAAGAAAACAGTATATTTGCCTTCAATTGTTTCCATAAAACCATTGAGTGTTATTCATACTGTCCATAAATATACACCCAACTGTATTTCAGGATGGAATTCTACATATGCTTTTGTAGGATGAAATCCACCAATTTCAACAGGGCATGCTTCTGAATAGATATTTACAGGATGAGTGTTTTATTCTTTCCTTACCTCTCTGGTCGCAAGTCCTCTCCAAGTAACTCACAATTACAGTTATGACACAATTCAATCGTAAAACAATAAACATCTAACATATTATTTTAAGATGATATGGCCAAGTAAAAGCATCAGCAATCAAATATGCAGAGCAACTATTTTATGGAATTAAAAGCTCTTTAGAAACCATCTAAAGCTCTTTCAAATATCTTACAAATACAAGAATGAAGCCAATTACTTAATTCCAGCATAAAGGTTTGCAGGCAGGTAGGACTAAATCTTCTGTGAATGAAAGTCTTGGTTAAATTCATAAGGTGGTGTGATAGCTCAGGGATTAAAGACACTGAACTTGTCAGCTAGAAAGCTGACAGCCCGGGTTCGAGACCCCAGCGCTGCATGATGGGGTGAGCTCCCATTATTCAAAATTGAATTCAAAAGCAAGCAATTCAAAAGCAAGCAAAATGTGAGTAGATAAATAGGTACCACTTCAGTGGGAAGGTAGCAGTGTTCCATGCACCTCAGAGTATAGTCATGCTGGCCACATGACCATGGAAATGCCTCAGACAATGCTGGCTCCCTCAGGTAAGAAATGAAGGAAAGCACCACTCTCTAGAATCAGACATAACTAGAAAAGGGAAGTTCATAAAACCTTCCTGTTAATGTGGATTATTGAGAAGGACAATTCATAATAGAATGTTATACATGTAGCACTGTAACAGCAACGGGCTGTTGTCAGATACAGAAGTGTTTAGCCAGGAGTGAGATTATATGATTTTACCTCACAATATTATAGTTTCCAATATGTGACAATAGATCCATTTGCCATCAGGTCAAATTGTATTAGCTTTTGTTAGTTCAGTAGCAACATGATGAAAATTCATTCAAAAATGTTTGGAACACAACTCTACATCATGATCAGAAGGAGGGAATTTAGGATTAGAAAGATTCTAATTTCTTTCTAATCACACTTTGATTCATTATTTATTCACCTTATGAAATGTCATATATTCCAAATTCTCAAGATGGAAAAAAAAATAGCAATTCCACAACTCATGCTAGTTTCCTTAAAACATCATCACCTAGTCAAAATGCCTCAGAGAATAGGATGTTATAACCCTATTCTTTATAACAGATGGAAGATTCATTACTTATGACTCTAAAACTCAGAGGTGACCAAACTTCTCCAGAGAACAATACTATTTATTTCCAGACATTACCAGCTACAGGTAAACTAAAATTCCAATAACAACAAAACAACAAAAAAGAAATTTCCTTGCTCTCTGAACTCAGCTCTTTAATTTGAGTCTAATTCCTAACGTATACTATTACAAATGAGCAAAAATAACTTAGTATTATTTTCACAGGTGAATTCTTGACCTCATTTACTGTTGTCCAGTCTTCCTTAGACAGAAATATTTCTATTAGTTGCTCCCAGCCATCCCCCTTCCCGTTCAGAGCTCTAAATCGCACATTAAAGAATGAAATTGGTAACCTTCAATAGTGCAGCCACTTACCTCTCAACCACAATAATTAATCTCAAGTGGGTAACAAATACTATGCAATTTATTCTTGTTTCACTGCAGCTTGAGGGGACCTGGATTCTGAATTTGGAAATGCTTTGGGTTCAATCTGGAAAGCATATGTTTCCTTGCCATCAATCAATCCATCAAAATGCCATCAACTCCCCTGCTGCCGCCCATCCATCAAAATGAAAAGGTCTAGCAATGGTATCTGGCACATTTTGATATTATTCATTAACGTGTGTGTGTGTGTGTGTGTGTGTGTGTGTGTGTGTGTGTGTGTGTGTGTGTTTTATATTCAGGTAACCCACAAATCTCATGGGCATCTGGGACTTGAATAATTTCTGATGAAGAAGAAAGAAAAAGGGAGGGAGGGAGGGAGGGAGGGAGGGAGGAAGGAAGGAGAGAGAGAGGGGAAGGAAGGAAGGAAGGAAGGAAGGAGGGAAGGAAGGAAGGAAGGAAGGAAGGAAGGAAGGAAGGAAGGAAGGAAGGAAAAGGAGTAAGAGGGAAGGGAAGGGAAGGGAAGGAAAGGAAAGGAAAGGAAAGGAAAGGAAAGGAAAGGAAAGGAAAGGAAAGGAAAGGAAAGGAAAGGAAAGGAAAGGAAAGGAAAGGAAAGGAAAGGAAAGGAAAGGAAAGGAAAGGAAAGGAAAGGAGGAAAAGGTAGGTAGATGGGTGGGTCACCAAATGATTAACATCCTCTTAATCAGAAGAAGCTATTACTATATATTAGTTCACACAAAGCCCGCAGTAGCATTAACCTACTCAATTGTACAATACATTGCCTACAGCAGCTAAACCTAATGATAAATTTGGACAAAAAATATACATCTAGTATATATCCGTAATTTGTAGTCCGAAATATTGGGCTGATTCACACGTACATACACTTGCTTGTTGTCAGAGATACAAATGTATAAATTGGCTCTGTTGAAAAGGACAGCATTTAAAGCAGTGGTTCTCAACCTTCCTAATGCCGTGACCCCACCCCGCCTCCTCCCCGCGCGTGCGCGTTGCCAGTCACCAAGATGGCGGGCTAGCGCGTGCTTAGGCAACCCCTGTGAAAGGGTCGTTCGACCCCCAAAGGGGTCGCGACTCACAGGTTGAGAACCGCTGATCTAAAGTGATGTGAATTCTTCTCAGATGATCTAAATAGTCAGAAGAATAGATGGAGAATGACCTGGACAGTAGCAGTAATGCCAGTTCCAATTCCATGCCCTGAATAGTGGCAGATGCCACAGCTGGTTCCATCATAATGAAGAGATCTTGTGCATTTCTCTGTACATTTTGAAAAATCTCTATAAAACCCTGATGGTTGTACATGATTGGATAACTGCGTTCCTGTCAAACAGACAAGTGGTTAAAATAGAGAGTTCTCTATCAAATCCTGCACCTGTCAATAGTGGTGTCCCTCAAGGCAGCGTTCTAGGACCAACACTCTTCATACTTTACATAAATGACCTTTGGGATCACATTATAAGCAACTGCGTTCTCTTCGCCAACGATGTCAAACTATTTAACACCACAGACAATGCTACTACCCTTCAGAAAGACCTTGACTATGTATCAGAATGGTCAAACAAGTGGCAACTTCAAATCTCAATCAACAAATGCTCTGTCTTACACATTGGCAAAAAGAATCAGAACACAAAATACAAGCTTGGAGGACACGACCTTGTAGACGACCCTCATTCTGTCAAGGATCTTGGAGTACTCATATCTAATGATCTAAGTGCCAAAGCCCACTGTAACAACATTGCCAAAAAGGCAC
>QLTV01004259.1:23440-46042 GCA_003457575.1 Thermophis baileyi | reverse complement strand
CTGCAGAAAATACGACTTCAGCAACAGAGTGATCAATGCCTGGAATTCACTACCTGACTCTGTGGTTTCTTCCCCAAACCCAAAAAACTTTAACCTTAGACTGTCTACTGTCGACCCCACCCCATTCCTAAGAGGTCTGTAAGGGGCGTGCATAAGCGCACCAGCGTGCCTACCGTCCCTGTCCTACTGTCCTATTGTCTTCATCTATCTGTATTCACTTTGATTATGTTTATGATTATACCTATACCTGCTATCTTGTACATGTTTGACAAACAAACAAATAAATAAATAAAATAAAATAAGCCTCTGCCTAAATATTCCCAGAGGGAAAAAAACAGTTCATCACCACCTAAAACCATTCATTCCATTACTGAGAAGGCTTCACCATTTTTCTCCTAATTGTAGCAAGGTTAACTAAGTGGAAGAAGAAGAAAGCGCAGGAGGACAGGAAACAAAGATGTCAAGTTCCTTAGCAATTACTTCACCCAAAATGATTCTTTTCCAAGCATTATTCTCAAAGAATTTTCTTTAGAATATTTTTTTTAAGTGAAAGGGGTAGAAGTACGCGAATTCCAGCAAGTAAAATAATTTATAACCGGTATATTCCCATAATGCATCAGGAATTCTCTGATTCTCTTTCTTACCATCTTGCTATGAGCTGTGAGGAAGTGGTTGTCTTTGCTGATAATAGGTAAGTTTGGCTTGTTTACCTAGCATTCTCTTGGATCATTATGAGTCTGGGGACCATCTGTTGCAGTAGAGAAGGCTGCGACCAATAGCAGAGGTGTTATCTTGGCAGTTGGGTACCTACTATCATTCTAAGGGAAGAGAAGGAAAGGAAAAGAACAAAGCCAGAAGCCCCCAGCACAAAGAGAAGCAATTTAAATATGTTCTCTATGATAACTCATATTGAGGGGCCAGAGTACAAAAAGAGAGGAAGAATACCCTCTGTTTCCCTCCCCCACTTTCCATTCTTCTTCACTGTCTTCTCTAGAAGTTCATCAGTAGGTACAAAATAAGTCAAGGGGATGATGTGATTTCTGCCAATGTTTCTACATGTTTACTTACTATTGAAAGATCCTGGAACTTATGAGGATAAATATATAGGATCCTGCTAGACCCACAGGAGTCTTCATCTTTGAAACAGAACGTATTTATAGAACACTCATAATAATTTTTATGCAAATTCTAAATCACGTAGACTGTATTCATCATTCTCTGTGATAATTATTCTATCAGAATATGCGCCTATCTATCCATTCCCCCTTCCATTTATCACTCCCCCAAACCCACCACCTTTTGGGACACTGACCCAATTTTGATCCTTCCTACTTCGCTTAATATAGTTTATATGTACTCATTGTATAGAAGATAGCATTTCATAGCATATTGCTAGCACCAGTCAATTCTGAATAGCAGCAGTAGTTTGCTGAGATCCTAAATGTTGTCCATGATTTTTAGCCTTACAAGCACATTTTGACCAAGTACATGGAGAACTCTCTGCAAATATGTCTGAAAATTAGCATCATGTTAATGCTAATGCTAATGCTCCATACCAAATATCAACTCAAAAGCACATGGACAACTGTAGAGAAGTAAAGACTGGCTTTAAAACTTGGGCAGGTCTGTGCTCAAAGACTATGCTCTTGCAGATGTGGTACAGTGGTGGGATTCAAAAAATTTTAATGCCAGTTCTGTGCGCGTGGCATGGTGGGCGTGGCATGGTGGGCGTGGCGTGGTGGGCATGGCAGGGTAAGGATACTGTAAAATCTCCATTCCCTCTCCACTCCAGGGGAAGGATACTGCAAAATCCCCATTCCCTCCCCACTCCAGGGGAAGGATACTGCAAAATCTCCATTCCCTCCCCACTCCAGGGGAAGGATACTGCAAAATCCCCATTCCCTCTCCACTCCAGGGGAAGGATACTGCAAAATCCCCATTTCCGCCCAATCAGCTGGGACTCGAGAGGCAGAGAATAGATGGGGGCAGGGCCAGTCAGAGGTGGTATTTACCGGTTCTCTGAACTACTCAAAATTTTCACTACCGGTTCTCCTGAACTGGTCAGAACCTGCTGAATCCCACCTCTGATGTGGTAACTGAGCAGAGGAAATAATATTCCATATTGAAAGGTATGCCTGAAGTTGACCTTCTATAACCTATCCATTCTTCAGTAGACTATGATAGTCAATGGACACATCTGTTCCCAATACAAAAAGCAATCTGTACCTTTCGTGTCAGCCATACAAAGCAGAATTTCACAAGTGGGGGGAAGCGAAAACGAACAGGTATTCAGTACAGCACTGGGATGTAACGTTAATTGTGTTCTTGAAATGCTAAGCAAACATGCATATACAAACAATGTATTTGCAGCTGACATGTTGAGTGCAAATACTGGAAAGCGCACAGGTGCATAGCCTCTGGGAGGATATATTTGCCTACCTTTAAAGCGTTCCCTTTATCCGAGATTATTTTCTGTTTGTGCAAATTAAATATATGTTTCATCAAAACAGAAATATGTAATATGTAACTCAAGAGACAGAAGCTCATATGTTTGTAGCTGTAGTGGGTTCTAAAATCTTTTACTACTGGTTCGCGCTCGCACGCATGCATGACGCTTCTGCGCATGCGCAGAAGTGTCCCGGGTGGGTGGGCGGAGCCTCCCACTGCCGCCGCTACCGGTTCTAAGAACCGGGCCGAACCGGGAGCAACCCACCGCTGGTTTGTAGGCAAAGATATAATTCCAATGCATTTCTCACTAATGTTTCCTTCTTGCAGTGAGTTCTTGAATCCCCTAAAAGTTCCAGAATGTTATGGAATGTTGCAAAGAGGTTTGCTTGTCCTATTCTTCATCCATGCTCACAAGGAGCAAAATTTAGATCCTTTTCTTAATGCAGATCCATACACAGGAATGTACTTTTTCTCCGGGGTTAACACCTGAGTATTATTTCTACCAGAATGTAGTAAAAATATAATAAAAATGCATCTGCAATTTTTCATTTTATTATAAACTGCTTTGAGATTTTTGAAATAAAAAGTGGTGTATAATTTTTTTAAATAAACCAATATGTTCAGTTTTATGGTGTTGCAAAGGTACTGCAACTTTAGATGTTTAAACAAACCTTTGGAGCAGGACAGAGTAGAAATGCTAGCAAGCAAACAAAGCCCTTTTTTGTCATTGAAAAACAGTAAAAATCAAAGGTGTAAATAAAAACCATCATTATTTTAACAAACAAAAATGTTATAATAACTAAGATTAGAAACTGTAAATTTTGCATAAAAAGCCAATTATGGTCTGCAGATACATCTGAACATTCATTTTATTTATATATTTTATTAAAGTTTATTCTATATATTTTCTTTTATTATTGAAGAGTATTATTTATTCATTATGTATAGCAAATATCAGGATATTAAGGATATTGTTTATTTATAGCTAGCTTCAATTCAGTTATATTTTTGAAAAAATAATAATGCAAGTGATCCAAAATAAAACAATAACAGCTGGCGAGAATCAACACCAAAATCTCAAACTGGAGTTTAACCAGAAAGACACTGAAGAGAAAACGATCCCTTTCTAATCATTGGGTTTAGCCTGGTGCTGTATTAAGAATCCAGATTATTCAAAAATTGTATCTCCTCTTCCCCTTGCACCTGTACACTGTGTTTACTAACCTGGAGATCAAAATGTAAGTGATCAACCTTTTTTCTGCCTAGAACCATTAACCACAAACATACAATCCATTGGAATGATATCAATGTCCTGTATAGGGATGAATTAGGTTATGGCTGGAAACAGAGCCACAATTAGATGGGACCACCCATTAATATCTCTGGTATAATTCTTTTCTTTTTTTAACACCCATTTTTCTTTGTCTTGTTTCCCACCTAACAGCACAAATGAGAAGGATCAGCTTGTTTTTTCCAGACTACCTAAATGAACCATATGTTACATCCTCAGGCTGAAGCACATAGGCTTGTCAGGTCCTCCATTCTGGAGGGAAAATACTGCCTGCTGATTGGCTGGCCTGTCTGACAGCTCCCTATAAAAGGGCTGGCTGTCAGACAGGGCTTTTGCTGGATTGTTAGCACTTGACTAATAAAGATCTGTTGTTTTGAAGTCACTCTGTCTGCCTCTTCCATTCACCCAACTTAACACCATATGTGATGGACTTTTGAAGTTTAACAGAAGTTTGCGTGGGTCTTGAATGCAAACTAGCCTGGCTCTAAGGCAGCACTTCCAAACCTTGGCAGCTTTAAGATGGGTAGACTTCAATATCCAGAATTCCTCAGCCAGCAAGGAAACTTGCTGGCTGAGGGATTGTGGGAATTGAAGTCCATGCATCTTAAAGCTGCCAAGGTTGAGAAGCACTGTTCTAAAGTCTTAATGGGCTTGTTCCTCTTTTCTAGGACATCAGTGGCAGAGTTCAGTTTGTATATCCAAGTCTGCCATCACTATTTGGGGGGGGAGGGGGGGGACAATCCAAAAAAGATAGCATTGTGTTTGAGTTGCATGGACAAATGGTATCTTCACCCTCCCACCCTCAAGCTATACTTCTTGTCCAACTTTTAGCAGAAAGCCCCATGAACCATTGTTTCCCCTTTTCCATATGACTGAAATATTAGAGTGTTATTAACTTTTTCAGAGGTTGTGGTGGGGAGAGGGAGGAAAAGGTTATTATTTTCCCAGAACTGCATCTATGTCTCGTGTAAGTGATAGTAGTGGTGCAAATGATAATTTAATGAAGAAATATGGTGTTTCCCATTCGAGCTAATTATAAACAGCAGCCTCTTGGCAATTTAAAACTTTCAAAGTGCGAAGAGGGGAGACTGGGAGCAATTCTTCAGAGAGCATTTCCTGTGTACCTTCCACAACCTTATCAGACCTGCATCTTTGACTTGTGTTTACTTTTTGTCTTCTCTAAGAACACTTGTGGTACTGACAAAGTCATCAATAAGGGTACACATGAAAGGAGGGATGAAAAATAAGCTGTCTAGAGAGCACTACCCGGCAGGAAACTTATTAGCATTTATTGCGTGGTTTCAAGTTTCAAGTGGCTACTTTGAAAGAACGGGATTTGTTTGAATGGGGTCTATCAGAGTGCTGCAGAAGTTGTGGTGAATATACATAGGGAACGTTCCATGGATGAATCTCCTGGATAGTTAAAAAAATGTTTGAACAACACAATTTAAGACAATTCACTGGATTTCCAAGAAATGCAAAACAAATAAACCAACCCCGTAGAACTTGAATGCTCGTTAAATCTTATACCCTTGCAAACATACCAAATATTCAGTTACAGATTTCCAAAGCTGACTGGGTAAATCAGGAAAAAATTCCCTATGGGCATTGTGGCCAATTCACAAATCTCACTCACATAGAATCATTGGTAGAATCTGCAGTCTGATACGATTTGAAGCTGAGAGGAAAATGCGTCTTCCCTCTTTATAATATGGAAATATATCCATTTGTTTATTTATAACATTTTCATACTACTTCAGGTCAATGCAGAAACAGGACACACAATCAAGCAATTTACCGACTTCTAGCTCCCTTTTGCTGCATTGCAAAGTCCATCACTAATTAGGAGCAATTTCATTTTCATTCAAGTGAAATGCTTTATGTATGCATTTGCTGCCGCCTACGTTAATTTTTAGCTCTATATCTCCTTATGTAAATAGATACAAATATAGAAACAGAGGGATCAGCACGTTTGTACATCTAGTAACTAACAATACGATAAGAAGGCATTTTGATTTTGTTTATTCAATTTGAAAGTTTTAGTCTAGTGACTGATAGAAAAATCTATCAAAGGGTCAATTAAAAGGAGCAGGAGAGGAGTTGTTTTCCAAAACCGTTGAGATATTTCCTGACAGTTTTTCTAATTTAAGTATTTAGTGTTTAAGTTACAAAATTGGAGATTATTTTTACAGGTGCCATTTAAAATGGAAAATAAAATTCCTTGAGATTACATCAGCCAAACCCACAAAGCCCAGCTGTACTCAGCCTTGCCCATGTGATGCAGATGGATCATATTTTGTAATATGACATCATGGGCTACAGAAAGCACACATAATATAAAAGGCGATACAAGACTCAAGGAGCCTTAGAGAGCTGGCTCTTTAAAGCAGCCCTTGAGAGAACTAACAGGAGCATGGAAATGTAAACGTTTTAAAAGGTTCAGCTATAGAGACCAAAGGGAGGTCATTCAGAAGAGCAGGTGGAGGTTTGATAAGTAGGGCTGCAGTGCCCTCTACTGGGCAATGGCTGTTTCTGTGACTTTCTGAAAACAATGCTGTTGAGAAGCTAAACAAGTCCATATCCCCACATAACTCACATTGGAGATCTGCTAATCAACCAAGTCATGATCAGTTCAGAAATATTCTCTGTAGAATCAGTGTTGGCTGTATTCTTCTGCAAATTAAAGTGACATTAGCAAATGTCCCTCTATATTTTTCTTTTTTACAGTCTTCAGCAAATGAGACAAGAAAATAATCTCATTAATCCAAACCACTATAAACTCATTTGAAAAAGCATTTTTGAGTTAGTCACACGTTCCCAAAATAACAGATTTGCTTTGGGTGTCCATCCTAAGTGCACATTCCTATGCTTTCAAAGTTTAACACATACGCATCCAAAATTCTGAAATTATAGGAAACCAAGAAACAGAGAAACCCAAACCGTTCAGTCAAAAACATTCATTATGGACCTTGGCATTTTCCTAATGCACACCATTGGGTAACACGAGCTGGAAGCTTCCAATGCTGCCAGTTCTGCTATATAATTTTAGAAATCTCAAGAATCTATTTAAATAAGTCATGGCTATCAAATAAATGGCCAGCATAATACTCCCCATCCCACTTCTAAATAAATATATATAAAACGCAGTAAAGGAATTAAGTTTTTCTAGTACCTAAGATAGAAAATCTCCGTAAGTGCCTGCTTCTTTTTCTGGCAAGAAAGTGGCACAATAATATCTAAATGGTCTCCCGTGTCCTTTCATGGCAAATTAAATGAGTTAATTGTGGTAATCATCTTTCTTTGTCAAATAGTAGGGTTGGCTTCATTAGTAGAAAGAGAGAGTGGTATTGTTTTAGTTATACAGTCTTGTTCTCAGTCTAATCAGAGAGCAATACAGAATTTACACTTAGAAAAGCAGAAAAGCCTGCTGGTGTAGCCTGGGTTTTAGCCTGCCAAAGAATAAATTGCAACCAAACAATAATAACACTTAACTAGCGCTACATCAATATATACACGCTTTTTGAACAGTGTCAGTATGAATGTCAGTTTCAGTTTAAAATATGCATTAATATGCATTAAATCTTAAGGAAAAGGCATTTTTATTTTACAACAAACATTTACCTGTGAAACATCAAGCAGCTGCACTACACACCCAAGGAGTTGTGTACCAGCCTTCTTGCAACACAGAAACTTTAAGCTGCAGATTTTATCTGTTGCAAGTCACTGGTAGCAACAAATACATGTCCCAATGACCACTAAAGCTAGGCATAGTCCTGTTTGCCACAGCGAAAACAGAACACGCTGAAATTTTGCCATTTGTGAAACATTTCACTGAAAGCATTAACCACAACAAAAAAATTCCGGGGAAGTGACCCCATCATGGCCCAAAACCAAAGCAAATGTTTGCAGGAACTCCTGAGAAATATAAGTGCTGAGCTCAAAACATTCTAATTATAACGTTTGATTTTCCAAAGGTTCATAAAGGGGTAGAACTTATACAAGTCAAAATGCACAAAGACTCTGCCTTAGGAAAGCCGACTGAGAAAGCATGCCAAATAGCCCCAAGGAATTTCGATTAGAATATTATAGAATAAAATAAATTGAATGGGAGAGGGGTGTTATTTAAAAGCCAGAGTGAGAGGCCATAACTGACATTCATCCTGGTTCCATATAAACAAGTGGGGGAGGGGGGGTAACAGAGGTTATTGTGGTCACACAAGGATGTCAAAACTTCATATACATCGTATGCAGTAAACCTAAACGCAATGTTTTAAAATACAAGGAGGACTGGGAATTATTACTGGGAAAATAGGCAGTAACTATGAATAATTAGAAGGCTAAAATAATGCAGCAAATATTAAAGTGAAACAATACATCAGTGACTGTAAAGTGATGACAAGTAGAGAAAAATTCAGCTCATTAAAATTATGATAAATTTGCTCAGCCAGCCCAAGTATTTAAATTTCATCTCAGAAGGCACCACTGAAGGAATTTCTGATCTATCTCACAACTGTTGACCTCAATGGTATCAATGCCACTGCTCACAAGTCCTCCAGTCACATCTGTGATGTGATTGGTGTTTTGCTCCCCCTACTTCATCCCACATCCTCCTCCATCCTTGCAAGCTGTCAACTAAGCTATTTTGGGATATTAGTTTAGCACTCTTTCAAAAAAAACATTAAACATGTTATTTAGAAATGGCTCCAATAATTAACAACCTGAATCCAATGAGGGGGAGATTGTTTCAGAGGGCAGGAACCATGATAGAGAAGGCCTGCTTTTTAGGACCCACCACATGATATCACTTCCACAAGGGGACCCATGAAATGTCCTCAAGACCTGGAGCATGCTGTCTCTACCAGATTTGGTGGGATGAGTGGAAATCATTGGGGATAAGCAGTCCTGCAGGTAACCTGACCCCAAAACACATGGGGTCTTAAAATTGGCAATGGGCACCTTGGATTGCACCTGGAAGCCTACCCAAAGCAAGCGCAATTCGTGTAGTAATGGTATTATGTAGGTATACTACAGGGGTGAAATGCTCCTGGTTCGCTCGTACCTGTCGGTCACCGTAGAGCCGGTCGCCAAGGTAGCGCGAGGCACCGCCCACCCGCCCGGATGCCGCCATTTGGGTTCTTTTACCCTCTGCGAATGCACAGAATGCTTTGTGCATGCGCAGAGGGTAAAAGAATCCAAATGGTGGCGTCCGGGTGGGTGGGCGGCGCCTCGCGCTACCTTGGCGACCGGCTCTACGGCGAACGACAGGTACGAGCGAACCAGGAGCATTTCACCCCTGGTATACTATGGTATGCCCCAAACTGAAGCTTCCAAATGCTCTTCAAGGACCATCCCATGTAGTCCCAGCAGGAATATATTTATTTATTTCATCATATTTGTTTAGCCACCCATTGTACAAAATACGATTTTAGGCAGTCTACAATAAATATAGAAATGGGCACAAATGGCCATAAAGCGGAGTGCCCAGAGAGATGGGTGGGCCTGCTTGCAACAGCATAAAACAGCAAACAAGATTTAGGGAAAGCCTAATATAGACCATGGAGCAACATCACTGAATAATATTAGATCATATTCCTCACAAAAACTGAGATGGAAAATATTAAAACCAGAAACATCTAAAAACAACGTTGAGCTAGCTCACCTGTGAGCTGGAGATAAGACACAAACAGCGTCTTGAAGACATGTCACATAAAAAAATGTTACCAGGGCACATTCATGCCACTTCTGAGTTTACAAGGATGAGCCTTCAGCCCTAAGAGCTAGTTTGGTGGGTGTCTGGTTACAAAATGGCTGTATTACTACACAGTTTTTCTGTTTCTGCTTGGTAAGGCAAAACTAATAAATGGTAGCAGTCTTTCACTCAATAGATTGAAGACCTGATTACACTTGCCACCTATGAGTGGGTTGTCTATCGACATAGATCTTGAATGGACAAGTATAATGAAATATACAATTCATTTATACACAATACAATAGGTTAAAACATAATAGTTATATAGGTTTATTGGAAATATATACTTGAATACTATTTGCATTAGATAAGTATATAAAGAATTGTAATTATTTACTATCGAAATGATATACTATTTTTTGTTGTATTTTTGTTGTTATTGTTGTATCTGTTTGGAAGCTGGTGACAGCAATGTTTATGTCAGGTGACAGCAAATGCTTTGGTGAGATGTTTTTTGTTAACTGACAAAACTTGACAAAGAATGGTTTATCTTAACTATGCTTGAAGGAAGGGAACTTTAAATTGCAATAATTTCAGGTTTGGGTGTTACACAAAAATGTAGACAATAGGAATTATTGTTTTTCTTGCAGGTCCATCAGAGGAATAGAATGGAGTGAATAGCCCAGACCCCTCTTAGGCTCATTCCCCTGCGCTGTAAAATACAATATTCAAACACATCCGGTATAACAGAAATCCGTATGTTTTTCAGTTCCATCTTGTTGAGTTATTGTTGTTACTTCTCAAGAAAGTATCAATTGTTTATGCAGTCTATTTATCACAAGCTTTAAAGCAGGGGTGGGTTCTGGATCCTTTTGCTGCCGATTCGCTCAGGGTCGTGCTGTGCGTGCGTGCGCGCACCCGCAGCAATCAAAAAATAGCTTCTGCGCATGCACAGAAGCAAAAATTAGCTTCTGCGTATGTGCAGAAGCAAAATCCAAAATGGCGGCGCCCACGGAGACACCGACAGAACCAGTTCCGTGATGTCATCACCGATTTACTAACAGTTCTAAAGAACCAGTTAGAACCGGTAGGAACCCACTTCTGCTTTGAAGATATGCCTGGTTAGTTGGGGAAGAGAAAGTTGGGTTTTCCGTAGCGTCTCAACAGTAATTCTCAATCACCCAATTCTAAAACAACCACATTCCTTGATTACAAACATTCATCAGAATGTTTTAATTCTACAACTTTTTCATTCATACAGCTGTGTCCCATTATGTTCGAACAACATTCTTTCTATTGTAAAGGTAGAGTTAGGGTTGTGTGGGATTTGTTTTTAAAAAGTGACTCCATAAAAATTGAGTTTTAATAAGGTTGTTTAAACCAGTCATTAATCTGAGTCCTGGCTAAATGTATGTTTATATATACTGTATGTGTATATACAAACGCACTGAATCATGACTCTGATTAACAACAATTTTAAACAACTCAATTTTGATATAATCAGAAGTTTGCCGATTATGTTAATTTTGAATTTTTCCTCATTTATAACCTAAGAAAACATGAATATGCTCTTAAAAGTGCTCCAAGAGTCAGAAAAGTAAACCAGGGATATTCTGGCAAAATGCATAGGGAATTCAGCAGAATTAAAATATAGCCGATGTTCACATCTATCGGGGGGGGGGGGAATGGATTCTTCATTGATGAAAACAGATGATGAGAAAGAATTAGGGTAAAACAGCTCAAATGGTACGTAGCACTTATGCAACTGAGCTATTAATTGGAAATGGAGGAAGAAAAAAATAAAATGTCATACTTTGGATAATGGAACCTTGAAAAAAAATAGATATTAAAAGGGTAAAAGCAATGGAATGTACAAGTGTCACTCCCTGAATAGTTCCAAAGTACTTCAAGACTTACCAGTAGATATTTTCATTCTTTTAAAGTTACCCTAGAAAAGAAATATAGCTAGCCAAAATAAAAATGTGGACAATAAGGGCAAAAGCAAAGTGCAGTCTATTGTCTTCTCCAATTTCAATCTTTAAAGCAAAGTATTTTTATCCATGAAAGGCCAATACACCATTACCGAAATAATAATGAGAATGCCAGTTGACTCACGTCTTTACCCTTTCCAATGTATATGGAAATTATCCATTAATTTTTTTTTCTTCTTTTATTCAGAAAGTTGGCTTGTTGGCCTGAGTAACAGGTTTTTCCAAAATTCATCTTTGAAAAATGTTAAACTAACCTTTATTACTTTTTTATACAGATATATTTTAATACACACTTTTAAATTCACCTCTATATCAAGAAAGCAGCTCTAAGAAATCTACACAAATCTTTCCAAATATTAATACTGCCTACGTATATTTTGTCTCTTGATAAGATTTCAAATATTTTTATATGTACTCCAAACTAATTGGGACTGTATAGAGATATTCCTGACATAGGATTTCAACTGCCACTAAAAGCTATCTAGTCTCATGGTGCTTGCTATTTGCAAGAGTTCTGCAGTATGTCAATCAGAGGTGGGTTTCAGCAGGTTCTGACCAGTTCTGGAGAACTGGTAGCGGAAATTTTGAGTAGTTCGGAATACTGCACTCTAACCACTGAGCCACTGTGGCTCTTGAAAAGGAAACACATTAATTTCTGGGAACTCTGTATTGGAGAGCTGTGTCTGGTTCCCTTCTCTCCGAAAAGGTTTTTCTGGTTGTTGTTGTTGTTTTTATGTATGATACAGCAGATGATCCCAAAGGTTCTTGTCCAGCACCACTTCTACTGTATGTAAGTCTGACCAGGAGGCAGAGAAGTAAATTTAAACTTGACTTCCTCTTATTCCAGAAATCCAGCTTAGAACAAAAGGGTCCATTCTCTGGAAAATGTGTCCCTTTTCTGTACTTTTCCAGACATGCTACTGCTATGTAAACCTGAAAGGGGTGGCAGAGAGCAAGGAAGGATGTTCTACAGATAACAGCAGGCAGCTCAACCAAAGACTCACTGAGTCCTTTGCAGAGATGACTAGACTCACCTACTGTAGACTCCGCAGTGTGTATCACTTCCCAGGGACAATTTAATGGGGAAATGGAGGTTGGAACGTCTTTCTCCTGTAGCTTAGTGGCTTGGTTAAACACAGCAAGGAGGGTATCCCATGGAATTGATTTTTGCCTAGATTTGGAATAAAACCCTCTGTGGAGCGGAGTGGGATGGCAGAAGGGTGAGCTACCTCCCCTAGCCTGTCTTTCACTCCCCCTAGCCATTCACTTGATTGTCATCCACAATTTTAGATTGCAGAACAATTGAACTGCACGGACATATTTCCCTGAGAACCAAATACTACGTTTCAGCATCTTGTTGTGATTGCCTTCAGGCTCCATGCAAAGCAGCCACAGGTATTTCCATCAATACGCCTGGGTATAAAAAGAAGGGAAGGTTCTAGGGATCAGTTCCACTTACCTTCCCTACCGGTTCTGATCGCGCCCCCCCCCGTCACATCGCGTAAAAGACCCAGAAATGACCCTCTGCGCACGCAGAGGTTTTTTTTGCAAGTCGCGGCGACCGGAGGACCGGTTCGGGATCGTGGCCCGCCGGTCATCACTGCCGGTTTGGCAAGCGGTGGTAAATTTCCGCTACCGGTGCTAAAGAACCGATCCGAACCGGCAGCAACCAACCACTGGAAGGTTCAGCCTTCATCTGTCACCATTTCCATTCCTTTACTACACTTACTTTATGCTGCTGACATAGTTTCTTCCTTTTTCTTCCCAAGGAAAATATCATGTTGGAATTTTTCCTGATAAACCTACAGCATCCACAGTCCAATGCAGACCTAAACTTCTTCAGCCAGAAAAGAGGGTCAACATGCCAATCAGAACTGAGCAGGTCTCTGAACCTTGAAAAACTCTTCTACATAAATTACAACATTCAAATAAGAGGGGCTCTTCCATTTTTCATCAGAAAACAACATTTTTTTCTGCTAAATCACCTTGACCTGGCTTCAGTCTGCCCCAGCCATAGATCAGGAAAACATGATGGAGACTATGATAAATGAGGAAAGTCCTTGACAATCAAGAAATGGATCATCCTGGGACTGGAGCAATAAGATGAGATGGAGGAGACCTAGATCTGCCCTTCTGAATCTATAAATCCTAGTGATTGCTCCATCTCACTGAGACTACCATATAGGATGGAGGACATGACTTTTAGGTGTACTACAGATAATCCTTGACGTACGACCACAATTGAACCCAAAATATTGGTTGCTAAGTGAGACATTTGTTATGGGAAATTTCCCCCATTTTACGACCATTCTTGCCACAGTTGTTAAGTGAATCACTGCACTTGTTAAATTAGTAACACGGTTGTTAAGTGAATCTGGCTTCCCCATTGACTTGGCTTGTCAGAAGGTCGCAAAAAAGGGTTCACATGATCCCGGGACACTGCAACCGTCGTAAATACATGCCAGTTGCCAAACGTCTGGATTTTGATCACGTGACCATGGGAATGCTACAAAGGTCGTAAATGTCCTAGGTGGTTTTTTTCAGGGCTGTTGTATCTTTGAATGAGGACTAAAGTTGAGGGCTACTTGTAATTACCACAGAAAGAGTGGTAAAAATGCTGGAACTTTGGGCAAGAGGAACAGGCAAGTAAGAACTGTGATAGGTTCACTGTATCCATGCAAGTAATGAACACAAGAGAAGATGCAGCTAAAGAATTGAACTGCATGTGAGTGGCTTAATTTAAAGACCAGACTATAGTTCTTTCAGCAGCTCTATGACTCTATGAAGTTGCAAAAAATTCAAAAACATGCGAATGGAACATGGGAATGTAAACCTGGAAAACAGAGAAGCTCAGAAGCATGGAAGAGGGAACAAGCGGTAAGTCACATAGGTGCTATCTGTCAGAAATACAGGCAGTCCTCGACGTACAACAGTTCATTTAGTGACCGTTCAAAGTTACAACGGCACTAAAAAGTGATTTAGGACCATTTTTCATACTTATGACCGATGCGATCATGGTCATGGGATCAAAATTCAGATGCTTTTGGCAACCGACTCATTGTTACGACGGTTGCTGCGCCCCAGCATTGTGTGATCATCTTATGTGTGACCTTCTGACAAGCAAAGTCCATGGGGGCGTCAGATTCGCTTCCCAACCATGCTACTAACTTAGCAACTGCAGTGACTCACTTAACAATGGTGGCAAGAAAGGTCGTAAAGTGAGGCAACATTCACTTAAGAACCATCTTGCTTAGCAACCAAAATTGTGGGCTCCATTGTGATCGTAAGTCAAGGACTACCTATACGATTCAGACATACTAACGTAAGAACACTACTTTGCATTCCAGCAATTGGAGGAATGCAAATTACTTATGACCGTTTTTCACACTTACGACTGTTGCAGCATCCCTACGGTCACATGATCAAAATTCAGACCCTTGGCAACTGACTCACATTTATGACGGTTGCAGTGTCCCAGGATCATGTGAACCCTTTTTTGCGACCTTCTGACAAGCCAAGTAAATGGGATAGCAAGATTCACTTAACAAATATGTTACTATAGTGATTCACTTAACAACTATCGCAAGAAAGGTCGTAAAATGGGACAAAATTCACTTAACAAATGTCCCACTTAGCAACAAAAATTTTGTATCCCTAAAAGTAATGTCCAATATATGTATTATATAATAAAATTATATATACATATACATATACATATACATATATCTTTTAATGACTCCGTAATCGACCCCATAATCCCTTGAGAGGTGGAGTCGGGGCAACTGGATGGAGCTGAGTGTTTACTGGCCGGATGCCCTTCCTGTTGCCAATGCAGAGTTCGTAGCTGATATTTACTCATTGTGCCAAGAGAGAGAAATATCTGCCTCTACCTAGGATCAAACTCACAGTCTCCTGATTGTGAGGCGAGAGCTCCACCTCTAGGCCACTGCACCACATACTGTACATACATACATACGTACGTATAGGTATAGGTATAGGTATAGGTATAGGTATAGGTATAGGTATAGGTATAGGTATAGGTATAGGTATAGGTATAGGTATGTATATATAAAACAATATAATGTCCAATATATATATGAGAATATATGAAAATAGTCTCCCTATTGTATGTGCAGAATGAACACACCATAAATGTGTGACAAAAGTAGATGTCACCGTTAATTGCACAGTTCTATAGGCTTCATCCTTATCTACCATCTGGATACAAGTATTATAATACGAATGGAACTGTGGGAGAACAGAAAGTGCAGCGCTTAAATGCACATCTTTTGGAAGCCCATCTTATTCATTTTAGTAGGACTTCCTTCCAACTTAAACAACTCAGTATCACATCCAGGGGTGGGTTCCTCCCGGTTCGGACCGGTTCTCCCGAACCGGTAGCGGCCTACTGGTGACATCACAATGATGTCACCGAACCGGATCGGTCAGTGCCGGTCTGTGGGGGCCGCCATCTTTTTTTTTTTGAATTTTTTTTTTTAATTTCCTTCTGAGCATGCGCAGAAGCCGACTTCCGGCACTGTGCATGCGGTTGCCATCTTTTTTTCAGCTTTGTTTTTTTTTTCCTCAGATTTTTTGTTACTGCGCATGCGCGCACGCGCAAAGCGCACGCGCCCACAAGATACGCCCATGCAGCGCGGGAGGGAGCAAACCGGCAGTGAGGTAAGTTGGAACCCACCCCTGATCACATCCTCTGCACAGTCTACGTATCCATTTGAGAACGGAAAGTATATCCAAATCCACAACTACCTTCTAATGAAGAACAGGCAGATATGTGGTTTGCAGGGATGATTTGGCTAGCTCGAACCTGTTTTGTCTGCTGATTCTGTTCTGCAAATGTTTCTCATATTGTTGCTAACCTTCTTCATCCTGTTTCACTCTCAATCCAGAAATAAGCTTGGAAATGTACAAGTCACCAATTAAAATGCCGTTCAACTCTAAGCACAAATCAGAATTCAATATCTTATTAGCGATATGCTGCTCTATAAATGCTAAACAGGCTTTCTTGATTTGGGGAAAACACAATATATATTTTAACATGTTGCAATGGCACTTATCAATTTGAAGCACAATGCTTTAAAAAAAAAACAGGAAAAAAACCTTTGACTTTTTTCAAGCAAATTGAAATAGATCCATTTCCAGATGAGAAATATTAGAACGGGGCACAGAGCACAATTCTTGCTTTTAAAAAAAGACTTGCTGCATCCATGCAAGGTGAATTATCTTGCTTTGGAACTTCTCACTTTCATCTGATTACTAACTGGGAAGGAGTTGAAAGTAAAACATGAGTTCAAGGTGAAGGTGAAATACTCCTTCTGGACATTTCCATTTGTCAAGGAAAATGTCTACTAGGAAAAAATAAACCCTGAAGGCAGATCACTATCTATTTTACTATTTCATACTCCAACCATGTGTTGTCACTCTGTTACTTAAACATTTATGGAGGAGACTAGACTTCTTCCATTACATTTCGACTCTGTATCATACATAAATATGTACATGAGGGTTGTACATGAAAGCTATTGTTTCTGAAGTTATTTTTCCATTTTCCTTTACATATCAGTTTAGGAAATGAGAACAGAGAAGCAAAAGTTTCTGGGGGCAATAATTTTTATATTAGATCGAGAGGGGATGAAATTTAATGGCTATCCAAAATTTGGAATTATATTTTTTCTTATAAAATGCATTTTAAATTCTTTCAAAAAAAAAAAACAACCTACCAAACTTAAAGCTTGGTAGGAAAGCTCTTTTTGTTTCCAGAATCATTGAAGAATCCATGTTAACTGATGCTATAAACTTGGTGTATTAGGCAATAAGGTAATCCTCGACTTACAATAGTTCATTTAGTGGCCGTTCAAAGTTACAACGGCACTGAAAAAAGTGACTGATGACCGTTTTTCACACTTACAACCGTTGCAGCTTCCCCATGGGGAATCCAGATTCACTTAACAACCATGTTACTAAGTTAACAAACGCAATGATTTGCTTAACAGCTGTGGCAAGAAAAGTCATAAAATGGAGCAAACTCACTTAACAAATGTTTCACTTAGCAACATAAATTTTGGGTTCAATTGTGATCGTAACTTGAGGACTACCTGCACCCCATTGTGAATTCACATTTGATTTTCAGAATTTGTTTATACAGTAAATAGCAACCTCAGGAGGAAAAAATCAGATCAGCACTGATTAGTAGAAAGTCTATAAAGTCTGGCTAAAAATGCCAAAGTTTTTTAAAGACAAATTTCTATTGCACCTTTAGCAGAATCTCTATTAAAAACCGATACATATTAGATTAAAAAAAAATCTTACACCTTTTCATTTTGTTCAGATAATTATGAGGATTTCAACTTGTAGCCCAGTAATGCTGTAGAACTGTCAGTCCAGTGCCTAAAATGTCATCCTGGATAGGTAGCCTCATCAGGCTGTAAATATTCTGATTAAGCTGACCACTGATGCCATTGCTGTGATGAAGAGGAGGCCATCAAGCGAAATCTCATCCATCAAGGTAAAGAACACTTGAGAGATCTGCTGGTTATCCCTCCCATATCGCTAGCAAGAGGCTGCTTTTTCTGGCTCACATCCATGCAAGGAAAATGTTATATCCTTTGTTATAGATGGAGTCAAAAATTGCCATGGGAAGATTTAATGACAAGCACACTAGCATTTTTCTTTCTTATTTTATGTTCCTGATTTTACTCATTTCAGATATATACTAAACTTCTGATTCTATATGGAGCAATATTAAAAACCAGCTAAATGTTCTTATACACAAACCCTTCCCAAAGCTACATCTTTCTCAGCAAATTATCCAATTCACGTTGTGTGTGCAGATCTTCATAGACAATACAACTTTGAAACAATGTTTTCTAATAAACCTTTGTTCAAAATGTTCGTTTGCTTGTGCAAATCAATCGTAGCAAAAATGTTCCTAGCAATATTAGTTCAGATTTCGCTCAGGAAGATAAACTATTTTTTTAATCATAGAAATGAGCCAGATAAGAAGTTCATGAAAATGGTTGATTTATTTTCTCAGAGCTGATTCAAAGAAAGGTCATGTAATTTGCATGTCATCAGCAGAGATGCAAGGAGAAGAGAGAAACTACAAAGAACCCAAAAGGCTTTAGTTAAATTCTAAAGGATATCACAATCAGGAGTGTGGATATGTGTGTGAGAGAGAGAGAGAGAGAAAAAAAAAGAAAGAAAGAGAGATAAGCCCGCATTGTTCTAGTTTTCATCCAAGCTGGGACAAATTAAAAGACACTTACACTTAACTTATAATTCCCAGACGTTTATCAGTCTGAGATCAGGGTGACAGGTGTTAAGTAATTTCCTTTCAGATTAATTATTCTAAAATTTCCTATTTATATTTTGTCACATTCCTTTGAAACATACAATCCTACCTACTCCTGCTGACATGACATTGTATTTGTGTATCTTAGAACTATAAGTGGCTGTGATGTTTGCCACACTTGCAGATTGACCATAAATCCATTGCTTTTTTTTTTTTAAGTTGCCATTTTTCTCATGCTGAAACCATGTTGAAAAGATCTTACATGGTTTCAGTGCTAGGAGATTATAAAGTAAACTATTTCTACATACCATGTCTGGTAATACTTTAATATAATAGCCCAGTTAATTAATGATTAACTATAGAGAGCTTTCTTATACAAGCAGATATGACAGCCTTATTAATGCCGAGTGAGTTCATCATGATTACTGCTATTACAATAAACACTAAAAATGTGGGGGATGGGGATTGGGGTACCTGGCTTCAAATAAACTTAGAACTACACAATTATACTCCTTATCTTCTGAGAAATGTAATTCTAGTTTAGAAGCCCTGATGGGACTTAAAATACAATCTAGTGAAATTAAGTAGAATACTCTTTGTATTACATTCATATTCCTGAGGGGGTCCTTGGTGCTCTCTGAGCTTGTTTTCTTGAAGACGTTTCATTACCCAAACTAGGTAACATCATCAGTGCTAGTAAGACCCTTCATTTCAACCCTGACCTACAAATATTTTCCTTTATTGGTATTCATATTCCTATCTATCACATTTCAAGGAATCAATGATTAGGGCAAACTTATGCCGTTTTGTCACTACAGTCCATTATAACATGAAATAGGATGTAAGCTGTTAAGAGCAATCATTACAATGATTCTTAGCTCCCATATGAAGAAATGTAACCTACAAATACAATCCTCTGCAAATCTGTGAATCAGCCTAGCGTGTTACCAACCTTATTTGGTTCCAGAAAATATGGTGTTTTAACTACAAAAGCTTTAACAGGAAAGGCATATTGTGAATATTGCAAACAGGATCCACAAATCAAGTATTTATGAGGGATTTTGGATTGGTTGAAGCTCCCAAGAAATTGATGAATTTTCTTTGGGAAATCCTATCTGACAGATAAAAATGATTCAGCTGGGGGGGGGGAATCATTAGGGAAGCTAGCTAAACAGAACACTCATCCTCACATGTAAGGATTCTCAGAGTAAGAGAAGAAATCTTTCTTTCCTTATTTTTTTTAATCTTTTTTTTACTTTAAAATAAGAAATTTTGACACTTTTATATATGAGACCATGAAGAAAAAAGTCAGGTTTTGTTAGCAAGAACTCTTAAAGCATGGGGGAAAAGGCAAACTTCTAATCCAGTATATGTGTAGATTACTACAAGTACAGGAAGTCCTCATATAGCAATTGCCTTCTTTAGCAATCGTTCACAATTACAATGATGAAAAAGTAACTTTGTAACCAATTCTCACATTTATGATCTTTGTAGGTCTATAAAGCAGAGGGAAGGTGAAATAAGATTGTAAGTAGAGTTCTTCTTTCTTCTTTCTTTCTTTCTTTCTTTCTTTCTTTCTTTCTTTCTTTCTTTTATTATTTATTTATTATTTTCTTTCTTCATTTTTATTCCACCTTTATTATTTTTCTAAATAACTAAAGGTAACGAACATACATAATAGTCCTTCCTCCTCCTATTTTCCCCATAACAACAATCCTGTATGGTGAGTTGGGCTGAGACAAAGGGACTGACAAAAGGTTTCATACCTAAGATGGGACTAGAACTCATAGTCGTCTGGTCTGTAGCCTGGTGCCTTAAACACTAGACTAGACCAAACTGGCTTAGCCACCATTTTGCTTAACAATCGAGTTGCTGGTCCCAATTGTATAGAAACTCTTTCCTAACTTCCTAGTAGGACAATTAAAGCCAACAGGAAGAGTCACTGGAATTTCTCAGCTACAAAATTCAGACCATAACTTTATTGCTTTGGACAAAAGAGACAACCCCACTGTTTTTCCCTGCCCTTCTTGCATTTAGTGTTTTATTATACATATTTTAGTACTAATGTTGTACTTCTAATTACCCCAATTTTCCAATTTTTATTTCAGCCAGCTTATAACATCAAGTCCAAGAGAAAATATCTTGTACTTCAACTGGCAAGAATTTTAAAGAAGGAGTAGAAAAGAGGCCAAGCAGGAATTAATTCTGATACATCCTATTAGCAATTTGTGTCATCATGTGTCTCTCATGCCCCGTACAACTGATATCAATAGAAGACTAAAACATTTAAACTGGAAATAACTTTCTTTGCTCCTAAATCTTTTTTTTTTTTTTTTTAAATGTTCATCTTTAATCTTTTCAATCATCTGCATAGTACGTAATACAGATGGAGCAGGAAAGGTTGGCTACTTTCCATTCAAGACTGAGAAACATAAGAAAATGGAAAGCAAACCAGCCAAATATGCAAGATTCAAATGAAAAGGAACATTTTTATTACACAGTGGTGGCATGAGCACTTAATGGTAAGAAGGTAAGAAGGTTTTATAAGCTGGATGGGTCAAAATAAGTTCAATTAAATCCCAGCAAGATTGGATGATGATGATGATGATGACGACGACGACAATGACGATGATGATGTTTGGTCATAGAGTCAGGCAGATGTTTAGACTGGATTTGGCCTTTTTATCCGCCTATTGAGTTTTTCACAAGGACCTAGGGTAGGCAGATGTTGACGTGTTAAATATTTTATCATGGGATATAAGCTGTTCCAAATAAACTGTTTTTTGCAATTGATTGATGTGATTTTATCAGTGCTGATGGTGTTCAAGTGGTGCTTCAGATGGTTTGGTACCTATTACCATTGATGCTATCTGACCTTTCTTTTGCTGTGGTTGTTCTACCTCTATCACAAGTTTTCATATTTTGTGATTTTCTCCAGTTCTTCCTCTTCTATTCCACTGTTTCCAGATTTTGGAATCTCTACTATCCAGACTTTTTTGTCTTTCTTCTTTGATTTAATAATTAAGGATGATTATTGTATGACAGATACTTGTCTGTTGAATTCTGAAGTCCTAGAGAACTTCAGCTTCTTCATTTTCTATTACTTTATCTACTTTGTAGTCCCACCAGTTCTTGCTTGTAGGCCAGTGGTATTTCTTGATGTTCCAATGCACCATTGTTGCTAGTTTATTATTATTACTATTATTATATAGACATAAAAATGTGAAATCACAACTACCAGTTCTTCAGCTGGTATTGGCCTTCCTACACATTGAGTTCTTCCCAAGAATCCAGGATGTCATAATGCATAATAAGTTAAATCATTATTATTATGGTTGGTCGCATAATCAGCCAGATGTTTAGACTGGATTTGGCATTTTTATCCACTAATTGAGTCCTTCCCAAATAAGAAGAATTATAATCTGTACAAAACAATGTTGCAGCTGCCAGTTCTTTAACTGATGTTGGCCTTCATACCATCAAGTTGTTCCCTCAAGCCTAGTATTGTATAGGCATAGTATGTGTGTGGATCCAAGCAGTGTGGCCTTTTGTAATTGCACAATGTGACTATTTTTTAAGTGCTGTTGAAGTTTTTTTGGGTATGGCACCCAGTGTGTCAACAACTGGAGCCACAATGGCCAATTTATGCCATAATCTTTCAACTTTGATTTTTGGATGTTGATATTTTGTGATCTTCTCCAATTCTTTGTCTTCTATTCTCTCATCTGGAATTGCCACATCAATTATCCACACTTTCTTCTTTTCAGCCATAGTTACATCTGGTTATTATGAGCCAACACTTTATCACTTTTTTATTTATTTATTTATTTATTTATTTATTTATTTATTTATTTATTTATTTATTTATTTAATA
>QLTV01004259.1:6359-16491 GCA_003457575.1 Thermophis baileyi | reverse complement strand
TAAATTCTTTTTTTTCTGAATTCCTTTTCTTCCTTTTAAGTATATTATTTGCTTAAATCTCCTCACAATTTCTCCTCGTCTCTTCTCCCTATTACCCCCTCTGTCTTTTGATTGGTTCTTCTGAACATAATGCTGCCCCCTGTCTACTCTTGTCACTGTAAATCCCAGTGGAATCATCTGTTTGTTTTTTATTTTCAATTTCTTTGTCTTCAATGTAATTTCCTTGTTCCTCATTTTTATTCTCCAACACTGTGCATTCTGAGTGCTCTATATATTCCAACTTCGTTTCTGTTTTCTTATTATCTCTTAATTCCAAAAGATAAGTTTTTATATCATCATGAATATATTTTAACATCCCAATTGCTCTCCCCTGTCTACTCTTTTCTTGTCACTGTAAATCCCAGTGGAATCATCTGTTTGTTTTTTATTTTCAATTTCTTTGTCTTCAATGTAATTTCCTTGTTCCTCATTTTTATTCTCCAACACTGTGCATTCTGAGTGCTCTATATATTCCAACTTCGTTTCTGTTTTCTTATTATCTCTTAATTCCAAAAGATAAGTTTTTATATCATCATGAATATATTTTAACATCCCAATTAATTCTTCATGCATACACACGTCCATACTGTCAAGTTACAATTGTTAAAACTTTTTTTTAATTAAATCTCTCTTTATTGAAGCTTAAATCCATATAGTCTCTTTATACTTCAGTATTCTGGTATCCAATTTTAGTCTGTTCCATTCCAGTTCAAAATCTTGTTATCTCCCATCACCATAATAAGTCAAAATCAAATACCATAACACAACATACACTCCTTTCAAGTTCTCACAGTTCCAAGTTATCTTTGTGAGCAAGGTCAATCCCCACAGCTGCCAGCAAGTTTTTTCCCTTTTTTTTCCTGTCTTTCCACAAGCTGTTGTAATATTTTCTTTCAACCAGCAGATGGCATTGCTGGATTCCCGATATAACAAACCAGTTATTTAACAGAACTCTCCAAAATGCTTTAAATCCACATAGGAGATATTTTCTTCAAATTCATTATTCTTTTTCAAATTTCTTTAATTTTCACCAAGTCCAATTGCAAAAACATCAGCTATCTTCTTGGGCTTTAATCTCCATTTATCCGATTCTCTCTATGGTATTCCCAATTGCTAGATAGCCGCTAGTTTCCGCTCTGGGATATCTTTTACTGTCTCATTTTAAATCTTCTTTTATCTTTAAATAGGCCACACTCACCCAGCTTCAGTACTTTACTTCCACACCGCTCCTGCACAAATGCTTAGATTTTTTCACCCAGGCAATCCACAAACTCTTTATTTCAATCGTTCCGTTGTGGCCATCTCAGCTAATGGCGGCGAGTCGCCTTTTCGCAGCTGCTGGTCGGGAGGCTGGTGCCGGCTTCCTGGGGGGTTTGCAGATCCCCCCGGACCACCGACCTGTGCCTCCCCTCTTCACCACCCCTCCAGGGCAGCTCCGACCCGGTTCCAGATGGCTCCGGGTCCCTGAACAACTGGAAATTCGGCGTTTATATAAATAAGCTGGTATTTATATTTGCTATTACAGTATTGATATCTTTCAATGGTTGTGCTAGTTGTTTCCTTGGGACAAGCTTCAATGCAGGCAACCTTATGCTGTGTTTTTGTACTGTTCTAGATGCTCAATGATTCTTTGTTTCAATTCTTCTACTTCTTTCATTACAGAGCTTTGTTGTTTCTGAGGCAAAGAATAGGGTCCTGGTTTCTGAATATAAACAATTCAATAGCTGTGCTGGCTTCTTCTACTGCCAACTCCCCCTGGTTTGCCTTTACAATTTGAATTACTTCTGCCAAGGCTGCTGGCCCTGGTTACTCAGTCAGAAGCCATGAGTCCTGGACATTTTCCACCAAATGTCCAGGAACTCCAAAACCTAACACAGTTCCTGTAACCCGGGCAATGACCAAGCTGGTATGCGTCTCTTTTAATTACGTCTCACCATATTTTTATGGCAGAGACACTGTTCGTCTAGCTCCTCTAGTGAGGAGGAGGTTGGAAATTTGGCCAGGCGGAACACATTAACTTGGCTGGCAAGGCTGTTGGCCAAAGCTCGCTTGATGCCTTCCTCTTGGGTGTTCTTGAGTTCTTCTTTCTTAACATCCCAGGTACTCAGGACAGAAACTTGCAGGGCACAACCACCTGCATGACATTCAAACTGCTGGAAGCCTTTTCCTCACGTTGACCTCCAGACAAGAAGGGGATACCAAAAGCAACTTCTTCAGGAGCGTATTTGGTGGTGAAGGAGAATTTTCATAATAAAGATAGTCATCATGTTACAACTTCAAGTGGTATCAAATTTGGACCAGTTACCACTGTTGCAGTTAAGTGAAGAGGTGTAAAATGTGATGCCACCTGACTGCCACAGCAATCCAGCTGGTCCTGGTTGTCCCTGGTTGGGTTAAGCAAGAAGCAGAGGGAGTCCCAAAAAGGAGTATAGGTGTCTTTGAATTCACTGAAATAGAGTAAAAAGAAGTAGGCTAGAATAGAAGCACCTTAGTACAATCCTGTATTTGAAGACTGTATTTGAAGAGAAACCAGATCTTCCTATTTTGAAAAAAATATAGCTATTGCAATGAAAAAATAAGTAACATTAAACTATATATCAACAGCATTTTTATCCAATGAAAACTAGCCAAGTTGAAAGAGACAATAATTTAAGCTGATGAATAACTTCTTGGCAAAATTTAGCAGGCAGAATATTAGCAAAAATTTTCATCACGTTGGCCTTTGGAACAATTCAGCCAAACATATCAAGACAAACCATCTAAATTCTATTTCTAATACCACGAGAGAGTGCATTCTATCTAAAATCTCTTATTTCATGGCTGAATTTTATAGCCTAATTATGGGCCATCCTTGGCTCTTCCACATCCCTGGTATAGAATTCTGAAGAATTTGAAAATCTCAGAAAAATTCATGGAAAAATTATGAGAGAAATTTTTTTTCTTCACTTTTTTTGAATGACTCCTATGTAACTCTCCTATGAAACAACTGCTGCCCAATATGATTCCAGGTTTCTTCAATTAACATGGCATCTCATCTTTCTCTATGTTGTATTTTTTATTTATTTATTTATTTTTGTCAGGCATGTATTAGATAATGGATATAAAAACATAATTATGAATACATGAAATGGATATGAATAAAAGGGAACACTAGGACAGGGACAGTAGGCACGCTGGTGCGCTTATGCCCGCCCCTTAAAGACCTCTTAGGAATGGGGTGAGGTCGACAGTAGACAGTCTAAGGTTAAAGTTAAAGGTTAAATCCTGGGAATATTCTTAGACTCTAATTGCTCTCGTCTTTCTCTCTCTTCACGAACGTGGAAGATTTTGCTGTTGTAGCAGAAATAGTAACAAAAATGTAAGTTAACCATGAAACACTCCAATATGAAGTTTTAATTCAGCAACATTTCTAGAAGTTTTCTCATTTAATTCACTAGATCACCTTTTGGACTTTAAATATGAATTTCAGTGGTGCTCTTTGATTTGATTTTTAAAGCTTTCTGAAAGTAGGGGTCCATTCACTTACAAATATAGCTGTCAGTCAAATGGATTTTCCCCCAGTCCTTCAAACTGCAAGGAAAACTCTTAGTGTGTAGTGCAAATCTAATCTAATGACTGCTGAGGCCTACTCATGCCAAAATCAATCACTATTTTAAAATGGCAAAGAAATATTGGGACTCATACTTTAGTCCACTTGTTTTAACAGCAGCAAATATTAAACACTTGGCATATGAAAATCTTTGTGCCAAGATAACTGCAAGTCCTGATGAGTTTATTTTAAAAGGGCAATGGTATAGTATTATTTTCTGCATTATTGTTTGCTTTATCAATTTAAGCTTAAAAAGTATAAAAATTACTTTAGCATTTCGAATCAGAGAAATATTGACCATATTCAGAATGATGCAAAGACATATATCAAAATACTTACTCCGTCTTGACTACGATCCGTGGTTGGGAATCGTCATTTTCTTGATTGCCATACAAAGTGACCTTGTTGCACTTGACACCTAGATACTGTAAAAGAATAAACACTGTGTTGCAAATTTGATTTCATTTTTACTACCAAATGTTGCATGAAAACTTTTCTACAGAATAAAAATATGTAATGTCTTAAAAACTGTATCATTTACCTTTTGTATGCAATCAGGCGTTTCTTTGGATTGTTCTCTGGCAGAGACTGAAAAATGTTAAACAAATATTTTAGAACGAAGTAGAGAGTCATCAATTGAAACACGTTATTTCTCTCCAAGAAACAGAAGGACAAATCTTACCGTCTTTGTCTTCCCCGGACGGGTAGGGATACGAGATGGGAGCAGACGTCATCATTTGCCTGCTCCCGAGCCCTTACCAGTTCTTTGTTTTTTTCCGTTTCTTTTGGGACCTCCTGTAAAAAGAAATTGATGAAGTACAATCAAAATTAACTTTTAATGCATTATAAAATCTCACTTAAAGAGGTTGTTCTAATTTCTTACTATCATGTACGATACAGTGTTCACTCTGCTGATGGCTTTCTGGTACTTTTCATATTTGTCCTTTAGCACCTCGTACTCCACTTCCTCTCTGTCAGTATCTCCTGGCAAAAAAATAACAAAAGAACTAGAACTTGTACAGTCAAACTTAAGATGAAATAAATCACTTTTCTTTTTCAAATGAAAACAATTAAACGTTGTTATGTTAAAATGATACTCACTTTCTGGATTGTCTTTCATTTTTTTTTCTGCAACTCCTTATTCTCCCTCATGAGCTGAGCCATTTCGCTGGCTAAATGGTCGTTCTCCTCTGCCAGCTAAGATGCAGAAATTACAGGAAGCAAACATCAGTCATATAATATAAATATGTGGACAAAAAGAGGAGCTTAAAACAGCATTGTAAGGGAAATGAATGACTTACAGCTCTTATGGTGATATCTTTTTCTGCCAGCTCCCTTTCTTGCAGCAACCTTAGTTCTTCCATTCGCTTCTTTTCTGTATTTTTATGGAAAAAGACTTGTGCTATTAAACAATATTCACAAAAGACATTACATATTAACCCACCAACAACAATTTAAGACTGGCCATTAAATAGGAAGGGTCAGGTGTGTTGGAGAGGGAGGATTGCCTTTGTACCCCCACTCCTGCTACAGGTTCTCACACAAACAAAATAGTTGGTTACTTGCTTTGGTCTCTTTGATGTTGTCTGTATTTCTGCAGACACACCTGCCAAAAGAAGATATTTTGAACAGCTGAGGACAAACCAACTGGAGGAGGCGAATTTACTAAGTATTATAAATCATAGTGTGGATACAGTCATATTGGATGCAATTGCTTGTTGATTGTCTTTTTTGCACGATTTGTAGATGTTGTTTATGTTTATGTGATGGCCAGTTTGTCAGAATGCTAGGCTTCCAAGAATACAATCATACTGGCTGAGGTCATATCTAGTTGCAATGTGTTTTGGCTGTATTCTGGCCATTTGTTCTAAAGCACTTTGCAGTAGTTCTGCCAAAATGCTTGGACCATAAAGCCACCTTTTGAAAAGTAAGGTAACTACATCAATCCATTATCAATCTTACATTGTAGCATCTTCATGTTTTCAGTGGAATTTATATATGCCTCCTCTAAGGAAAATGTTAATAATTGTAGTTGGGACAAAGTATGGTAAATATAGTTTTTTAGCAGCAATCCTTAAACAGGCTGATTACAGATGAAACTGTTGAGAAGAATTATTTTGCTGTCCTTCCCTCTACTTCTAAAAATCTGTAAGAAATCCTCTAGCTCTAAATAGATCTTTAAAAATAATATCAACCTTGCATATAATCTATATAATTCTTCTATGATACCTCAAAACTATGATGTGGAAGGAACTATATTAAAATTTTATAATAGATTGTTATCTGTAAACTTAAATCAGGCTAATAAGATAGGAGCTATAAACTGAATTTGCTTGGGATTTTATTTATTTCTTTATTCATTTATGGGGGAGTATGTCTCTAATGAAGTCAGTAAGAGAGAAAAATAGCAGATTTCCATAGGCTGCACAATTTGCCAGATTGAACCCATTTTTAGAAGTATATTGTTTCTAACTCTCTACACAATAGATTTAAAAAATTGCACTGCAAGAAGTAATCCTGGAATTTGTTTTCAATTTGCAATGCTGCATCAAATGAAAATGGTGGGGTCCACATGTTATAGGATCAATGTCCTGGGATTAGGTTTTCAAGCTGGGATTAGGTTTTCAAGCTGATCATCTTTGCTTACTTGCTTGCCTGCCATCTTTCCAGAAGTCAAAATCAACACGATTCCTCATTTATGTTGAACAAAAAGTTTCTGATTTGAACATAGCAGGCTATTTCTGTATAACTGAACAAAGAGAACTAGCGCACCTCCTGCCTCTGGCCTGTACTTCTGAGGAAATACAAAACGTGCTCAGGCAGCCCAGTTTTCCAAAGATGCGTCATGAGACACTTGGCCTTGCGTCACTCTAAGTACACTCCCAATCCTATGTCTTTATGAACATCCACACTGCTGCTGAAAGTCACATCAGAAACATGCTTCAACAGAAAGGACAATAATCATAAATGAGGGGTCCTTGTTGCTTTCTGAGCCTGGTTCCTTTCTTGCAGATGTTTCATATCCTGAACTAGGTAACATCATCAGTGCTAGGAAGGAGTGGGGTTTGCTCTCAATTTATTTTCTAGTGGCTTGCCCTGTCACTGTTGGAGGGAGTGGTCTTGGAGATTTTTTTGTTGGGCTATTTACATTAGCTTGTTTGGTACTTCCTTGATTGGGGTATTGTTTACTTCTTGATTGTTGGTAGGATGTTAATCTTAGTGTTAGTTTATGCCCGTGATGGCGAACCTATGGCACGCGTGCCAGAGGTGGCATGCAGAGCCCTCTCTGTGGGCACGTGTGCCGTCGCCCCAGCCCAGCCAGCTGGTCATTGGGTTTCTGACATGTGCATCAGAGGTGGGTTTCTGCAGGTTCTGACCAGTTCTGGAGAACCGGTAGCGAAAATTTTGAGTAGTTCAGAGAACCGGTAGCGGAAATTTTGAGAACCGGTAAATACCACCTCTGACTGGCCCCGCCCCCATCTATTCTCTGCCTCCTGAGTCCCAGCTGATCGGGAGGAAATGGGGATTTTGCAGTAACCTTCCCCTGGAGTGGGGAGGGAATGGAGATTTTACAGTATCCTTCCCCTGCCACCTCCACCAAGCCACGCCCACCAAGCCACACCACACCCACCAAGCCACGCCCACAGAACCAGTAGTAAAAAAAATTGAAACCCACCACTGGTGTGCATGCGCATCGGCCAGCTGGTCATCGGGTTTCTGGTGCTCTGATGCGTGCGCGCCTTCCGGTTTGGGCACTTTGTGCCTAAAAGGTTCGCCATGACTCATCTATGCTCATCTAAGTGTTGATTCTGGTGGGGAGGTGTTTTAGTCTTTTTGTTCCCTTTTTGTCTTGTTGACTGTCTCTTTTGCACAGTATGTAGATGTTGTTTATGTTTATGTGCCTCTTGATGGCCAGTTTGTCAGAATGCTAGGCTTCCAGGAATTCTCTCCTGTTTTTGGACTTGGCTTTGTTTAAGATGGTCAATAATATGGATGCATAAAGGCAAACTCTGTTCTGCCCAATAAGATTGTGCAACATTTCTACGGCAGAAAACCTAGCACTGCTTCATAATCTTTCTTTTTCTTATAAAAGTCTATCTCATAATTTGGGCCAAATTTAGCGTCACTAGATCAGAGTTTCTCAACCTTGGCTGCCTGAAGGTGTGCAGACTTCAACTCCCAAAATCCATGCTGGCGAGAGAATTCTGAGAAATCCAGACATCTTCAAGAGGTCAAGGTTGAGATACACTGCCCTAGTTAATGGAGATGGGGAGGGGGAGAGAGAGAGTGAGACCCCCTACTGACTATATCTATGTTTTCATTAATTTTTGTGGCAGCACAAATTAATGGTTGGCAAATGTCTTCTTTATATTTTTTTTTAAATCTGAGAAATATAATAATTCTGGGAAATTACACTTCCAAGGCTTTTCTTCAGAAGGTCTTTTGCTATTGGGGTCAAAGCAAGTCAACTCAATTTTGAAAGAAAAGATTCTGGACACAGAAGTTCACTTGGATTTTTTAAAATACACATATGGTAGAATTTCCCAATTATGGAAAATAAATTAACAGGAACAAAAGTTCCATTGGATCCCGTATGCTAATCTTATTTAGAAAGTTAGAGTGAATCAACTCAGCTAGTTCATCCTCATGTCCCTCTAACCATAGTAGGAAGACCCTCACTAACCATTGTTAAGCAACAACCGGCATGACATCACCTGAATTTCACCTCTAGCCAGCTGCAGGGACAGCTGAAGCTGCCTTTAGTTGCTCTGCTGTTAAAGTGATGTTTTAATGGCACTCTTCTTCCAAGATAAACCTTGCTGTACAAACAATTGACAGGGCCTCCAAGATAGTGTTGATGACAACATGGTCTGAAGCGAGGATCCTCCCATCTCTAGTTTAGTGTAAGGTGATTCTGGGCCTCGTGACTACTAGTTGTATGGATGTTATGCAGCTGTTTCTAAATTGTCAAGACTTCCTATAGAGCCAGCAATATAAAAATACTATTAAATCTGTCAGCCTGAGCCAGCTTCTATCCCATCTTTCCTCTGATACAGATATCAGAAAAGGCATCTGTACTACATCTACTGTTCTGGTTCCACTGTTGTGTATAGTGAAGTTAAATTGACAAACAACTTAAGATTCAATCACAGCTTCTTCATTTAGAGCCTAACAGCCCCAAACACTTGGTCAGGACTTTCACCATATCCCTGGCACATCCCTAGGATATGCACTTGGTTTGCCTCAGTATATCAGTGATCCTACATCCAAAACTGAGAAATGACCTCCCTTCAGCCGCTTCATGTACTCAAGTGAGCAGCCACTGGATGACTTCTCCTCTCCTCCCTTATTTCCAATAACTGGTACAACCCACTCAGGAAGCAGCAGAATCATTACAAGTTGCTCTCAACTTCCTACCCTTGTAAGCAGTCCAGGATGTTTTGGTGAATAATACTAGAAATGTAAAAGACCCAAGAAAGGTGCACTTCCCCAACCAGGTCCTGAGCCTGTCATCCACCAGGAGTAATCAATGCTGTTTCTGCCCAAGTCTTGAGCCCCACCACGTTTTCAACAATTTCCCTGAAGAAATTGCTAAAGAAGCAGACAGAGTTTTGAATTCTGAACTAATCCTAGAGTTACACATGCAAGTTGACAAGTAAATAATAAATAAAACAAAGGATCTCTTACCTCAAAGAGGAGTTTCCCCCATAATGTCTCCATCCCTAATGACCTGAAGCTACACTAATTAACTACACTAATCCTAAATATATATTAAATATAATAAATAAATATGATGAATATAATGAATACATATAATGAATAAATATAATAAATAAATACAAGAAATAAATATAATAAGTAAATACAAGAAATAAATATAATAAGTAAATATAATAAATAAATAAATAACATATAAATATTGTGTGTAAACTAATCTAAGCAAATAAATAGATTAAGTAAGATAAATAAGCAAATAAGCAAGCAAATAAACACTGAAAAGTTAAAGAAAGCCAAAATCTGATCTAAGCTACCACTAGTCAACGCGCACACAGAGAAAAACTTGTCAGTGAGCAACTTTCATTAGCCCACCCAAAGATTTTATTTACTTCTCCTTTGTGAGCTCATCTACCGCTCAGCACCATTATGAAGCATGACCTCACAAAGGAAAAGCAAAGCAAACCGATGGGCTGAATGAAGGCTACTCAGAGTTTTATTTATTTTTCAATATTTCAATATTTTTTCTATATTGGTAAAAGTGTCAGTACAAAATCCTTTTGATGGGTTTGGTGGAATCAGAGGATGAGCTAACAAGAAAAATGCCATAGAAAAATTAGTGCCACTGAAGAAAACATGGAGATCTCTGGAGTAATATGCACAATTTAGAAGGAAAAATGGTGCAGAGGAAAGAATTGGAGAGATTTCTGTGCTTGGCAGAGTAAACTACAGTATGGCTCTTGCTCCACCCTCCTGTACTTCCCTTTTTCTCTTGGGAAACAAAACTCC